>CM023102.1:10008566-10557009 GCA_013103745.1 Gardenia jasminoides | reverse complement strand
TTTCACGTATTGTCAAGAGGTCGGAGAAGCTTTTGTATGTGTCAAGACACATATGCAAAAAATTCAGCACAAAATAAGGAAAAGGTGGTGCAAATCTTCTTTGGTCTGGGAACAAACAAAGATATACATTTCAAAATGAGAAGATCCGAGTTGCTCTTTTGAGAACAAAGATGAACATGATTCCATTGTTTTGACAACACTTCAAGTCCCCAAAGATGACTATTATCCCAAGTTATTTCTCACAAGTGGACTAAAATGAACCACAACAACCTGCATATTCAAATCCATACAGACATTGGTATATTCTTCCCAGCAAATATGACAAACCCGCACTTGGGCCACACTACTTTTGATATCCAAAGGGCACAAAAGATCTAAGGATGAACCGCCTTTAAGTGTGGAAGTTGGAAAACCACCACTTTCTGCGAGATCCAATGGGAGAAATTTTTTGAGACCAAACTCAATACCAAGAAGCCCACCAAACTACAAATCTAGACCCAAATAATAGAACGGAGACGTAAGCACTTACCAATGTATATATGTAATATCAGGTCATATGTGAATAAACGGCACTATTACTGATCTTGTTTTGATGAAGCCACACTGGAAAATAAATATGATTTCGGAAAAATTTTAGACGCTTATTACACCTATTTATGTTAAAAAAAGATTATCACATACTTCAAAAGTACAAGAAAACAAGTGGGGAGGCAAAAAGCAAGAATACCTAAACTTCAAGGGTCTAAAAATAATTACAATTTACAAATAAGCCCTTTTCTGTAATATAAAATTTTGTCTTATTTCCTCCCTTTGTTGGATGAAAATAAGAGAAGAAAATAAGTCCAAGATATTATTCAAGAAGCACATGTTCGAGCCCTGTCGTTTGTTCAGCCCTCACTGCTTAATATGCAGGCAGTTTTTCTCTTGCTGCCATGTTCAACTTCAGCCATTTCTGCTCCTTGTTGGACGTGTGAAATTCAAAACGCGCCATCTCAAAACCTGCAAAACAACTCACAATAAAACAGCCATAAGAACTCAAGAACAACAAGAGTGAAAAAGGTTTTGCTTGGAGCTTCAGCCTTTTTACTATTTCCAGACTCTTGTTCACACAATTTCTTTCCTGATTACACTTGCATAAGGTAACTTGAAGCTGAAAATTTCATCAAATATAGTCCAATTTCATTTAACATGTCAAAGGAAAACCATGAGTGCTGAAATTTGAACTCCCACATAACATGTCAAGGAATTTCTATTTACGCCATGTTTTTCATGTTTGTCTTTGTCTTGGCTGGATTCTTGCTATGATTATGCTTTAAAACTTGCTATATATTCGAAGCTATATATTGGGAAAAAAATAAGAACCAAGTGCGAACACGAGATATGCCAGTTGTATTTTCCTGGGTGTCAGTTTCACCCCCCCGTGAACTAAGTCTTGGTTTTTTACATAACTCAATGTAGGAACGTCGTTAATTGGTGCCCCGCCACCGGAGCTTGTAGATTCGCATAACTTTCCAGTGGTATTAAAATAATACACCTGAGATTCTGATTGTACAATCCGCAGCATCCCCTCGGTGAAGTTGATCGCTCAAACCGATAAAACCTGTGGAATTGCTGGATGTTTGAACAGAATTTAAACCTGTTGTAGCCTGAATCTGGAAAATGTTGTCTTCCTCGAGAAGTTGTGTTCTTCAATGCCGTTTCCAACGCAGAGATAAAATGGGCCAAAATCACAAGTGGTTTGCGAGATATGGCCTGCTAAAGAAAGTACAACGGATGTATGGGCCAAAGCATCCGCTAGTATTGGTACCGCACGCCTCGATAAGCTAAGGTTTTCGCCTCTGCAAGGCGCACGCAGTAATCGCTAATCTGAATGATCGCTGCGCGCGCGTCTAAACCCAGCAGGTTCGAGAAGGGATGGTTTCCATCAAGCATTAAAACGACAAACGTCAAAGCGATTCGCTTAGTCACCGCCCCTCGCAGGCGCATTCGCTAATCGACCGTCACGAGCCGCCGTGTCGCACCCGCATCGTAGCACCTGGCTCAGCCATACCCCGGCACCCTGCAATGCCGAACAATTCTTGTGCTTTAACCGTTAACTGGATGTGTCGTGACCTCTGCGGTGTGCGTCTGCATTGCCTAGGCCCCAGTCAACGGTTCTGCAGACCCGTAATGGACATAGACCTCTAATGCCAACCCTTCGGTTCCACTACCCAGTTCCGTAGATAGGATCAACTGTGGGATTTTAGTCATTTTAGACAATCAACCAAAAACGGCAGAACGAATCGAATAAGACCCGAGACGCAGCATACAATTCCCTTTATACCCTTGAACGATGATTGATCGAATGGGCCAAGACGTAATCATGGAATGACATAGCCGCAGACGTATACACTTACTCGTGATAAATGAAAGGCTTCCAACTGCACCGCTCCCTCTCTCGGCCTGATCTATACTCTCCGCTAAAGGCTCCCTGGGTGACTCTATCCGACGCTTTCAGCCCACTGCGAATCCTCAACTGTATACCTAAATCTTCCATAAGTTGCCTAAATCAAGATCGACATAACTATCCAAACCCTTTGACTATCGAGTACCTGGGCTCCACTCCACCCGCGTTGCCCAACCATCGAATTTTAACACACGTCCGCTAGTCCTAGTCACAACTACCGTGGAACTAGTTGCATGCCTGTGACACACCGCAAGTAATGACCGACGCCCGACGCTCGACGAATTGAATAATCAGAAATGGACTTGGGTCGGTCTACTGACCGAACAGACACGTAAAAACTAAAACGACGAAAATCATCGTTTCCACTACTTGCCCAACGTGAGGTCGATTCGCGTTCTGCGCGTTTAATTAGTGCCGACACGCACCAACGCTACCCACCGTGTCCCATGCTAAACCACAATCGGAAAAGGCCCTCCGCAACCGACATTGTACCGACTTACAATCCGACGTAATCTCCAACCTACCTGCTGGTAGTGCCAATTGCAGACCATTAAATGACGTAGTTCGGCTAAAGCCGACTATGCCGAATGTCACTAAATCTTCCAAACTCCTTAAGTCAATTAGCCAAAGAGGTCCAAAACGCACTGAATTGCCGACATTACATTGTTCAGTCGTCTACTACCAATTCATACAAAAACGCAATTAGCTAGAAACCTAACAACACTATTACTTCCACACAATCTTATAATAACACTGCCTGGTTATTGACCAACCCCACCTATAATCCCGGGAACTCCATTAAGTTAATTACCTACGTGATCCCGTCGGCCCGTGACTTGACTCCATGTGTGAGGGACCCTAATTGTTTCAATCGCTTACATGTTGCTGATTATTTCCAACGCGTTACTCTCTGTTTATATATGATTTGTGGCTAAATTATGCGGAGAAGGCAATTTTATCACATCCCAAATTTGAAAAGTACTTGTGCATACACTGCCAGCCACCGTGTATTTCACCACCATCTGCTCCTGGATCCCAACCCTATTGGTGTGACGGGTTACCCGGCATCGAAGGCGAATCTAACCTTGTTAAGGTTTATCGCGAGTATTAATCACTTGCTGGTGTTCGCCCGCGTTGGGTGTGCGGAACCGGCCATGAGACTATTAAAGTCGCGATCACCAATTGTACTGACCGTATCCTTTATCATCAAAGTGTTTACATTTGTCCACACGAATACATGACCTCGCTTCATCGGGCTTACATGATACCGAGCACATGACTCGCTATAATCGGGCTTACATAATTCACTATTTATATGATCCCGCTACATCGGATTTACATGACTATTGTTTATTTGCCTTTATTGGGAGAAACACCAGTTTATCTACAGCATCACCGCTGCTTATCAGGACACTCAGTGATATGCTTTTACCCTTATTTACCTCCCAAGTTGAAGTTTGACTAAGATCGAAGCTCATGGATAAACCTCTATAGGTGGACTCTTGATATACCAAATACTTCTTGTAAATTGTTGTATAGTCTCCAGGTGAGACTTTAGCTTTGGCTTTATAAATGGATATGTGGTTTCACTTTTCCCAAGCATATACTTCCGCTTATTTCATGTAGACATTGCATCGTCAGGTGAATGGCACTGACCTGAACCCGTGAGCTCAAAAAAAGTCCACCGACATCTCTAGTCTCTGCTCTTAATCGGGTAAACTACCCTAAGAGGGAGGTTTTGACTATCTAAGAAGTTTCCCACACACCTGTGAGGTAAAACCAAAGCTTGCCATTTACGTTCCTTCAAAATCTAACTAAAACCGGCTTGATTAGATTGAAGCCTTTCGTGCATCATCCAAAGAATCGCCTCCTTCCACACAATGTAAAGATTTCTTAGTTAAAAAACCTCGCCTCTTCATCAAGCTTCCTCTTCAAGAAAAGTTCGAAGACACCCTAGGAATAAACCAACAATTACAACTTGTCAAGTTGAATTCTCAAACTCTTGAGTTTGATCTCATTCATTGACCCCAATGGCCGCTTTTTTATAACAAAAGATTAGAACAAGTTCATAGGAAGCCAAGTCATAAACACTCAAACCAATTTCTCCAAGATAACAAATTCTATACCCAAGGATAACCTTGTTTTCCGAAGTTAACTATGCGGCACGACTCAGACCTAAAACTGATTTTGGCACTAGGGAATCTATATTGAAGATATCCAAGATAAGCAAGATTTTGCATTCCTAACCACCACTCCCAATGTGTGGTCATGCCATTTGGACTCAAAACAGCCTCTTTCCAAAACAAAATACTTCCAACCTCTCCACCACCTATTTAATTCCTACACCTGCCTGACTATCTACATTGCCAGCTGGATGACATCTATATTATGTAGGACTTGCCCATAATGTCAGACACTCAATTTAAATTCAGCATCTAAGGAATAATTGCTATTTCAGAAAAGATGATTTACCAAAACAAAATCTACCTTCTGTAATTTATAGGAGTTATCCACTATGTCTCCAGATTTTCTTCCACAAAGACCCCAAACACCAACTAAAAAGAACCCTCCACCTGGGGTTTATCTCAAACAAAAGCAGTCCAAGAACTAAAGAAAGAGTTGCGAATTGCCAATCTTCCATGTCCCACCAAGGCAAATGAATCCTTCTTCGACAGATGGTATTATAGGTATTGGGATACTTGAAGTAGATAGGAAAAGGAGATTATGGTTTCAATTAAAATTCAAATCTGCTAAACAACACTACCACCCTGCTCAAGGAGATGCAGTAAAATATGGTATTAAAAAAGTTTTTTCTTTTTTTTTTTGCACACAAGTTTTGTTGAAATGTATATGAGCAGCCTTCCCAAAATGGTTACATTCAAGCAAAAGACACCTTATCCCCAACCGCTAGATAGTCAAACTAGTTATGCCAATACACATGTTAAACACACATCAAAGTGAGCATAGGGCTAAGTCACAACCTCAAGCCCTCCACCCAGCGCTCTCTCTCATGTATTCTAGGGAGCAGAAGCTCAACCTACATATATCCACCAAGGTTCTCACTGATAGTGCCATGGAGAAAAGAGGAATTTGATGAACAAAAAACTTCTCGCGGAATTAGAAGTCTTAGATACCACGAGGATCAATCCTAAACTATTGAGAAGTTCATCCACTGATCTATCTTTTCTCACAAGTTCTATTGCACAACTAAGGAATTTTCCTAAACCTCATGGAATGATTTAAGAGTGTACACCGAGAGTAACCATATTGATTGCATCAATGATTTTAAGAGTGCATATCTAAAAAAGCAACCATATGAATGGTTACACAGAGGCACCAAACTATCAAAATGTCAATAAGACTCAGATATAGTGATGGGGAAAAGCTTTTAAAATAGTATCTATATTATATAGTACTATAAGTTGAGGTTTTAAATTTAAATTTATTGCAAAACATTTAAAATTCACCACTATCACTCCTCCTTCCCTCTATCGCCATTACACCTCTTTTACCTCTCCTTACACCTCTCTTCTTTTCCTCCTCTCCATCTTCTTCTTATTTGTTCCACTCTCCTCCTCCTCTCCCGTTTCCTCTCTCCTCCACTCCATGTCTGCTCCTTCCTACTCCTCTCCTCACCCTCTCTTTTCCCTCCTCCACCCTCTCCACTCCTCTCTTCTTATTTCTCTACCTTACACCGAATTTAAATACATGCCTGCTTATACATTTATAAATGCCGTTAAACTCCTTTCTCAGGATTATAGGATAACATGCTTGACGTTAGTATTATCGTGGTTCCTATCGCAAAGATAAAATAATCATTTTGTCATCTATGCGAACTTTGTTTTATTTTCAAGAAACGTAGAAAATATCAATGCTTCAGCTCGCATTATAACAAGTTGATCCGCTTGATAATATGCTGGATTGTGAAAAATGACCAGAAGATTACATCAGAACAAAACAATCAATCAGAACTTATTTCAAGATTTTTATTCTTCCATTTTTGATCATAATCTCACAAGTCTTTTTCCTTTTTTCCTCCTTTCCTTCTTTCTCCTCTCTATCCTCTCCTCCACCCGTGATCCATCCAGGGAGGGAAGGAGGCAGGGGAGGAAGGGTGTAAAGAGGCTGGGGTCATTAGGGAAGGCTAAGGAGGGGGGGGGCAGGGAGGAGGAAGAAGAAGAAGACGTATGAAGAAGAAAAGAGAGGAAAAAAAAAAAAAAAAGGTGCTGTCACATACCGCTTAATCAAGTAACTGGGTAGTGGGGAAGAGGAGGGAGAAGGCGAGGGCAGAAAGAAAACATATTTTATTGTAAAAAACAAGTACAAGAGTTTTGAGTCATTTTCAAGATTCGTATTGTTTTTGCACTGCAAGATTTTGAGAAGTGTGGAAAACAAAGATTTCAAAACAAGGGAAAAACAATGAAATACAACAGGCCGACAAATCAAAGCAAGCACATTTGAACTGATGACAGTATGAAATCCACTGGAAAAAATGAATATCCGAAGCTCAGAAACTCAAAAGTTCAGATACCATCCGCATTAAGTATGAGGAAAGAGGTAAAAGAAAGATTCACGTCCGAATGCCCCTGAACAAGGGGGGTGTCAAGATCATAATACAGAGAGAAGTTGAAAAGAAAGGAAGACAAAAAAGAGACGAGCAAGATAGGGCAAAAAATAGGAATCCTAATGCCTCCCAGCAAGGGGGTGTCAGCAGAAAACTTGTCAGAGAAAAGTCCAGATAGAAATGCACCAGGCGAAGTACAAGAACGAACACAAATTATAACATCCTATCATGATGACTACGTTTAACAGCAACTAAGCAATGTTTACTGCTGTTTTTCATGTTTACCCATCTTAAGTCCATAATGGTTGCAAATCATGAACAAAGATCCCACCCTACTCTGTACTCACCATATACATGATTTCCAGTCTAAAAAATCGCTAGTAGTATTGACAACATCAGCAACCAACAAAGGCAGTCATTTCACCCATCAACAGCAGGATTCCATCTTCTGAGAAGCCAAAGCTTGAAAACACAACCAATCCAGTATATAATTATTTATAGACACCAATTATATCCTATGTTAAGATGTTTCTCCAAGGCGGAACATCGTGATTTCCTGCTGTTTGAAATATCGCCGATCCTCTTCATCAACAAGAACAAGGTTCAAGTAGTATTTGACACTAAATTTGTTGTTGATGTTGCGATAAGTTGGTGTCAGCTCGTATGGACTCAGGAAAAGCCTAATTGGAATTGATTCACCTGTGAACGCAAGTGTGCACAATAAAACAACTTCATTAATAAACCTCCAAACCCTTATTACTGCACCATGTGGAATATCACTAGATGTTTACATATGATCACTAGATGTTTACATATGATTCATCAGTGGTATGAAACATTAGAAACCTAGGCCACCATAGAAATTGTTACTAGAACTAGTCAATGCATTTGCCTATAAACAAAAAATTGTTGTCATATGCAGATTACCAAAAGGTGCTTTTGTACACTATCATTTACTATACACACACACAGACACACACACACAGAGGGAGGGAGGGAGGGAGGAGGGAGAGAGATTAAATATCATAAATAGATTAAACAACAAATGTAAAGTTTCAAAAACTAAAGCAAATGAATCACATCTATACCTCTCACAGGAGCCCCATCCATCAATTCAAACTTTGCAAGTGTCTCTGTCTCAACATGTGTGTTGGCCCCTGAGCCTGTTGATTCTCGGCGCCTGATCTCAAGATCCATGTTCTTTATCTTGATTCTTACAAGAAGAAAATATATCTTGCCAATAATAACATCTTTTAGATGATACCTGTATATTTGAAAAGATTCTATTTGGCATGTGAGTTATTTCAGCACATTAAGAAGAGATCAGTGGAAACAAATACAAACAAAAAACAATGAACCAACAATAATTCATAGATCGAAGCAATGAAGTGAATCTCTAAGGCATGGAATGCTTCAAATAGAAGCCCCTTTATAAAACCAACAAGGATCAACCTGTTTGATTAAAAAAGAGAGACCTTGGCAACATGAGGATTTAGTTTGTCATAAAGGAAGCAAGGCTGGACTCAGCCAGATGAAAAATGTTTATTCAAGACTCAAGAGTGTGATACTCCACAACAACCAAATTGAGTGCTAGTCAAGGGTTAGCTTAAACTTACTTGCTCTTATTGTACTCGAATTCTATATGAAGGCAATCTTCAATCCCTACTTCCATCTGCAAAAGTTCAGATAGTGCAATAAATAAAGCATCTAAATGATGCACAAGCAAAATTGGTATGAAAAATCACACTCCAATTCAAATGAAATGTTGAATGTGGACTTGCTAAATGCCCAGAAGTTGCTTCCAATAACTGGGTCCATCTTTGCCAGAAGGAAGGATGAGCAAATTCTCCTCCACCTTTCTTTACTACAGGACGAAGGTAAGTAAAAGAAGAGACATTGGAGAAAAGGGGCATTACCTTCAGGCTAGCTACCAAAAGACCCTACTCTACAAGTATTCAAATGTGACAGGGTTTAATTCATCGTGACATCTTTAAACCCCTAACCCCTCTGAATCTTAATGTAGATAGTTGGCCAAGGAATAAGATGCAACTTTATTTTCATCCACTCTCTTCCCAATTTGACAAGAAAAATGCATCATTTACTTCTTCCCATCTGCTCCATGCTTCCTCTAAAGGAGGGGGAGGGGGGGAAGAGAGATAGAGAGCCTCACAGCATGAAGATCTCAGAAACATGAAAAGTTAGCTGAAAACATAGAGAGTCAAGCACCATAAGCACCACCAAACTGTCATATATTTCTGCATGCACAGTTCTGTGTTTTACTTTTCTTATATCATTTTCTAGGCATCATATGCACCTAATTCTAAAGGCAATGCACTATTAGATAAAACTAAAGACAAAACTAACTGCACTAAAGAAATACCTTAATGCTATTGTTGATAGATGGAGGTGGACTGTAGTTACGAACCTGGTGTGTAAAATTAAAAAAGAATTAGATAAGCAGAGTCTGCCTGCTAAAACTTAGAATAGATAGCACAAAAATGGGTTCAATGGATTCAGAAGTAACCTAAAGACTACAACGCATCCATTTCATATACATTGAACTCACTTCATTATCAGATTTTTATTTCTCAGTTTCTGATAAACTTACATACCAAGACATTATCAAACTTGGTTGCTGATGAAATTGAGCTTCATCATGTGGAAGCTAAAAGCTAACCAATGCAACACACCAAATACATGAATCAATTCAATTTATTCTTCGAAGGAAGGGCTGAAACTATATAAACCACAAACAAAAATATTTGCTTATTATCAAAAAACCCATATGAATAGGATATTTAGTTTCTCAAGGAAAACATACAATATGAAGGGCATAACTAAATTATGGAATATCTTAAATTCAGGATAAAACTTTCTTCCCAGAAATCTTCTAGATCTGCTTCCATATTATATTAGTCCAATATTCGAAGGAAGGGATAGCTTCCTTCGAATATCGGCAACTTGTAAAAATTTGCATTCACACATTCTCTTACAAATGATAGAAGAAATATTACCACAAAATCTTGATACTCTACAATGCTACCAGCATAGCCCCGACTTATTGTTACTTTAAGGATATACCTGCAAAGTGTAAAAGATTAAAAAGTTGAAAGCTCAATTTATGAGAACTTGTAGTTGTCTCTCAGAGAGAGAGAGAGAGAGAGAGAGAGAGAGGCAGGGGGAGAGAGATAGTGTGCTGCATATGTGAACCAATAGTCCAATATATATGACCATTTCACTCCCATTTCAGCAATCATTCTCCAAGCAAACACTACATGATACATCCAAACAGAAAGGCCCCAGACAATTGCAAGTTGGGAAGGTAAATTCCAGCTTGTGAATAATAAGAACGGCAACATGTAGTTTAAGCTATGAAACAAAATGTGTAATGATATCCTGACTTAAAACTTTAACTGAAAAGACTAGCATCATCCAATGTGGACAACACTGAAAACAATCAAGTTCCTCTTGCTTTAGCAATTTTGATTAGCCAAATGTGCATGAGTAGTTGGTCCTATTTAACTCAAAAACTAACAACACCCATGCTGAAAATGCTCAAAGAAATCATTCTCCTCTTGTTTTAACAATATTAATTATCGGACGGTGCATAACACTTATAGCCCTAGACGTTCCTGTACTCTCTGACCTCGAATGTCTTGCTACTATCAATGAATTGTGTATAAAAAGGATGAATCACGCCCATAAGAAAACCATATTGTTACTGTAACTACAGGCCATATTGTTACTGCAAATACAGGCAATTAATTTAAATTTCTTGTTATTAGATACTCTCTCTGGGCTTACTTAATTTCACCAATTCTCACCATGGTCCAATTATGTCACAGAAATTTGATTTATTTCCGGAATTCAACGCGTCATGCATCACAAATGCAGACATGACCTGTTAGAACGTATCTGAGATACATATACAAATGCAGATTTACATACACATAAGCACAACAGATTTGGAACTGCTATCACCTACAGCTAGAAAGTTTGAATTCTAAGATGGACAGAACTATTAAATATCCAAGACACTTCAGACAGGAATAAAGATTTCGGCGAAGTCCAGAAAATTGATAAATTTGTGAACTTGCTGTTTTCTTAGTCACTCAGCTTAATGTATTTTAAGCTATCTTAATCTCCTACTATGAAGTATGAACACACTGTTTTTATGACTTTACGGCTTTGTAAGAGTCAAGAGTTAAAATAGTTTTTGATGGTTTCCTCTTAAGTGAAATTCAACTTGAGTTATTATGCTTTTAAGTTTGTATCCTTTACGTTTCTTAGTTGTTATGCTTGTCTAATTAAAAAGATTACCTAATCCTGATGAGGTCTTGGCCTACGAGACTCAATCTTTCTGTACATATTTCATTTATAATAGCTCAGAAGCATAGAGATGGAATGAATTTACGTCTCTTAAGGTGGTTAATCTATGCAAAATCCAGGCCAAATTCCTATAGTTTCTACTTCCCCTTCATATGTCAAACCCTCAAATTTTTCATCTAAATCTCTAAAGTTTCAAAGCCAAAGTTCTGAAGTCAATAAATGTCCACTATTATTTCCCAGTGCTACTTTTATAGTGGGAGAATCAAGTGACAATTTTGTTCTCAACCAGATCTCTTGAACCAAAATTTTGACAATCAGTTATATTTCCCCATGACAGAGGGGCTAAAAGTTTCAAAAGCATGCGAGAAATAGAAGAATATATTCTTTTCAACAAATTTATGCCCCACTGTTTCGTCTAGTTCAAAGACTTAAATTGATATGCTCACTTGCTATGCTTATTTTACTTGCACATTTTCTACTTTTATCTAGGCAAAGATGCTAAAACAAAATTGGGGAAAAAAAAAGGGGAAAAGCCAAAGTAGAAAGTTCAGAATAGCAGAAGATACTTCAAGAAGACAACAATTGTCCTTAGTTCAATAACTTCTAACTTAAATCAATAAATAGATTAGTATGACACTTAAAAGCTTAAAAAAAAAGAGGAAAAAAAATTGGCTTCTAGCAAAGTACGTGAACTACATGCAAGTCTTAAACAAACTCATCTGTACTTTCCTATTATGCAAATAAGCCAAGTCCAGAATAGATTTCTGCAGACAAGCATTATAAGTAAGATTCAATATCTTTAGACCTAGACAACAATGAATAGTTATTCTCCATATGCACTTAATATACCCCTAAAAAAATGAGGGCAACAATGCGTGGCTCACCGCAGTCGCACATTCACTCCATTATATGTCTCATAAGGCATTTCAACAGTGGAAAACTCAAAGGGATAAGCCTTCCTTTCATATATTTCACCAGGAACATCCAGCTCACGAACTACAAAGGACAAATAAACAATTCAAACATAAAAGAACAAGGCAACAACTGTCCACATCTTCATAATATAAGATAACAGAAATTATCAACACACTAGGACTATCATGAGTGATAATACTTGAAAAGGATGGTCAAAAGTGACACAAACAATTTGCTAAATATTCAAACCTAATTAACGAAATAGCCTGAGTAATAATACTAACCAAGAGATGTGAAGTCATAAAAGTTGTTTCTGTCGAAGAACATTTCTGCAAACAGGATTGCATATGCAAAAATATTAGCTCAAAAATCATAAACGGTGGTAAATAGCAAATTAACATTTATTTTAGACCGCAGATAGCATGAAATTCAAGAGAAAATCAGCATCATAGTATGCTCAATGCTCAATTTTAAGGCTATATGCTGAAAAACAAAAAGCTAAATACATCTAAGGTGAATGAGGAATTTGTCTTAATCACCAATATGCATCACTATCAGATGCTACAATAGTGTTAGTTCAGAAACATTAAGAAAAGCCACATCATAACTTTAAAATTTATTTCTCTTTTCCATAACCTCCTCCAGGGTAATCAGTTACCAAGGTTGCGAAATCAATCAAAGACCAGAAAGAAAATGTATGATGAATGCAAGTCTTCTTCTCTCTATGATCTAAAATGAAATGGCCAAAAATTTAAATCAGGAAAAATTGTACGGTGAATGTATATGACTAAAATGACTTTTATCACAACATTTTGCTTGAGCAGCTATTAGGTAAATCAAGAATTCATATTTGTCCTGGTTCCTTTATGTTTTATTCTTCACGTCCAGTAACCTTGACTATTTCAATAAGAAAGTACAAGTAACATTAACAAGATTAGCTATGTTATACAAAGCAAACAAATAAGTCTCTAACATAGAGAGGAAATAGTAAATCCTGGAGCAAAGACTGTTGTAATTGTCTAATTCTTATTCAGCACAACATGAAATAAACTAATGCATATGCAAATTCACTTCCAAACTCACCTATCTGACCAAGAAGCTCAACTTTGATTCCATTGTGTTCAACTTTCTTTCCTGAAACAGGTTCAATTGATATCTGAAAATGTTACAAAAATTAATTTTCAAATTAGAATTCTCCAGATTCATAACAAATCAGTGATGTGAAATGGTGTACAGTTACATCTGATGCATGATACCTTCCCACTGATGTTTTCTTGACTCTGGAAAAGAGGAACCATTACTGTCTGGCCATTTTCTTTCTTTAGCGGAACCTGATATAAAATACATGACAAGGAATATCAATAGAGCACAACTACAATTTCTATGTTAATATTTAGTCTTAAAAGCGGTATAGGGAGCCGCAACAACCGTTCCTTTTCCTCCCTAGAACAAGCATGCATGCGTTTAGACCAAAGATAGAGCAAAAACTTAATAATTCCTTGGGCGGACTTTAGTTGCAAAACGGACAGTCATCTAAAATCCTACAGCAAAATCAACAATTAAAAAGCTAAGCATAAGCACTCTCAAGACAGCGAGTTATGCAGCCCAATCATAGAGCAAAAGCTTAAAATTCGTTGAGCACATGGGACACAAATTGGACATAAATCCAAAGATCGTATAGTAACATCAACAATTAGAAAGTTAAACATCAAGACATGCTAAATTTGTCCACTCTTCTTACTGAATACATGCTAAACATTATGAGATACAATAAATTACAAACAAAAACAATTACAAGAAACAGCCAAAAAATTTGTTGTAGGATAAGACTAACTAAATGAAAGTAAGGAAAATAACTCAGCAATTGTGTCAACTAAGATCACACAGGCAAATAACCACCCTCATAACTCAAGTACCATCCTAATATATTTTCGTTAATAAACATATCATATCCTATTTGATGGTTGAGCTACCATTCCACGTTTCTTAACATGTTCTATGGCATTTCTCTCCTTTGTTTCAAGCGAAACATGCAATGCGCTCAGCAAACAGAATTTAAGCCCAAAAATAACAATGTGCTAGATGATAGACATGGAACTATAATCCAAAATTTTTCCCTCAAGAAAAGAATTGAATTTTAGCTGCTGAGAGATCATAATTTATTCATGTAGTCTTTTTAGTTTATACCCTGTTATGTCCTTGTCTACCCCTCCTGCTAATCAACATACTACTATACAGATGTTTCACCTGGACTGTTCTTTTATATGCTTTAATAAACCTTGATTTCAGATTCAACTATATAAACGTATCGGTAATAGCAAAGCACACAATAATTACAGAACTATTTCGATTAAATTAAATAAAATATTCCTTCTTCAAGTTTAATCAGTAATGAACATTCTCGTGATTAGCTTAGCGAAGAACATTGCCAATAGTACCTGCTTTCGAGATTTCCCATCTGAAAATGTGATTGAAATGTGACATGCCGGTTTAAAAGCCCCAATTATATAATTCTGAAATTCAAACACAAAAGAAAAAAATTATACAAAAATCTTATGCAGTAGCAAGAGAAGAAAGGAATAGATAAAGCACTAACATACAGAACAAAAATATTACCATCCTGCCCAAATTTTAAAAACCCCCAAGCAGAAGCTGTACAATCTTCAAAACCCTGCATTATGATTAGAAAATGTTATATAACGAACTAAAAGCAAAGAGGCTTAAGATCCGAACTGATTAACGATTTCAGACAGGTGAAAATGAGAGTGACGGGTGCTGGGTAATACCTGCTCTCGACTCGCCTTGAAAGTCGCGATCGAACTACGGAGGTGATATAAACGAACGCAGAGAGGAAACGAATGAGAGACAAGAGGAGGGATTTGAGAAATGGACAACTATTAGTATAGATCGGGAACAATGGAGTAGAATTGTTTTATAGCCGTGTGTTGACCTAGCAGGATTGGGAAGGAGGAGGGAGCTGGGGGAAGAGGGCGGGCCGGCGGAGGAGCTGGCGGAGGGAGGGTTCTGATTTGAAACTGGGTTGGGCGAAGGCATCGTTCAAGTGATCTTAAAGACTAACGCACTGCGTGGTCGTTACTAATTTTTTCTTTTTTTAAAAATATTTTAGCCAAAATTTTTATGTTTGGATAGAAAATTATTTACTAAAATTTACTTGCTTACATCGTTGACACATTTTTCAACCACCTTTTTATCTTACATACATCACATCAAAAAAGTGCTACACTATTTTTTCCAAAAAATTATCTCAAATAATCTACTATCCAAACACCCATTGATAACCCAATTCAGGTTTTAATCTTAATGACTTCAGACCTTAATGGTGCTAAAACTGTTTGATAACAAAAAAAACTACATCTTAATGATTAAGTGGGTCTGAATTGTCTAGGCAAAATGGAGCCCAAAAAATAAGTGATAAATTTATCATTTATCACCACTTAATAAAAAGTACGCTCAGATGTTAGGGTTTAAGCACAGTTTTTAGGACATAAATAACCCTTGTCAAATAAAACACAATCACATTATTTTTTTCCTCTTCTCTTTCTTCTACCATCTTTCTTCTCTGTCATTCTTTTCTTTCAATCATCGTTCTCAGTTTATCAACCTCTTCTCCAATTTTTTTTTTTTGGTCAACCTTCATTCTTAAAAAGTTTACCCATTGAAGCATTCAATTTTTTAGCATAAAGGTAAGTATTAAATTTATGTATATGCTTTATTTCTACTGTGCAGTTGTTGTTCATACTCATATTCAATAAAAATCTATGTTTCATCTATGTATTTGATTTATACGGTTAATGGAAAAATAATCTTCCATGATAGAAATAGAAGCGTAGGTAATACAAATTGACTAAAAAAATAATTTTTGAGATTGAAGAAATTGTAGTATAAAATGAGCAACATGCTGAAAATAATCCAAAAAATGCAAAACACCGAGGAGGATCTCGACAAGCTAATCAAACTTTTATGATCAACTTATGTGAGCAAATTAAAAATCAACATTTTTAGCTTTTTTAATTAATTGTATTTATAACATTTGATAGACTAGCATTTATATTTTATCAAATAAATTTGCTATATTATAATTTTATTTTCAATTTTAGCTCATTCTTTTTCTTTTTTTATAATAGTTCATTCTTTTTCTAATAAATAATTCTTATTTTTTTTTGTAATAGCTCATTCATTTTTAGCTCATTCTTTTTCTAATAAATAATTCTTATTTTAAATAAAATTAAATCATATGTACTACTAGTAAAATATAACAATATAGATCATTTATAAACAAGTAAATATAAGGACAAAATTGTAAAATATAAGAAATTCAGCATTCAGTCATTTATAATTATCAAACAGGCATAATACATTCAGTGTTTAGATTCAGAAAAAAGTTGTATTAGATTCACCACTTAACAATTCAGTAACTTAATGAATTCAGACTTCAGATTTCAGATTTCAGTTTTATCAAACGGGGCCTAAGTTTGTTTGGATACGAAATTATTTAGTTTATTTCCTTGCTTACATCATCAACACATTTTTCAATCACCTTTTCATCTCACATACATCACATCAAAAAAGTGTTACAGTATTTAGATAACTAAATAATCTCAAATAATCTACTATTTCATAAATTTCAGATTGACTCATTTTCATCATGGTACACCTTACGAAAAGTTTTAGACAATCTTCACTTTTGGGCAAATTTTTTTCAATTTTTAATTAACATGCCGAGGAGGGGCGTTGATTAGCTAATTAGTGGCTTGCTTCTTAAATCCCACCCATGCTTTGTTAGAAAAAAAATTTAAAAAAAAAAGCTAGTTGTATTATGATGTTTATTTGAGTTTTGAGTTACATTTCTTCTTCCTTTTTTCAGAGTTAATGCTTTTATGTAATGTGAGATTTGGAGTACATACATGATTAAGGTGTAATATATGTGTAAAATTTAACAAGTTATATTGATTTGTAAATGTTTTTTCACAAAAATTGATTTTACATTTTGAATACTAATTGTTTTATCACTCACAGAATTGCTATTTCAAATAGTTCTAAATTATGAAAATTATTAATTTATGCGAATTATATTTAAACAGTTATGATGTTTTGTTCAGTTAAACATGATTGTGAACTTATATTTTAGAAATACTTAAGTTCTTTTATTATTTTTAAATAATACTTTTGGACTATGATTGGATTGTTTCAATTGACAATATATTTGACGTTGAGATATTAGATATTTAAATCTAACAAATTTTGAAAGTCTTCTTATGCGTGGCACCTTACTTTTTTGATTGTATTAATGAGAATAATAAAATGGTTTAATATGAACTTACTTGGTTTATTATCTTAAAGTCTTAACCAATTTGTGAATCTTCTCTCATAAGAAATATAATCAGAATATCTTTGATTTGACATTAATTGATAATAAACTACAATTTAGTAATCCTATGTTCACGTGTAGAACTCATTAGATACATAAGTAAGATGACCAAGGTCTTTGATTTGATCAAAGAAGTGAATATTTAATGGAGCGTTTTAATTCATTATATCTTGGATTCTCTTGAATTGCAAACGACTAAGTAGGATATTTAAAGGCTAATTTTTGCTTTATTAGATAAATACAATCCATGATAAAGTTTAAACTCTCAACTTTCCATTTGAGATTTATGTTTGAATACAGCGACATATTTATTGAGTGTTTTCCAACTTTTCTAAACATCATATAAGATATGGCTTTGGAAGTAGCTAAATCTTTCTTATGTCAAAATATTTATTATCTTGCTTAACTTGCAATAAAATTGGAAGCACTATTTATCAAAAGGCATATTGTTTCTAACTAACTTACGAAAATAGTTTTTAATAGGTAAAATATCATTATTCTTGAAAAGAATTTATACAAGATGGTAACATTGGCCAAGGGTTGGACTTCTTATGAGTGTTGTAAGAATCAACATATTACTCACAAAATGTAACATTTGCTTAAAAGAGATAGTAATAGCTATTTTTCTTTGTTTTGGGATAACATGACCAATAACAAGAGTTTGTTATTAGTCAAATTGTGATTTTCATTAGACTTGTACATAAATCACATGGGAAAAATATCTTAGAATCTATCATGATAGACATAAACGATCTTTATCTTATCCATACTAAATATTAATCTTGTCAGAAGTGTTACAAAGAGATAATGGTTAAATTAAAAGTATTGAAATTTTGTTTAAATTCATGCTAGATAGTGAAATACTAAGATCCAAAAGTAGTGAGACTTACTACTAATTTCCATTCATGAGGCTATACTACTAGCACAAACTAAACAAAAACTATTTGGTTTTTATTCATTTCAAGCTTGACATTGTTCCTAGAGCAATAGTTCAAGTGAAGCAATTTTGGTTTTATCAAGTTTCCAAACCTAATGAGCAGTAATCTCTTTTTGATTAAAGTAATCATTAGGAGATATTATATTAGCAAGGGAAATATAGTACTAATAGATGATATAGCGTTTCCACTTGCTAAAACACTTACTTACAACAAATAGTCACCATCTTGAAAAGGATGATATAGCATTGCACTTGGTTAAACACTTTCAACAAGTAGTCACCATCATCTTAAGAAGATGAGTATGAGATACTTAAGATATGAGTTTAAGTGCAAGTGGAGATCTATAGATGTATTCTCCAAAACCAATCATGTAACGATGTGTATAGGGTATTATTTATTAAATGCAGTTGGAGAATATTTATTATTATCATATATATGTGTAATTATTTATATAATAAATCCGTAGAACTAAAGTTAAGAGTGTATGTTCTCAATAATTGAGAATATGAGATCTGTACTCTTGGTACTTTATTCTAAAATGTTAATAGTTATAAGATTATTGATTAGGAATTAATAATCTTGTAAGATTATCACATTTTATATCTGCTCAATTGAGTGAGTCATGAATTTCTATTATTTATGTAGAGACATCAAGATAAACATGTTGATGCTTATTAAAGAATGAATTCTGATAAGTGCCAATTTTGTGATATTCTTGAAGGTGTTTCATATTTTTTTTGAGTAAAATTGTGGGATGAAATGATGTAATTTGCTCATTTTTGGTTTCTAAGTTGCATCTTGAGTTGATAGACAACTTAGTTGTGATTTCATCATTTTACTCATAAAATATTTTTGTGTTTGCAGGGTGAAATGATCAAGCTCAATTGGAAGTGATATTATCACTAATAAGTAGATATGAGAAGCTTGGGAAGTCATAAAAATGTTAGGCTGAAGTGGTGCAATTCAAAGATTTGAAGAATGGAAGCAATAAAAGACAGTGAAAGTGAATCCCCCGAGGGTTTCTACTACGAATTCCACATACGATTATGGTCAGTAGCATATTTTAAGGACAAAATTGAGCGCTACTTAATCTGTGGCACAATCTCTTAAGGGATTGTCCATAATCCTCCCACAGTTTCTTTATAATCCCTCGAAAAGCTCCTAATGGCTGCAAGTTGTCAACTTGCATGATATTTTGTTTCTTTCTCTCCTTAATGTGACATAAAATGGATGAATTGCAACTGTGTTTAGGGGTTCTAGGAGCTTCTTTTCTTAACTCTTGAACAAGAAAATACATATTATTGGGTGTGGTAGCTTAGTTTTGAAGCTAGAAGGACAACTTTTCTCTCTAAGTTAGCTTAGCCTACTTTTATCTCTAGTTTCATTTTCTTTGGAGAAACTTGAAGAACTCTCAATGTAATTCAATATTTTGATGGCAATGAAGATGATGCAACATGGAGATCTTGTTTCTTCACGTGAATGAGCACTTTCATCCTCTCTACTCTCTTTGTTGTTGGATTAATGCTTGGTTATATTAAAGACACGAGCTTTATTTTTGTTCTATTACGTATAGCTAAATCTCCTTATTCTAGAGGTTATGATTGCATGTGATTGATTATTGCCACAACTTCTACTTGCTAGTTCATCTATTCTTGCTTTAACACTTGTAATGCTTGAGCACTATTTACCAGCCATAACAGTAATTGTTAATCTATGAGAATAGTTGACAATGATGGAAAAGGAATAGATGAAACCTAAGTAGTAGACACGTGAAAGTACTTGGGTAGATGTTTTTGACATTTCTTGTGCTTGATTAAGTCACCACTTGATATTTCACCATGAAAGTAGGGGGATTAGAGTGTTAGCTAGATTCGGTTCATTGGAAAAAGTGAGTTCCGAGAGCCTAAGTTAAATGCATCCTTAGCAAGACAAGTAAATTATTAATAGTTGATCATTTCATCCATAGTCAGGTGTGATTAGTTGATTCTATTTCCTAGGACACTTAAGTTTGGTTGAGTTTCTTCAAGTTCATTACTTTTCTTACATTGCTTTAGTATTATTGTTGATTATTTACGATTATTTACATGTGATTCTTGATTAATTTAGATAATAGAGTGAGTCATAAACCTTGATAGTTGAAGGTAATTCTCATGGGATCGATCCTAACTCTCTAATATTATCAATCATGACTTGTATACTTGCGGCTAATGAGGTAATTAAGTATAAAATTTGGAGTGTAGGTTTGAATCTGATCAAATTTTTGGTGCCGTTGCCAAGGATCACTGCAATATTGAGGCTAAGCAAGTTTTATTAGTCTAGACATCGTGTTATATTGTGAATATCTTTTGAATTACTAGATAGAGTAGTTTAATTACATTTTAACCTGGCTTTGTTTTAAGTTAGTTTCTTGATTTTACCTCTTTATAGTGTATGCATAGGGCTTTACATGGAATGGTTCTATTGGGCCCTGAGATTGAAAGGACCACAAGAAGGCTATGAAGGCAAACATTACAAGAGATTGTGGAGACTCAAGATGAAGGGTAGATTACAATTGAACTTCCACTAACCAAACCAATAGCGGAGGAGGCAAATAGAAGAGCATTAAGGGACTTTGCATTACCTAGAGGTGATGGATTGTAAACAAGCATTGATAGACCTACAGTAAATGCTAATAATTTTGAACTTATATCTGCACTAATTCAAATAGTGCAACAGTCTCAATTTGGAGATAATACAATGAAGACCCTAATTCTCATTTAGCTACCTTTTGAAAATTTGTGATACAATCAGGTTAAATGGGATAAGCGAAGATGCAATTAGGCTTAGATTGTTTCCTTTCTCATTAAGAGACAAGGCTAAGGTTTGGCTACATTCTCGTGCACATAACACTTTCATGAGATGGGTGATTTGTCTCGAAATTTTTAAATAAGTACTTTCCATCGAGGAAAACTACTAAGCTTCATATAGACATAACAAGTTCTTGTCAACAAAAAGGAGAGACAATATATGAGGCATAGAAGAGATTCTGGGAGCTATAACAAAGATACTCACTCCATGATTTGCCCGATTGGCTTATTGTTCAAACCTTCTATAATGCACTCTCCTATTCGACAATGACTCATGTAGATGCAGCAACCGGTATAGCTTTGATGGGTAAATCAATTGAGAAAACTCAACATTTGATCGAGGAGATGGCCATGAATAACTATTAGCAGGTTAATGAGCAAGGTAATCCTAACCGAATCGTAGGTGTATATGAGCTAGATTCTATTAACTTGTTGACTATAAAATTAGATAATGTGGTGAAAATGCTTAATAAGCAAGTTGGTGCTAGTTCTAGTTCTAATCCTCATGTGAGTGTGGATTAATGTACGATTTGTGAACAATTACAACTGTCGACCCCAAAACAATCAATATTCCAAAACATAATAATCCAGGATGGCATAATCACCCCAACTTTGGATGGAAAGACCAAGGGAATCAACCTAGACCACCAAATCCACTTGATTTTCAACCAAGACCAGCACTTGGAGAGACCAAACCTGCTTGGGAGTTACCCATTGAAAAATTAGCAAGTAGCAAAAATGAGAGATTTGACAAGTTTGCTAGTGAGGTAGATAAGAAGATTGAAAAGTTAGCCAATGCAACCACAAAAGATTTGAGTGAGTTTAGGGGAGGCTTGACCAAATGACAAACTTATGTAGGAATATTGAAATCCAAATTAGTCAAATAGCTAATGCATTGAATCCTAGGCAACTTGGAAAGCTACCAAGTAAGCCCAATGTGAATCCTAGAGAGCAAGTTAACGCCATCACTCTTGGAAGTGGCAATCAATTGGAGGCTCCTAATCTTGGTGGGTCTTGTAAGAACAAGGAGGAGGAAAAGAGTGAAAGGAGAGAAATTAACAAGAAAAAGATCATGTGATTATAGGTATGGGTTTACCAATTCCTAAAGTTCTTTTAATATTAATACAAATGTTGCTGTTCTTTTTCCTAATAGGTTGAAACAAGAGAAGAAAAAACGGGAGTTTGATAAGTTTTCAAACATCTTCAAGCAACTGCATATTAATATTCCTGTTCTTGATGCTATTGTACAGATTCCTTCCTATGCTTGTTTTTTGAAGGATATCATGTCCAAGAAAAGGCTTGTGGATAATGAGGTAATTTCATTGATGGAGGAATGTAGTGAGGTCATCCAAAACAAACTCCCTCATAAGCCAAAAGACCCCAGTAGTTATTCTATACCTTTCATTATTGGTAATATTGAGTTTTTGAATGCCTTATGTGATTTAGGTGCAAGTGTGTCTTTGATCCCTTTGTGTATTGTTAGAAAGTTTGGGTTAACAAAATTAAAAACTACTAACATCGCATTGCAATTCACAGATAGGACAATCAAATATCCTATTGGCATACTAGAGAATGTGCTCATGAAAATTGAAAATTTTGTTATGCTTGTAAACTTTGTTGTCCTGAATACGGAAGAGGATGTAAATATGCCTATAATAGTAGGTAGACCATTTCTTGCTACTGTTAGTACTTTAATTGATGTACAAAAAAGTAATCTTTTATTTAGAGTGAATGGAGAAACTTAGGCTTTTAATTTGTCCAATGGGAAGTGTATTCACTCTACTAACTCTAGTCTGGAGGATTCACAAGGTATTATGGCTACTCATGAGATGGAGCAAAAAGAAGAAAGAAATGATTCTTATTATCATGAGGAGCATGACCAAGGCTGAAAAGATTTGGGGATGGCATTTCTGTCAAGGAAATTGAGTATTTTTCTCCATTTGATAATGTGTAAGGTGATTCCTTAACTGAACTCGAGAAGGGCATGTATTTCCAACCATATAATGTTGATGAGCACTATTTTGATCAAACTAACAATCATCTTGGGCCATAATATTGTTAGATAAAGAAAAG
This sequence comes from Gardenia jasminoides, assembly GCA_013103745.1. Classification (NCBI taxonomy): domain Eukaryota; kingdom Viridiplantae; phylum Streptophyta; class Magnoliopsida; order Gentianales; family Rubiaceae; genus Gardenia; species Gardenia jasminoides. The sequence goes on along the minus strand of CM023102.1, from coordinate 10,533,509 downwards.
CAATGTTATACTCATCATAACAAGGGAAGGTTTGGAAACTTTAACCCTTGGGGAGAATTTAGACCCCCTTCTTTTAATTGGAGAAGCTTGAAAAAGGAAGTCGAGCTTCATGACTTTAAAAAAAGCACTTGTTGGGAGGCAGCCCAACAATTTAGTATTTTTAATTCTTATGTTTTTTTTTTGTTTCTTATTGCTCAGTTTAATATGTGTTTTTATGTGTTTTATAGGTTGTAGTTTTAAAGGGGTTAAGAACAAGGCAAAATTGCAGTTTTTCTCTTGGAAAAAGAATTAAAGGAGTTTTCATGTTTATTTTAGGCATTTTAAGTATTACATGCATTTTGAGTATTGCATGTGGATTTTAAGTTATAATGCATGTATATGTGTGTTTTGGGTGTTAAACGTGGTAAATGAGGTGCATGTGTAATTTAAGCATTAGATTCACCTTGTTTCTGGGAGGAAGAGCTTGGTTTGATGGATATTTCTTAGGGGTTGAGCGTCTAAATAGACATGGATATTCTATCCATTAACCATGCAATAAACCGTCGAGGATTTCTAAAGAAACCATGAAAGGTTTTGCAGCAATCCATGCATGGTTTCTCAAAGGGATTAAGCAGGGCATGTGTTATAAAGAGACAATCCATGGGTTTCTATTTTCATTTCCTCCACTTTCAAAGTCGAAGTAGCAAGATCGGGTTGACAGCCTAGGTTCCCTTAGCGGTCAGACTCTTTCAGGTAAAAAGAAAAAATTCCCAAATAACGGAGTTCAAATCTCAGTCACTAGCTTATGAGTAATATGCTTAACACTAGCTTGTCGAACATACAACCACTTGCTTTAAACTCTCTCAGTGGAGTCTCTAAGCAACAAGACATCCAATGTAAATACAGACATCTTTTTCATACAAAACTTCAATGCCGCACCTCTCTTCTCCAAAATTCCAACTTTACACCGATCAAACCCTTCAAAATCTTCACCAATCACTTCTCATCCTCTTGTGATCACTATCCAAGCATCAAACATCTTCACAATACAACAATTTTTCAAGATTTAGCTCAAGAAACTTAGGATTTCAAGTTATTCATTTCTTTCAATTGAGGGTTGCATTGGGCTAAACTTTTGAGGGATCTTGCATCATTTGCTTTGCATATCATCACTCATTCAACCTCAGGTAAGTTTCTTCACTTTAGTTAGCTCATTTGATTTTTGCCATGATTGGGTTTTCTTGAATATTTGGACAAATTTCTTGGCTTAACTCTGGTGAACATTGTTTGTTGTTTAGAGGTTTAGATAAGCTTATTTAACTTGTGTGAACATGACTATCTGTCTATTTAGATAAGTTTGATGCAATATATGAAAATGGAAAACATGCCATTTCTTGAATTTACTGACAAGTTGAATTTTCTTCATGGGATATTTGATAAGTTTCATTGTGCTTAATTGTTGAGTCTATATAGCGTTTCTATGATGTATACGTGCCCATATCTAAATGCATGAAGCCTTTTTGCGAATTGTGAAGTTGTAGCATACTAGTGAATGCAAAGTCTAAAGATAATTCAAGAGGTCAAAAGTTTGTATTTATCATCATGCTTAGAGGATATAATGGATATTACTGGAGATAATAATGACATTTGGCGATTATTTTTTCTTAAGAATGAGCCTTGTTTTGCATTTTTGGGATTTTTATGACCATTTTTAGATTAGTGCTTACGTTGTATATACTTTCCAAGTTAAGGCTCTTATGAAGTCAATGGTCATATTTTTGGGTTAACTCATTCTTGTCACTAGTTACCTAGGTATATATGTTGTTATAAGATGATATAGTGTATATCTAGGAATTTCATATATGTTATTGCTTTATGAATTAGCTCACATTTTGCATTTAAAGGTTCATATTGATTAACTAAGTGATAATTTGCCCCAAGTATAATGGCTCGTCATAAGACTATGAGAGTCAAATCCATTCCTTCCTTGACCACATAAGAGAACCACTTTTTAAGGATGAGGTAGAAGATGACAAGCCACATTATCTGGAGGAGAGTGAAGAGAAGCAATCAAGAACAAGAGGAGGAGGACCAAGAGGAAGTGATCCATGATTAAGAGGACAATCTAAACTTTTTGTGAAGTTGCAACACTTTCTTTTAAATTTTCTTTCTTGTTTAACTTTTACGATGCATGTCTGAAATAGTTGAATCACTGTTGTTTGTTGATTATATTTCTCAGTCTGTGCTGAGTTAGGTTCACTACAGAAATGGTTTCAACTGTCACACACTATATAAGGGGAGTATTGCCTTTCATTTTTTCTTTTTCTATCCTTCACATTGAGGACAATGCAAATCTTAATTGTGGAAGAGGGGAATAGGTGAATTTAAGTTTTTGTGATTGTATGATGATGATAGTTGACTGGAATTGTGTTGGAAATTTGGAAATTGAATTAGAAATGCTGCCTTACAGAAAATCTCTTAAAATTTGGGTTTGTTAGCAGGGAGTTTTGCCCAAACATGAGGGAACACTAAGTCAAAATTTTTTCAAAATTTCACTATGGCCCAAAAAGTTTGGAAAAGCTTAATAAATTTTAATTTTAAGTATTCAACTCCCCTCTTTGTTGGACTTTTGAATGTGCTTTTGAAGAATTCATTTCCTATGTGGTTTGGAATTGGTCATTATGTGATTAGGATCTTTGCATTTTAGAAAGTATATTTGATAAAGTAGGAAAAATTATGCCAATAATTTTCTTGTTTAATGAGATTTCTCTCTTTTACTTCAATTTATAGCTCAGTGATTGATACGATCAATTGAGTGATACTCTTTTGATTATATTGCTTCAAGAGGGATTATATCTCATTATTAAAAAAAGAAAAAAAAAAGAAAAAATTGTGAGAAATAAGAATTTTATTCCAATGATTCTTGTATTTGGTAACTGAAAGTTTTCATCTCATCTAAAAATGTTGACTTTCACATAAAAAGGTACTTGGATTGGGACTAGTTGAGTGATTTGAGTGTACAAGTGTTGAATAATTAGGGGTTTTCACCTAAAAGTGCCAATCTTCGTATTAAAATACACTCTCATAACTTAAGTATTTGTTGATAGTTGTATGTATAATTCTTTGTTAAGCCTACTGTAGGAGAATGCTAATTATCTTTTGACTGTATGAGTTGCTTATTTGTGAAGTTACGTTAAGATGAGAGATTGAATTGAACATAGTTGAATTCGAATATAATTGCCTCTCATTCACTAGATACTATGAGTATCTAGTATAATTTGAATGATTGCATAATGGTTGATTACTGAGTCATGGGATTTGAATTTGAAAAGGCATGTGTTTTGGTTAGGCACTTGAATCATTAGTTGAGTTATTTGTTGCTATTGCTCGAGGACAAGCAATGATTCGAATATGTGGGAGTTGATAAGGACCAATTTTGTGATACTCTTGAAAGTGTTTCATATTGTTTTTAAGTCAAATAGTGGGATGAAATGGTATTTTGCTCATTTTTGGCTTCTAAGTTGCACCTTGAGTTGATAGATAAATTAGTTGTGATTTCATCATTTTACTAGTAGAATATATTTGTGTTTCTAGGGTGAAATAATCAAAGCTCAATTGGAAGTGACATGGTGATTAACAAGTAGATGTGAGAAGCATGGTAAGTCACAAAAATGGTTGATTGAATTGTTGCAATTCAAAGATTTGAAGAATGGAAGCAATAAAAGGCAGCGAAAATGAATCCTTCAAGGGTTTCTACAGCAGATTCTGCATGGGATTATTGTCAGTGGCATGTTTCAAGGAGAAAATCGAGCCTTGCTTAATCCGTGGCACAATCCCTTGAGGCATTGTCCATAATCTCCCCATGGTTTCATTATAATCCCTCGAGGGATTCTTGATGGTTGCAAGTTGTCAACTTGCATGATATTTCGTTTCTTTTTCTCCTTGATGTGACATAAAGTGGTTGAATTACAACTGTGTTTAAGAGATCTACAAGCTTCTTTTCTTGACTCTTGAACAAGAAAGAACAACTTTCTCTCTAGCTTAACCTAGCCTAGTTTTAGTTCTAGTTTCATTTTCTTTAGAGAAACTTGAAGAACTGTTGATGTAATTCAATATTTGATGGCAATGAAGATAATGGAGCTTGGAAATCTTGTTTTTTCACTTGAATGAGCACTTTCTTCTTCTGTACTCTCTTTGTTGTTGGATTAATGCTTACTCATATTAAAGATATGAGCTTTATTTTTGTATATCTATTATGTCTTGGTAAATCTCCTCGTTCTAAGGGTAGATGAAGTAATTTATGCCTTGATTATGGTTATATGTGATTGATTGTTGCTATAACTTATACTTGCTAGTCCATCTATTCTTGCTTTAACACTAGTGAATGCTTGATCACCATTTGCAAGTCATGATGGTTATTGTTAATCTATGAAATGGTGGAATGATTGTCAAAGTCAAAAAGTCAAAAGACAAGTTCTTATATGTTCTTCTATCCAAACGATTATTTACGTTATACAACGGCTGTCCAAATACTTATTTCATATTTTCGATATCCTGAAAAGTATACCCCACTAAATTCCAAATAATTAGCTATCCAAACGCCACCATTAGATTGAATTATCCAATTATTTTGTAAATATCAAAATCTGGGATCAAGATTAACATAAATTCCCTCTAGTATTGGATGAAAGTTGATTCCAAACCAATACATGATTGCGTATGCATCGAATACAGTGAAAGATAGATAGATCCTTAGGATAGGGAACGAAATACAATCAATTTTGCTTTAAAAATTAATTTCAAATGATATATCTCCGTACCTTTTCCGTGTGGTGAGACCTTTATAATTTATTTGACTTTTTTAATTTGACCATGTTTAGCTATTGTTGACTATATAACTTACATAATATGGGAGTTGTGCAATGGTAAAAGAAGTATAGAGTGTAGTTTAGAGTCTCTTTTCCTAGTTTTAAATGACTGTTTAATTGTTATGACCTTTATCACCTTACCCGTTCTACTCCACACCTCTCCCATGCTAAAATGGGAAGGAAGAAACAAAAGAAGAAAAATAGCACACATGTTCTTAGTGCAATAAGACCATGTCAAGTGTCATCCTTCTGGTGCAGAATGCACATAGGTGTACAAAGATTGTTTAGGAATTTCAATAGACCGAATTATAGAATTGTTGAATTATTTAACCTTTTGTATTAACTAGTCAGAACTTGTTTTACAAAAGCAATTCAATGCTTGGATGGCATCCATGCACTGCCATGTCTGGCAAAAGTTCTCTCTCTTAATGTTAACGCAGGTATATCCTGTTGGTAGATTTACATTTTTCTTATTTGTCATAAACTCTTCAATTTTTCCTCCTATGGTTACTCTCAATCTTGTAAATTGAAATAATCTCTTTTTTTTTGTTTCTTTTTTTTTTTGCCTCGTTTCTCATGATGAGATAGTACACTGGGAAAAGATTGGGTCTTTGATATCACAAAATGAACTCGCTTTTGTGCCGCTTTATCTGGTAAATATCTTCTATTATTTATATTTATATGTTTGGCTTTAGTCTTGGTGCTATCTTTAGCTTATTTTGTTTAATTTGGCTGTGTCAAGGACATGGCTTCTAGTTCTAGCTCTGGCTTCATCTTCACTATCAAGGAAGACGAACTCCCCAAATGGGACCTTGGGGAGAAGCATTCAAGTGGGTATGTTTATTTCTATGCTCAAATTTCTTTTCTTTTTCCTGTTTTATTTGTAAATTTTGCTCCTCTTTTTTTTTTCTTTCTTTAATATTGGTAACTGATATTTTTCCTCCTTTTTTTTCCATGGTTATTCTTGCAGTTTTTACAAGCTCAACACCGATGTCACCTTCGATATCTCAAAAGATAAAGGATATGGGTGTGGAGTTCTGAGAGATTGGGAGGGAAAGGAGGTAACAACATTCCTAAATGTTTTTGAGGGTGCAACGGTTGCTGATGTGACCCTATTGGAGTTGAGGGCAATGGCCCAATTTATAGAAGTAGCATATGATCATCTTGTATCCAAGGGAGAAAGTGAGATCCATCTCATACTAGAAGGCGACTGCTGCGATGCGTTTGTGGCTTATCGCAAATACAGGAAGAGTTTGACTAGCAACAAGACAAGGAAGCCGATACCAGCCCGATTTGAGCCGTTTTGCAGGTAGAATAAGAAAGACATCATAAAATTTTTTAATTTTTTGAAGTTTTTCTTTTTTTTCTTTTTATGCTGACTTTCTTGTTTGCCTCAAGCGGATACATCAGGTAGAGGTTGTGTGCCCAATTTTATGCAGTGTATGTAAAGAGGACGCACAATGCACTCGCAGATTTAGGATCCAAGCATAGGATCGAAAAGCTCCTCCTAGGGTTGGCAAGGAAATTTATGACAGATATAGGCAAATGTACTATAGGGATTCAGTGAATGCCAACATAATGAAGATATAGGGAAGGAGTTGTTGCCATAGTAGTGTATTTGGAAAGTTGTTCTACTGTTCTGTTTAAGCTTTGTCCTACAACAATTTCTTGATGGTTTGTAAACTTTTGAACTCTTCCAAGTTTGTATCCTGTTCTTTAATTTCTTTCAACTAGCAATAATTCACGTGCTTTGCACGTGAATATATTTTCCCAAAATATAACACCTTAATATACTAAATTTTTGTATAAAACTTCAATTGTTTGTTGGCATAATATAAACTAAGAAACAACATTAATTGATAGTTGTACAAACCATTTATTGTATATAAAGTAGTTAAAAGTTTATTGTGATTCTATAGTTATAAAAACTATGAAGATGGAAGATTATCACATTTAAACTAATGTTGTTGGAATAGTAATTTGACAAAAAAAAAAAAACCACTATCCAAACAAATGGCATATAACAAACAAAATTATGCACAATTGTATAATATTATATAAGAAACAAAATTATATAATTATACATAATCATATAATAAAAAATTATATAATATTATACACAAAGCAATTGAAAAGTTATTGTGCATATTACAATTACGAAAACTCTAAAGATGGAAGATTATTATATCTAAACTAAGTTGTTGTAGATTTTACTTGGATTGTGATAGTAAGAAGAGAAAATTTTCTATGTTATATCAAATTAGTACATACAACAAAATTTGAGCAAAATATATACTAAAATAATTCTTTTAGATACAATGAATTTTTATCAGTTTCATTAGTTGTAAATTTTTTGGTTTTTTATAATTTTTGAATTTTTTTTTTGAAATTTTCTTAATCAATATGACATAATATAGTGAATTTAATCATTAATTTAAACTTCTGTTTTCTCATTAACTGTTTATAACCTTTTGTCTTCTTATTAATCATGATTTTCTTCTAAACAAATGTAATAAACTATAGTTATATATAATAATTAGAGATAAATTTAACACATACAATAACTAGAGATGAGGGAAATAATTGGTGAATATAGTTGATATATCTGAACTAAGTTGTTGCATATTTTACTTAGATTGTGATGTCAAGAAGAGAACAATTCCAAACCAGTGTATACAATAAAACTTAAGCAAAACATATACTAAAACATTCTGATTTGAATACAACAAATTTTTAATCAATTTCAGTAGCTGTAAACCTTTTCTATTATTTTTTTATAATGAGCAAACATACACTAAAGCATTCTGATTTGATAAAATAAATTTTTATCAAGTTCAGTAGTTGTAAACATTTTCAGTTATTTTTTTATAATTATCGATAATTTTTTTGAAGTTTTCTTAATCAATGTGACACAATATAGTGAACTTAATCATCAATTTAACCTTTTGTTTTCTCATTAAATGTTTATAACCTTTTTTCTTTTTATTAATTGTGATTTTCTTCTAAATCTATATATATGTATATATTATAGTTTACGTTAATTATCAAACATAATAATATAATAATTGGAGACAATTTTAACACATACGAATAGTTGGAGATGAGGGAAATGATTAGTGAGTATAGCTGTAAATGGGCAGTTTTTAATTTTAATTACCAACATTTTTGAGATTTAATTTATTGAAACATTTTATTTTTTTATTAGTGTCATGATTGAAATGCAACAACTCTAATTAAAAGGCATACAATAACTCTAATTAAAAGGGCATACAATAACTCTAATTAAAAGGCATACAATAATTTAGGCATAACAAAAAGTAAGATCAAAATATGCTTACACACTTACACTCCTTATACTTTTTATATGGTAATGATATACTTAATGTATTTATCTAAACGTATTAGTAGGATATTTTGCTAAAATTAGGGATTCTGGCATCCAAAATTAAGTGTCAAAAGTGAAAATGCGTCACGCCTTTTGAAGCATTCAAGTCCAATTTGCTTCTTACGACTTTTGCATTTATTGTTGGAAATGTTGGATCTAAAAGGTATTCTTTTTTTTTTTGCCCCCTTTTGTGCAATAAAGTAAATTTTGCTATTGAGAAAAGAATGAGAAAATATGGTGTCACACGGGACTTCATTACAAGGTATAAATTACTCATTGGAATCAATCCAATGCACTAAACTAATCACTAATGAAAAATGTCTAAGATGAAATTTCATTTCAGAGTTAACTCTAAGTTTTCTTTAGTGCGATTAGCTCCTCTCAAGTAGCCACCTCTACCATCATCAACAATTTGGCAAGTAAGCAGGAGGATTGATAGTTTTGGAAAATGACAAGAATTCTGGTTGTCCAAAAGTGATAGGCGTGCTTGACAAGAGCCGTTTTAGAGGTAGAGGCGACAATGTTGATTGAAATGGTGAATAAGTCAATCTTCTTCCACATTCCAAACTTCAACACATCTATATATCAAACATAGCCCCATAACTTTTCCGCATACAACTGCTGGAAGAAGGGTATTTGAAGAATAGGTGGCTGATAGATTCAGTTTCAGTTAGACACACAGAGAACACATACCTATTGATAATTTTGGGGTTACAAAAATATGGAATCTATTATAAAAATGTTACAAGAGCAATTTAAAAAACTTGATAGACTACCAAGGCGTGTAATCACTTCCCTTGAGATGTTATTTGCCACCACTATCTTGCTAACCGAGTTCAATAGCAAATTACCTTTAGGATACAATGAAAACAAAAAACTAGCCTATAACAAGTTTAAGCGTAATTTCCACAATTAAAGGCTGCCACAAGAGAGGTAACACAAGATCAAATGTATATGAATTCTATTTAATAACTATACATGAATTTAATACTTCAAGTGCACGAATTGAGTAGTTCCATAAATAAACTAAGAAAATATATCAATGTACCGATGTATCTTGTGGATAGAGACTCATGTATCAATCATCAATGTACAATGAATCTTGTGGAAAATTCATGTATCAATCTTCTAGACATGAAATTGAAAGTCATGTCACAAGCTATGAATTTTAATCAATTTTCATACTACAAACTAATTTTCCATCAATACCATCCACAGACATACCCCAGCTTCTCAGTCTATTCGTGATAGGCAGCCTTCTTTTGCATAAAAGCCAAAGTAAGAAGGCATGTCTAGGAATAGCTCTTATATGCCATACCATTTTAAACCAATCAACTTCTTATTGGCCTGTTCTTAATTGTTCCACTGCTGGCCTAACTGTGAATACTGTGAGGACCCGAAAATTTTATTTTTTATTTGACCTATTTATTTAATTATTTATTTATTTTCTCTGAATAATTGATTTAAATTATTTTAATTACAATTGTACCATACATTACCTCATTTTATTTTAAAAATCTTGTTTAACCATCAATTTGATTTTTCTGTCACTCAATTATGAAAAAAAAGAGGCACATTTTTCGAGACAAGCATTTGGACTGAGAGTGAAGTAATTTTGGAGAATAAGAATGATCATTAGTAGATTAAAAAAAGCTAAATGAGGGATTAGAAGTGAGTAATTAGGATTAAACTCCAATTGGAGCATTTTGGGCCACAAATTCAAGTTGACTTTTTGCATATTAAAGAAAAGCTTTGTGTCATTTCTTCCTCTCACAACTTCACTTTACCAAAGCACCTAAAATCCTCTCTCTTCATCCTTGCATCAGCCGACCTCTCCCCCTCCCTCTTCCCCTTTGATTTCATCTCCAAAAGCTACTCCAAAACCTCACTAATCCACCAAAAACTTGAACCAATCTTGTCAACCTACCTTGGAGCTTGAGCATCATCAAGGAGAGAGAGTGTGAGCCGAGCTTTGGAGGAGGAAAAGAGGAGTTTTGGTGCAACTCTAGACCACAATCAACTTAGGGTTTCTACTTGAAAGGAAGAAGTAGTTTTCTCCAACTCAACCTAGCTCTCTTGATGTCCTTTTGTAGCTTTAAGCTTTGATTATTCAATGTTGTTGTTCTTGATGAATTGGATGGTTTTGTAGGCTCTATGAACTCCCACATTCCTTGATTATTGGACTGCCATGATGTGTGTATGTGTGATGGAGTGAGTTGTGATGAATTTATGGAAGTTAGGAAGTTAAGAAAATCGAGGGAGGAAGGATTCTACCGGTTTCATTTCAGCATTTTCTCCCCTATTTTGGCAGCATCTTTTCATGGAATTTTTAATGGTTTTGAGAGTTGAAATGTTGGTCTATATGTGTGTAAATTTAGTTGCAAAAATCATTCCATTTGGTGTGGTAAAAATCGCATGGAAAGAAGAAGTCAAAATCTAGAAAAATTTTCACTGTTTCTACTGCCCTGTTTTGGTCGCGTTGATCACTGTCTTCCCATAACCGTTTTTGGCTAAATTTTGGTACAAATGTAGCTCACATACTGAGATTCATGCCTGAAAAATTTGGTATTTTTCCAGTACCATTTCGTTGCTCAAATGATGTCTCAAAACTGCTCCTCAAATCTGGAAAAATGCTGTGTCAGGACTGCTTTTCGCCTCATGTTCAAATGACCATATTTTCTTTCTTGGGAGTCAAAATCAAGTTCTGTTTGTTGCGTTTGAAACTATACTTGAAGTTCTTTAAGTGGTATAAATTTCAAGGGTTAGTTCAATTTTTGTGAATTTTGGCGAATTTTTAAATTTTGCTGAAAACTCGTGCCTTGTTTTCACGGTTGTAGTGAAGATTTCTCTATGTTAATGACCAAACTAGCTCTTACACAAAACATGAAAATTGTAGAGAATTGAGTTATCCATCTACCCACAAAATTTCAGCCCAATCGGAGTACTGTGCTGAGTGAAATGACCAAAATACCCCTGCTGCTCAAACCCTTATATTTTGCTAGAAAATGGCCTAACTTGCTGTCCGAATTTTTCTTGAATTTTCCAGCCTATTTTCCAAATTCTCTTGAGATGATATTCTATGTTATGGTTTGTCTTGAATAGTTTGAAATGTGGGTTGAATTTCAAGAGAAATGAATTTCTGACTTGGGGTGAATATTTGACTTACTTGTGGTTTGAATCTCTGAAAAGTGACTTCTAGGAAATTGTAGTACTAAAAATTTATTTTCCAACTGTATAACTTTTATAGTTTTCTGACTTACGGAACTTAAGATATGAATTTTAAAGAGTGCTGACACTATTCATGTCAGTGAACTATTTCTAGTTGAAAAAGGAATTTCTTGACCTTGAAACCCTAAACGACCTATTTTCAACCTCTTACCTTGATTTTTCCACCTTCTTGACTTTAAATGTATTCTCATTGAGTTTCTTGGCTTGGTGTAGTTCACCTAAGTTACGTATGATTTCTTTTCCTTAAAGTTTTACACTTTTAACAATTTTCTTGAGAAAAGAGTTTTCACTAGTTGTAGTGAGATAATAAATTGTTGATCATTAGTCACGTTTCCTTTAGGTGGCCAAGGGAACTACGGCTTGAATCCCGAGGCGCTTGAGTGATCTCACCTGCATGCTTTTACTTGATTTCTTTTATTGGTGAGTGTTCAAGTGCATGTTAATTAATGTGTTAAATAATATAAATAATTTGAAAAGCATGCTTGTGTGTTTCGGTGGGCGTGTACTTTATCACGCTCACCTTATTGGAATTTGCCTCTAAATGAGTTCTACTGTTTAAAACGTTAATTGATTGACTGCTTGAACCGTTTGAATTGTTTATAACTGTGGGGACGCTCAAACCCCATTGGGAATCCCTTCACCTTGTCCGGCAATAGGGGTTAGGACAAGGGATGGGTGAACCATGGGTTATTACTGTTTAAATCACGTCGGTTGGAATGAGTCCACCGACTATGGCATATTCATAGTGGGTTGCTATTCACTTTTAAATGTTGGAGTTCGGATCCGATCAAGCGGGTACAAGTAGAGAGAAAGGGATAAAAGTGGTGGATATGGATGGTGAGAATGTGTGGTTGACGGAGTGTCAACGTGTGATTTGAATTGATGCTTGTGAAGAAAAAAATTGCAAAGTATTACGGGAATGTGGAGTTGGCCAACTGTATCCTTCAAATTGTGCTGTTTAAATGTTTTTATTAAATGTTTTGTTCTTTTACTGTTTTATTAATTTATTTAATTGCTTTGATTTGCCTGTGCATGTTTCTCTTGACCTCACTGAACTTTGTTCACCCCATAAGATTTGTTTCCCTTAACAGGTTTTGAAGTTGAGTTCGCTAACCGTGGATCTTAGTTTCTTTCGTAGGATTTCCGCTCTTTTGTATAAGGTTGTTTTGATTTGAGCACTTGATGGTTTATAGTACTTGGAGTTAGTACTAATGAAATTCGGGTGAAATTATTGAGATTTGTAAATTCAGCTTTTGTATGTATTTTAGTACTTGGGACTTATTTTGAAAATGTAAGTTGAACTTTAGTTCCTTTAAATAGTTGGTTTGGAATGTGAAATTAGTTATGTTGGGAATGATATTTTGGGTGGAATTGTTATTTAAGTTATTTGAACGAGTGAGTTCTGACGAGAGTTGGGCAGGCGTCCGGCTGAGACCTTAGGGTTCGCCATAGAGAGAGGTGGGTGCGTTACAAATACTCTAGATTTCCCATCCTTCCATTAAATTGTATCATACATCCCAATACGATCCAAGAAGTCCAGAGTAGATTATTGTAGCCTAAGTGTTTTTGAATTTAGTATTCTACCTCTTGTCAACAACCCATCCACCACTCTTAATAATCATATTAACTGTAGCATCTCTTGCGGTTTGCAGTCAATAATTTAGAAGTGAAACTTTTGCAGAGAGGACCAATGAGATGCCAATGACCCTACCAAAAGAAAGTTGCTTTCTCATCAGCAATCCTTATTCGTATCAAGTTCCAGGTCACATCTCTAAGTTGGAGCATTTCTTCTGGTTCCACGAGCAATCGGCAGATATTGAGATTGACCAAAAGCTCTCACCTTCGAGCATCAATGTGTGTATCCATATTATCCATGAGGATTCTTTCCTTGAACAAATGTTCCAGATGTACGTCATGATAAAAGTTTGATAACATGTCTCAGCTGTAATAATCCCAATCCCACCCTCATCTTTAGGAACAAAGAGTTCCTTCCACCCAACCTTAGCCATATATCCACTAGTAAGACACTCCTAGGCATACCAACAACGTTACATAGCTGCACTGCAACTTCATCAATCATATTGCACTTTTGTAAGTTTGGCTACAACCCCAACAAGTTCTAAGACTCATCAGGAGTTTTCTTAACTAGTTCCATAGCTCTCTGTAGCACCTGAAACCACAAATAGATCATCAACAAAGATTGAGATACTTTCATCTTTTCACATTTGGAATGGGAATCCAGCCGATGAGCTACATTGTCCCCTTCCAATAACTAAGAAAAGACCTCCAAACTATTAGGTAAAACCCTTTTAAACGATCAGTGAGGACCTCCAAGAAGGCCTTATAGAGCACACTGTAACATGCAATGATACATGTAACCATTAGCGATGATACATAAGAAGCTTACTGAGTCTTTGGTATCAAGGTTATAAGAGTACAATTAGCAATGATACATGTAACAATTAGCAAAACAGAATCTCATAGCATGACAGACCTTTTCACCCATAAGTGACCAATTCTTTATGCAGAACTCTATGGTATAGCCATCTGGCCCTGGTGCAGTACCACTTTTCATGCTAAATATGGCTGCTTTAATCTCATAAGTTGTCACTTCCCTGCTCAGCAATTCTACCTCACCTTTAACAATATTTTTCTTTATAATTAGCTTCACCTCCTACTCTTAATCAATCAGAGCATGCTGACTAGCAAACTTCTAGTAAAACTACACTGTTTCACATTTCACTTCTTCATAGTCAGTCAACCTTGTACACTCTTCAGTTACCAAAGAAAGGAGTCTGTTCTTTGCCTAATGTTCCACTACAGCACTACTTTCCTGTGGAAATTTTTTTTCTTGCCACTATCCTTTCCACCTCACCCGTCGACTTATCACGAACTGTTCTTCAGCAGTCAGGAGTTCTACATAGGATAGGAGATACTTCCTTCCAAGATTCTGCAAATCATTATTATGAGGTAATTGGTGCAACAAGGACTGAGTAGCTATCAATAGATCCTATCTTGGTTTACTTTGCCACTTAGATTACCTGCAAAACTTCTTAAGAGTTTTAAGATAACCTTTCAATCTTTTCAATTTCAAACAAAGAGTTCTCGTGGGGTCACCATTTTCTTCCGTAGCCCATGCACGAGCTAAAGTACTCTGAAACTCTCTGTGCTGCATCCAAAATCATGAAACTTAATACAGTTTTGACCCGTAATCCAATCCATCTGCAAGTTTCATCAGTGATGGGCAATGATCAGAATATGACAGTGGAAGAAATTCCACAGCTTACTATATTGCCTGCCCTCACCATCATGCTTATTGCACCATATAAGAAAATAGCCAGATGCAGGACAGTCTTCTACATCAATCTCCTCTACACATTTATCTAATTCATCCATGGCACCATAATCAAATGTCTCACTGCCCAATTTTTCAAAACATTTTCTTATTATATTGAAATCTCCAAGAATTACACAAGGCATGTCAACATACTTTGCAGCAGTCTCTCTCCGGTAACTGCATAATTCCTAACATCAACTCTTGGGAGGTAAAGATCCTACTGCCACTGTTATAAAATGAACAAATGGTGATCAGAACTTGCAAAAATGCAAGGAAAAAAAGTAGAATAAATAACAACAAATTTAATGATATAAAAAGCAAGACAGCTATAAAACTGTGCTCAAAATTTCCTAGAATTTTAATTGATTAGGTCATATTTGAAACTGAAAAAGTCGTAAAACCCCCAAAAAAAAAAAAAAAAAAAAAGCCTCAGTGAATAGAAAACAACCTCTAACAAAAAGATGCTTTGGGAAAATATTGCTAATTGATGTTTTGTTACTGCTTGCTTCCTCTATATTCTGATTGTTCCTTTAGTTTTACACACTTTTTGCTCGTCTTGTATACGATTTTGGCAACGTTTTGTTGATGTATTATAGTTGTATACAGTTTTTAATTTTTTATTTCCTTTGAATGGGCTGATTGTAGTTTTACCTCGTCTTTAGAGAGAGGAATGGACTAATGCTAATTTCCTTCGTAATTGTGTAGCACTCCTTTCTTCCTTTTTTTTTCTTATGTTTTTTTCAGGGCCAACGAACCAGACAGCAGTAATATGTATCAACCCCCCACACTAGTCGTAAAATGGGATTAATCTAGGAAATAAG
This sequence comes from Gardenia jasminoides, assembly GCA_013103745.1. Classification (NCBI taxonomy): domain Eukaryota; kingdom Viridiplantae; phylum Streptophyta; class Magnoliopsida; order Gentianales; family Rubiaceae; genus Gardenia; species Gardenia jasminoides. The sequence continues at coordinate 10,517,891 of CM023102.1, read as the reverse complement.
AAAGGCATTCTGTATAATTATGGGAACTTAATATAGATTAGTTTTACAGAATGATTTTGGTGAAGCCCATTTTATTTTTCCTTGTTTTAACACCATTAGAAATGGGTCTTTACTCTATATTACTAGATAATCTTAATCTTAGCCAGCTCACTTTTCACTTTACTACTTTGTCTTTTCCATTCCATAAACCAATAAGAGAAACACCTATATGACATTAAAAAGAATCAGAGGCTACATATATACCATCCTTTAACGTCGAAGCAGAGTTTCAAGGTCGGACTTCATAAACAGAATTGCAACTGAACAATTACACGGTCGGACTTCATAAAGATTTACTCTAATTGTTCAACCAGATTAAAACTTTTCAGCCCTCCCAGTCAATCTAAAATCCAACAGTAACTCCAACACTCTGCATCATCTGTACACGAAATACATCACAGGGAGCATCCCAACCTAGGGATACTATGTTTGTGACAGAGCTCCATAAACAAGATGGAAAGTCCACATATGCACCAATAGTGAAAGTATGAATTCACTAAAACATGTCATATGGCGTGGGAACAAACGCTAGTAGAACAGTTAACCAAATTAAAATTTCCGTCTTCAAGTCCTTCGTGCAATCTGAAATGATCAACACAAAAGTCATCACAAAATATGATGTAGAGATTAGTTATTTGTTGCGCAAAAATGAACAACATAGATTGCTTGTTTAGATGAAACTGTGGTCATTAAAAATTGCTAACTTATGGAAATAAAAACTTTATCCTAAGAAGCTTGTTAATATGAGAAACATATCAAGCACAAAGAGATAAAAGCAAGAAGAATCTTTACCATGTCCTTGTTCACATTGATGTCTTTTGATGCTGCAACTTTTGATCTTCGTATCTTCTTAGTATTCTCTGCAGCTAGAAGTCAGAGAGATCACACCAAGTATCCATATTCATGACATAATATGTATCTGCACCCTTCAAAAGTTATTTAAAATCTTTAACATAATAGAAAATTTCTCATGGTTTCAAAAGGGTTCATCCCCTGTTTCAATGAGTAAGCATTTGAATCTACATACTCTAAGTTGTGAACAAGCTTTCCTCACACAAACAGAAAGAATAGCTATAAATCATCGTGCAGAATGACATACAAAAACAATAATGAAGATTGTATACCTTAAGACGTCCTAACCAAATTTTGAAAACATATTTAATTCCATCGTATCTAAGGACAACCTACTAAAACTGTATTACAAGGCAATAGGCAGAAAGTCATCTGCTTTCCCCTATAATGTTTAGTTTCAATAGAACTTGTTAGCCACTCTCTAATAGAAACTGTAGCTCCACAAAATATCATGCGTCAACCGAGAACATTGACCGATATATATCACAGAGAAGAAAATGGTATCAAAGCACAATAAAACGTAAGTAATGTTCAGAGGGCAGTGCAGCACAAGAAATGGCCAACAGAGTGATCAGCAATTAAATTATTGACTTGACAAAATAGAGATACAGATGTCAGTTCTTATACAAGACCATTTCATGTTATATAATTTTTCAAAGGTAAATTGAATTATTGTGATTTTTATTGAGACATATCTAGAGATTACCAGGCAGAGGAACCTCTTCAGCAAAAAATTTTGTCTTCTTGAGTGAGTTTCTTTCGCAATCAGAGTCACATGCACCAGTGGTTTGCCTTTTGCTGTGGACAGAAGAGTTTTCCCCATCATTGCTACAATCATCCACGTCAAATCTTGTTAAAAATGATATTATCGACAGTCGAATGCAAATATATGGGTAAAAGCAACTATCTATTATGAAGGATATGGAAAAACATAATCTCTTGCAGGGCCCATTTGATCTATACACCATATGGCCATGACAGTGGTAAAGCCAAGGATACTAGTAAGCAATTGTTAATCAAAGCCAAATATATCAAAGGTACTTTTCCAGTAAAGTGGATGCATATACACGGGAAATTTCAATTTGATAACCACAATGTAAAGATTTTGTGAATCAGGTATTCCTATACATGTGATGAAAGAACAGAAAATAATAGGAAGATGACCAGAAAGGATAAAGAGGTTTGAGGGAAGAGGCAGCTACATCCTGACATGATGGAGCAAGAAAAAACCATAAAGAGCTTGGGACCACAGTATTGAAGGAATGTCTTAATCTTCAGTTTCAGGTATAATCCTAGCAATACTTATCTTTTAAAAATGAAAAAGAGAGAAAAAAGTTGTGGAGTTTTGCTACCCTCTATCAATAAATTCCAGTGAGGAAAACAATGGAGGTATGAAGATTGAACATTCTCCCGGTTCATTATTTCACCGTCAGAAGGAAAACGGATCTAACTTTTCACTTTTACAGAATTAAGGGCTTGTATATGCAGGTAGGGATATAAACAGGCTAATCCACACGACTGGTCCATGTTCCTACGGGCCAAAAACATGCAGGCGCATTGCTGGACCCACATTGCATGAAATGTAATGCCCAAAATATGGTACTGTGTTATTAGATATCCAATGAAGTTGGCCAACCACTGAATGGTCAAAGTCTAGCACCACAATTACACAAAATTTCAGTGACATAAATCACCAGATAGATGGAACAAATTCATCCATAAATTCACTCCAAAACCATTTCAAAGCATTTAGTGTATTTAGATGTAGCACCATCATTAGGCAGACTCTTCCATCAATCCTCAGGTTTGATAGTTCATATTCATGAAGGTCACTACAGCTATTACCCACTTTAATTATTATGTTATCATTTTTACTACACCATTGTAGTGAAGGAAAGTGATCTCACTGCAAATTGACCATTCACACCAAAACTGAAGCTGGAAAAATAAACAATAACAAAATTAGAAAAAAATAAAGTGAAATACTGAATTATTGATCATAAAGAAACCATGAATTGATTTTCTATAAAATCACGCTTGAGTTAAAGCATTAATGATTACAAGAATGTTCTTCAAACATTCCAAAGTCTGTCCCTGCGAGAGAGGCACTACCACAGTAGATATGTATGAAGGAGCCCAGAATAAACAAATTGTAATTTTATATACTCACACAGACACACACATGCATGTATTGTCCTTTTTGAATGTCTATCTGCACATGAGAGAAACACACACACACACAGAGAGAGAGAGAGAGATTGCACTGCAGCTGTGGTGCATAAGTGAAAAAGCTGCAAAATGCCAGAAATGGGAGTAGAGTTTCACAGATTTACATGACAGATAGAGAATACTAGAGGTGTGATCCAATGGTTAATAGTTATAGATACTTTTTAAGGCATAATAAACATAAGATAACTTACATATACATACATGATCAGGTAGGCTCTTTGTCACAGGACAAGAAGCAGCTCTACAACTAATCTACTTGTAGAATCTTCAAATCAAATATGGGTTGAATCTCATGAACATGTCTAGAGCAAAATTTATTTTATTTTCTACATTAATGGAACTGGACCCAATCCAAATCCAAACCAGGACCAATAATGGTCCTCTAATGCCCAACCTAAGTTTTTAAGCTGGGACCGAACATACTTCATTCAAAAGCAGCTTTGGCCCAGGGTCATAATCTGTTCTTTTTAGTGTTCAATGTTAGATTTAGGCTTCAATATTTCCTTTGCGTCTTGTTGAGATTGGTGTTTGGCATATTTTGTATTTTCAGCAAATTCCGAACAGGCCAATGCTTCAGAAAACAAGTCATTCTAGGTCAAGCAAAATAGTTAAATTCAAACTCTTGAACTGAAATTTGGAATCAAAGGAGGTATTTGGATTTAAACTCTCAGTCCCAATGTATAGATTATTATTACTATCATATGTTTAACCGGTTTAAATCAATAAACGTTAGAATTTATTTCTGTGTATTAAACCAACAAGCAAACTGGCAATTCATCGTGATTTGCTACTAAATTTGGTGGTAACAAATTCACCAGATTAGCTGAGTTTTAATAGAAAAGTAAAAGAACAAGAGTAGTTTGTTAAAGACAAAACAGCGTTTCATGACTGAGCAACTTCACCTGTAGGTTCTCACCTATAATCAGTTGAAGATCGCATTTGTCGGTGCTCAACATCTGATGCTTCACCCTTGTCTTTGTTTTCCTAATGTAGTCCCACAAATCACAGTAGGACAATAAACAATTGTAGGCAGAACATAATTTTCTAGGTACTTAGACCAAAAAAAAAAAATCTAACCATTTTAGAATTAAACAATACACATACCTTGGCTAAATTAACTCTTTTGTGGTTGGCTGTTGACAATTTGGCAACCTTAGCAGTGTTGCTGTTATGTGTCATTTTCATGTCCCTCTCTTGTAAACAGCTTGGCAAGTCTTCATTCAAGCCAAATGTGGGTTTTGTTGCTACAGAGTCACAAGAAGATCCAACTCTTTCTTTACTCATGATGGATTCAGATATTACACTTGCAAGTACTTCATGCTGATTATCAACAGATAACTCATTGTGCAGTTCAACAGTCCCTCCAGAATGAACCTCTTGATGCGAAGTTTCCTGCAAATTCTCCTTTGTCCAAATTCTTGATGTATCAGCACTCTTAGATAATGCCAAGTTCAAATTGGCAGATTTGTTGGCATCAGTAGTCAAAGAACTCTTTAAATGTGGTTCACTATGTTTGTTGATAGTAAAAGAAGTCTAACAAATAAGAACAAGAAAATTATGAATGGTTATTGTGACCATAATAGCAGATGAATAATCAGAAGAAAATGATTAATTTACTTGAGTAGTCTGAATTCCAAAATTAAAAGTCATCTTCCCAATAATACTTGCCCAAAAGATTTCCCTGATGATTGATAGATGGCACAAGCATTGTAGATTTGGGTCCCACTATTGCCCAGTATTGAGACAAAAGCATTATTTGCCCCAAATATGGAAGGCAGATATGGAGACATTGTAGACAAATAGAAGTTCAGATATAAAAGAAGACAGAGAGGGAAAAAAGGGGAAAAAAAGAAAAAGATTGCAGCAGTGCAATGACAAGTTCTGTGTAGGCAAAAAAAGAGTTCTGTGGAGAAAGAAATTAGAAATGATATCTCATTTTGTTCCATGCTAGTAATCGGGTCTGAATTATTTTGAATCTAGTTTCAGTGGACCTCATTGCTGAAAAAACCCAAAGTTCTAGAAAATTAGGAGCACTTCCGTTTGTGTCAAGTTATAATTAATAAACAGAAAGATTAAGCATCCTGAGGCGACTGAAACTCCTTTGCTGATAAAACTTAATCCACCATTGCCATGAAATTCAGAAAAGCATTGACATGAAAAAAATCAGTAAGATACCAGATTTAGGTTTCTTGCCTCAGTTTATCTTAATGTATGTTGACAACAATAAACTTAAATGTTTCCTATAATACTCCAAAACTGTAATTTTTCCTCTGAGTTTATCTCGATGTATAATGACCACAAACTTTAAAAGTTCACTGGTGTATTTTTTAAAAATTTAAGGTAGGATTAGAAGTTCCATTTTTACTTAACGTATATCTGACAGGTCCATAATACAAACCCTAAGCCCCAAACAACAGCTTATAAAATAGTTCAAACACTGTTTCTTTAACACAACAGTCATGTCAGGAGCTTAAACTAAAGGGGAACAAACCCTCTGCACTAGCTTAACAACTTCCTGGTTGGGATCCAGAAAGCCCTTGCTAATAACACAAAGACCACGCAGAGGATAACCTAATATGAGCTGCAGTGACCCTAACTCACAAGCATAATAACTTGCCTTATTGAAGGCCTGAGAGGTCCGGTCAATCTTGTAATAGAACCACGTGGAGGCTTATCAAATATCAACCACATGTGATGACACAGGCATGCACTACCATAACAAAAATCTTAAAAAATCATCATATATAGCAGACCTACTATGAACAAGTGGGACAAAGTTTGGTCTTTTGGGATGCTACCATAGGTGAGAGAAGAAACACAAAGTTCTTATGATTTCACTAAATGAAGTAGATTAAGAAAGCCCATCTACTATACTAGTGGACTTTGAAAATAATTTTACTGTCAATTAATTCCTTCATAAGTTTTCTTTTTTTTTTTTATTCTTTTGTGCGCGCTTCCTCCTCCTCCATAAGTTTCATTTTTTCACTATGTTTTTCTTCAACACTACTATCAAGTATAGCATCATCTCTTTAAGAACAAAGAGGTTGATATCCTGCAACACTGCAATCATGCTGAAAGTCAACAGCTTGGCTGCATAAAACATAAAATACAAGGACAACAGCATCAACAAGATAAAGTGCATATACTATCTGCAACACTTTAAACCAACAGAGCTTGATGATGGTTGACAATGATGCCTGTTCACAGCATACAAGAACCAGATTGCCTCATAAAAAGGGAAAAAAGAGAAAGGGGACAAAAAAAAAACTTTACTTTGACAATGTCATTAAGAGAAAATTTATGCATCAAAGACAAAAAATGCAAAAAATGATAAAACAAGGGCATGAAGTTTATGCATTAATTCATCCATTCGTGTAGTAAGTAAATGCATGTATCCATGATATTTCATCAGAACTGGATGTTCACCAGTATTCGTGCTTCTAATCATACTACAGCAGAGAACTAGACTTAGTATGAAACAAAGCCTCATAAGTACATTTCTTACTATGCAATGAATATTCTAGGCCAAACAGATCAATCACCCTAGTTTAGTTCCTATGCTGATTAGATGACTTGAAACTGCATGAACATATAGAAGCTGAGATAGACAAACCTTACACAACTTTGAGACAATGACTTGCTCAGAAGAATCGCTTAGAGCTGCGATTGCAGGCACAGCAAATTTAGCCTCTGCATGAGTCCCTTCCAAGCACACCCTCTCCAAAAAATTGTGACAATCACTACATGGATAAATTCCATATAACCCATCAAAATAGTAACAAGAAGGACAATACAGAACTAATAGTCCAAAGTATTAACCGTTTGGATTCCTTGTTTTTGAGCTGTTTTTGAAAAACTTGTATTTCACATCCCAAATGCTACAGCAACACACCAACAAAAAACAATCCTAAAAACACCAATCCAAACAAATATTTCAAAAACAACTCACACATCCACAAACAAATAAAAAAAATTACCCCTTCTTCTTCCACCCTCTCCCCACCACCACCCACTCCTACAACCACCTATCGCCACCCCCACCTCCTTCTCCCCCCCATCCTCTCTCTCTTTCTCCCCCTACCCCTTCTCTCCCTCCCTCCTCCCCTCTCCTCCCTCTTCCCCTGCTCTTTTACAATTTGCACACATGTTAGTCAAAGACCAACCAAGACATATATTTGTGTGAAATTTCTGAGGAGATGCAGGGCTGAGGCCATGTGGCTTGACGATTCTTCGCCCTTGGTCCCAGAAATGGCAAATAGAATTGTGTTTACTTGGAATGCGTTGATTGCAGAATATTGCAAGATTGATTATTGAGATGAAAGCTGTCGGTCTTTTTCAGGATATGACTAAGGCTGGTTTTAAACTTACATGAGTAACACTGGAAAGTGTGTTAAGTGCTATTGTAGGTCTGGCAAGCTCTGAATTTCATGTCCAGGTACATGCCAAGGGGATGAAGAGGGGGCAGGAGAGAGAGGGGGAAGAGGGAGGAGAGGGGAGGAAGGAGGGAGAGAGGGGGTAGGGAGAGAAAGAGAGAGAGGGGAGAGACAGAGAGGAGGTGGGGGTGGTGGTGGATGGTGGTGGTAGTTTAATTTTTAAAAAAAAATACCCCAAACAAATTTTTAATTTTAAAAATACCCCCAAAATATAATCCCAAAAACACCCAAAGACATCTACAGTAATTGTATTTCGTATCCCAAATGCTACAGTAGTGTTTTTGAAAAACACCTCCAAAAACAACTAATCCAAACGGATAAACGTCCAGAAGATAGACAGACAGATAGAGAGAGTTCTAAGCCTTGTGTAGGTGGACCTCTTCTTTCTGCCAATTAACAAAATTCTCAACTGGAATCCAGGACTGCTTTTCAACTTGAGTTTCTAAGTCAGCAAAATTGTCATAGCCTCTCGCAGATGCATATCTTACAAGTCTTGAAACTGATGAATCTCCATTGACACATTAGTTGGTGCTACTGCCAAAACGAAACCAAGCTACTGCTAAACAAGGCTCCTATCAAAATTCTACTTAAGGACCTGATACAACCTAAATTCTGATCTTGAGTTCCTTTATCAAATAAACCTAGCTTACCCACACTCATGCATGTAGACTCCCTCTGTCTCTGTCTGCCTGCCTGCCTGTTTTTCTGTCTGTCTCCCTCCCTCCCTCCCTCCCTCACACAATTTTGTATAAGCAATTTTGTCAATAATTACATGTCCTTTCTGGTGGGGGACACTTCCTGTTTAAAAATTTTTTTAAAAAAAATACTCTTGACAAATAGAAGCACTCCAATAATAAACAGTTAGTGCATTGTTTTATTTATTTATCTTTTGGGGCAATCTTTATTAAAATCATCCTGTAAAACTTTTGCTCGAGTTCAAATGAAAAGTAAACTACGGAAGATAATTAATTAGATAACTATAAAACCCACTATACCTCAGTGGACATCTTACCAAATGCCATCAATGACATTAAGACAGGAAAATCATACCTCAGCTTGATAGAAATATTTGATCCTTCATTTGCTAGAAACTGAATAAGCTGCTCATTGAAAGGGATATCTTCATCAGCTAACAATTGCCAGAACTTCTCTTCAGAACTTCTCAGAAGTGATGGAAAAGCACTGATAATAGCCTATAAAAGGTAAAAGAGAATTCAACTTTAGTACATAAGACATACTGCCAGAATATCAATATATGAGTCCAATGGAACAGTCCAAAACAGGTCCTCCTTCCATCCTAAATAACCAAAAGATAAGCCAAAATATTTATATGTGACAAATCTGTAGATATTGCATCTTTTTTTTATACGCCCACCTATGCATGCATGGCTATGCGCAAAAGATAGTATGAAAAAAGCATCCCATATATCTACTGCTGCTCCAGGATTCCCCAATTTTACACAATGAGAGACTACAGTAAGTATGAGATTGTCATGCAACTGCACTAATTAGATCCATTCCCATTTATCTGAGCCTTTGTTCCCTTGTAGCTGATCTAAGGCTATTGTGGTTAAAGTTATATATGAGTTCAAGTCAGATGCTTATTTTGCTGCTTATTAAAAAAGTCTTCGATAGCAAGGCTTTTTACTTGCAGGTATATTTCTTATGCTTAAGTACTTTCAACAGCAATCAAGCATTATCTTGAAACAGTGTGTAAGAGAAACATATGCCATCCATAACTCTTCTAGACCCTGGAAACTGCATCCATTAGTCCAGTTGTTGGAAAATTAAGAAATAATCTACTGCCTGTCACTTAACTTGAAAGGCAAAACTTTTCTTGCCAGATCAGAATTAGATGACTACTTCCAATGACTCATGCATCTTGCTTATGCCTCTGCATTGCTTCTTACTGCATCAATTTTATTAGGAAAAAACATTAATTGGAACAGTATAATATCCCCCATCTTGTCATTCTACATGAGCGGAAACTCAGTAGAAGTTTTCTTAGTTAATTGGAAGCATATAAAGCTACAGCTGAACCTTCCTCATTCATATGAAAAATATATATATTCCCATACAGTATACTGTATAGACTGTCGCTGCAACAAGATTGCACACCAAGTTGGTAGGGCATAACTACAATGGATGGATTGTCAGGTGCATTGTTTTCCGAACTATAATTCCATACTTTAATATAGTCTTGAATTTCTCAATTAAAGGAGAATCTATTTGTCAAAAAACTGAGCTGTGAAACAGACACCGAATTTATTTCTCACAAATGCCATAGCGTTTCAAGACACTGCTCATTTTTTTCCAAAGCATGCTTATACTCAACCAATCAGGACGAGTTCTGTGCAATCATTTTCGCATAAGGAGACATCAAAAGTTTACCACTTGGCAATAGAGGCAGATATAGCTACTTTTACAACACTAAATGTAATTCCACTACCATCTTTTTTAGGGTAAATTACATTTAACCCCCTGTGATTTTGACTGTTGCCACACAACCCCCCTAATGTTTGAAAATATCCACTTCACCCCCCTATGGTTTTATGTAAAGTGGATTTACCACTTTATATAAAAGTATAGGGGAATTATGTGGATGACTGCAAAAACCATAGGGGAGTAAAGTGGATATTTATATAAATCATAAGAGGGTTGTATGGATATAAAATTTTATCACACGCGCTTTTTGGAGCGTGTTTGGTACAAAATTGTACATTTCGCCCACTTTCCACTTTACATAAAACCATAGGGGGGTGAAGTGGATATTTTCAAATATTAGGGGGGTTGTGTGGCAATAGTCAAAACCACAGGGGGGTGAAATGTAATTTACCCTCTTTTTTACCTTCTTGGCTATCAATTGAATTGGAACCCTTTTTTTTTGGGACAAGGGGAATTGCTTTTTCCCCCCTCTTTTCTGGACAAGGGGGATTGTGGGACTTTGTAATTTTATTCATTTATGCTTTAATCACAAATTTGTGCTTGATTGAGAAATAATTGAATAAAAGAATGACAACCTAATATCTTTTACCTCCGCATCTTGTTCACATCTAGTGAGATATCACACAAATTTTAGATAGAATACAGGTAATAAAAGCAGCGTTATTTACATACACAAAGACGAAACAATCTTGAAATCCAAATCAACTTAAGCTGTATAATGAGCAATCCAACTCACCAAAAGAAGCTGCACAGTAGAATAGTCCAATTTTGTACTGCGAACACTCTTATCAACAGTAAGATGGTCTAAGATACAGCTGACATGCCCAGAGCTAAATATGTTTAACAAGCACTTGGATGACAGCAACTTCAAGAATTCAAAAAGTGGACTCTGTTCTCCAATTTTCCTCAGAAGGTTATCCTGGAAGAGAAAAACACAAAGACAACAGGTAGTTATAAGAGAATAAAAGGCTGAAAGACAACAGGTAGATACAAGAGATGAAAAGGCTGAACTTGATACATAATATCAAAACAGAGCAGATGCAAAAAGAAAGTTGAGGAAATTCAGTAAAAAAAAATGGAAAGAACAGTTATATTGAAAAGCCAAATCAAAGAATCCATCTCTATTAGCCTAAGTCTTACAAAGCGACAAGCAGCAGCAATCCTTTTCAGTTCTTGTTTATACCTTCCTGATTGACAATAATAAACAAGAGTAATTTCTCAGAAGGTAAACATGCCTTCCCTATTGCAACGGAAACCAATGGAAGAATGGTACACATCTCAACATGACTGTTAAATGTAATAGTAATACCACTCAATCCTCTTAAATTTCGAAAGGCATGTCAAAATTCATTGAGTATGATGGCATAAAGAAGAAAAGTGGATCTTGGAAGGTTGCTTAGGCAAGAGCTACTTGATGACAAGCAAAAAAGAATTGCAACCACAGCCAGAATCCTTAATGAACAGAAATAAGTTATCTCTGTTCAGAGTCAAATTTATATAAAATGCATAAACGCATGCATACAGGGAAGATGATCTCTAACTGTGTGGAAAGGCAATAACATTAGGGCTTTATCATTTCAACGCCGGAGACAAATAGGTCAGCAAATTCAGAATTTACTTGAGATATATGGACACTAGATCATGGAAAGTATATGTTGATTTAGATATCAAAGGATTTAGCCATTAGCCTTCTACAGCTCATATCAACCTCATAAAAATACAATTTTCAATTAAAGCTCAATCTCTTACTAACTAATCTACCTACCAAAACTTTAATAACATTGATGGATAAATCCATAAAATTAGCAGTTTCTTAACCTCCAACACAGCTAAGCCTTAATGAATAGAGCTTTTCCTGACTGTATAAATCAAACCAAACTGCTATTGCCACAGAAAAATGCTAAGTCATTTTAGTGATTACAAGTCTAAGCACTTGAGATGAATATTCAAGACATGAACCTCTTGACAATTGTGCTCGTTCTTGTTCTTGCCACTTAAATTACTCACTGTTTTTTGCTTACACCCCATTTTGCAGTTGTAGCAAACACTGCAGCGTCTAAGTTGATTTGTATCATCCAAATTTGCTTAAATTGTCAATAAAGGGTTTGGTGTTGAAGATTCAAAAACTAGACTCAATTGGATGACTGAGAAAACCTTCATAAATGGCCAATGCAGTACACACACACCCCCCCAACCCCTGGCCCCAAAAAGCCCACATGAATGTTCTATTTTTCTCTCTGGATACCTCTCGTCTTCCTGCTGCTCTTGTGATTCTTTTTCCAGGCAGAATCCCACTGGTCAGATCCATCCCTCTCTCCACTTATCCTTCTTTTTCTTTCACTCCAATTACAACAGTAACAATAAACCACAGATCTGTCCACCCATACCCTTCTTCTTCTACACAACCAAACGTCCCTCCCACACTATTTATTGCTTTTTGTTAATTCATTTGCATGGCTAATGCGCTGCTTTTTCATTTCACAATATTGTTAATACTTGTCCCATTTTTTCATTATTTCTTCTGCAATTCCTGCTGCCATCCTTGTGATGGCAATTGGGGACATCCAGTTAAATTTGGGCAGATCAGTAGTGGGTTTTGGAAAAATGGGTTATAACTTATAACCCAACTTGCGCATCCGGTCAGGGGATTAATATTAGACAGTGCATCTTTGGGTCACTCAAACCAACCAAACCCAGTAATGACCAAAACTTTTTATTCAAAATTTTTGTTTTCTTCTTTGCCAGAAAGACCTCCCTGCCACAGCTTAACCTCAAAATACAGCTACCATTTCCAATCACCTTACCCTCAACTGTCACTTACCATGACAGTTGCCGGTCCCTTTCCAGAACATCAAAATCACTCTCCCTGTCTTTGGCATAGATTACAAATCTGTGGTCGAAATGAAGCAAAAATCAAAATTACATATAACAGGGTTGTGTAGTCTGGGCACCGTGGCACCATTATCTTCTCTCTGCCACCTAGCACAAAACTCACAAATTCTACACATAGCCGTTTTAAACCCGAGAAAGAATCCAATGGTAATTTTTTGCTCAAATCTAACTAAAAAGTTTAAGATCTAATGCTTGAACATTCAAAGGCTAGTGAAGCATTGCAAGTTATATAATCAATATCATCGTCAAATATATCTAAACAATAGATGAAATAGCATGTCTAGTCTCTCTCAAGAGCTATCAGAATGAAAAACATCACATGTGTGTGCCAGTAGAGCTACTACTAGAGCCACAGAAGGAAAGCTGCTGTGGGAGAGAAAAGGTTGAGATGTTATCAATTTATATATTGATTTCGTTTCAGGGCTGATGGTATTCTGTTGTGTTGAGTAAAAGAGTTGGTTTAAAAATTGGATATCAAATGGTTGCCCAAACGCAAACGAATATAAGCAACCCAACCTACCTAAACTCAGAGCCCAATCAGACCCATAAAACCTTCCAAATTTCTCACGTGAGTTTGGCAGATTGTTGGTTTTGGGTTTGTTTTGCCAGGTCTATGCCATTCTAACTATAATATATTGTTGTTAGCTGTTTGCTTTAGAACTTTGATTACTTTAGAGTATGTCAGTATTTTTCGAAGAGTCTTGAATCTATTTTTGCATACTTCTCGTACTAAAACATTTTCCACTACTGATTCTCTTTCTTCCTTTTTGTTTCTTCTTGTTTTCTTTTATACTAATTGTTGAGTAGCAATCACACATCACTGAAAAACATTCAGAATCAAGTGTTTAATGGCCTTGCCACAATTATGCACTGCCCTAACCTCACAACAAAGCCCAAAGAGACCTCAGCGCCTTGATTTGCCTTGGATAATCATGGTACAGCAGCATACTAACAGACTTTGACCTTGCATATAAGCAGTTTTTCAAGGTTTCATGTTTCCATCATCTCAAAGTCAGAAAACCGTGAGCTTTTACCCTATTTTACAAATTATCAAAAATCTTGACTGCTGTTTTGTCTGTACTAGCAACAGGAGACTGTTCAATAATACATTCACATTTCTAAATGCTAAGAGACTTAAGTGATTTGCTTAGAAAACAAACATTAGTAGCTGTGTTCATGATTGCAATGCAGATAAATGCTATGTCCAGGCAAAGCAACAGCCACGTTATTGAAAAGCTACTTAATTACAACATGTTGCTTCTATTTTGGATAGATCAAGGCTTTTAGACTGGCAATGGATCAACAGGGAAGTCCTATTTTCTTAATAGCAGTGAAGAAAATGAAATGAGGATTGATCACAGAAAAGAAAAACATGTAAATCTAAGATAAAGCATGCAACATCTGAAATCTGTATAGCCATCCTCATTTTCTGCCTAAACCATTCATTTCTCTGGAACAAACCAGCAGAGGCAGGAAGATGTCATTTCAGTTGGTATTTCTAATGGATCTCCTATGTACCATACCTGACATCTACTCCAGTGAACAAATTGAGAAAAAAGGGCTCCAGAACATAAGTAACATAAACAAACAAAGAGGTCTAAAAAATGAAACAAGCTAATATAAAATAAAGAAATAAGGACCACTTGAAGGATTTAACAACAATCATTTGCATACCAGTAGTACTTTTTCTATGGAAGACTAAAAAAGTTCAGAAGCCAACAGTAGCCATTTCAAGATCAGTGCTTAAGAAGACAAACAAATGTTGAGCAGCAATAGTTAAGAAGATTATTATCTCTTTGTATTATAAGAATCAAATTTATGCTTGAAATAAAAGATATCCTATACAGCAATGAACTTGTCTGTAATGTATCCATCCTGTTTTATTAGCTGTGAATTCTGTTTTCGTATCTCCTGATTATTTGTCATGGTTTTAACCTATTGCACCATTCGTACAAACTAAAGTCATTTTCCAACATCAATTACACTAAAAAAATCATTTCAAAATTAAAGCTCCAAAAGCAAAGAACAAAATCTGATTGAAATTTAGGAGCAATCATGGACAAATTATTCAACAAGACGGTCAAATAACCAATTTGCTTAGACTTCTAGCCGTGGAAATAAGTTAGCATAGTATTCGTAAGCCAATGCAAGTTCTGGGATGCTCAAGATCCTCATAAAAAACACAATTCCATTCTCACAACAGCACTGACTTTATGCTCTTTGAACGAATAAGTGGATGTGATCCCTATTATACAAAGTCAAGTAGAAGCACAGTAGAAAACCAGTTGCAAGTGTGACAAACTTACTCTAGTAGAATGAGCATCTCCAACATTTATCAACTCTGCCAGCATTTTGAAAATGTCATTATCATTGACCTGTCTCAGCATATAAAAGCACTCTTCTGCTTCTGCAGGATCAGGAAACAAAGCTGACATTTTTTTAAACAGAGCTTTGGTATTCCTTTCCATTTCATCAGAGCCTATCTCCTGTAAAAATGTAAGATTTTAGACAAGGATTAGAAAATGAAATATATTGGGATGATATATAAAAAATATAGTGCAAACAATAAAACCCTTGCTCTCATGTTTGTGATTCATAGAGAAAACAAGTAAAAATAGGTACCGTTTTGCCAAAGAAAGAAGTGCTAACTGCTATTAGCAGTAGTCAAATTAAGAAAATAGAAGTAGTGTGCCAAATGTCGCTTAAGAAAGTAAAACATTTTCAGCCCAGTTATACCAACTAATAATGTCCTCTTCTTATGTTGATTTTTGCATGTTTTTACTGTTAACCTATTCGCAATTCTTTCTTGTCATCTTCCAAATCCTGTTTCATAATCAGCTGAACCAAGAGGTGAAGGATAAATTCTCCAAAGATACAAGTGAGGAACACAAGGGCTACAGGAGAAGAGCAGTGGGTCAACTACTTAGTTGATTGATTTTAAAACTATTTAAAGATTACTAATGGACCCTGATCAACAGTTCCTACTGCTTTTTGAAAGATAATATTCCAATTCAGGAAAGTAGAAACTATTTTAGCAACTATTAAGAGAAACATCAGAGATTCAATCCCATAAAGACAAAACATTACATATAGTGACTATCATTATTAGAACTGCTGCTAATGTTCTAGTTTCTCAAAGGAAGACGAACACTAATACTTTGTCTGTTGAATCATTTTGAAATCAGACACCTCCTTGGTGTATTATCTTATTCAGAAAGACAGATAATTTTAAGCAAAAGCCCACAATTTGAAAGAAGAATATAGAAAAAAGACACAGCAAGAGCATAGAAAAGAATTTAATATATTCTGAAAGTTAGCATCAGCATCTAGAGACCTAATACTGTATGTTGGCTTCAAAATGCATGGTCTGGTATTCCAATTATACTTATCCCATCCTTCTTAAATAGCTGCACAGGAGAACATAATGGTTACCAAGATCACATGCACAGCATATTGCAAGTCATCACCTGATAGGCTCATATCAACACTCAGTCGTTGAACTAATGATCAACTGTCCAACTTACTAAGCTAAAATGAACTTAACATATAGAAACATTGATCAAAACAAATGAAAACTGGTGAGTTCATTTGAAACTGCATCCTTCAAGAGGCATACACTCATGATATATCAATCTAAACATGATGAAGCCTATTTCTGGTCTAAGGAAATTATCATTCAAAAATTATGCAAAGAAAACTTCTAATGAGTATAATCATGGGAAATTTCAGCAGTGCAATATTAATCTGTAAGATCTGCTTTATAGATGCATAATCACACTGAACTGAAGTGCTTAAATTCATAACTAGTAACTTCTAGGTAACTTCTATCTAGAATCTGGAGTGAACTACAGCATGGGGGAGTTATATATCCAGTATTATTCATATCTAAAAACACTACCTATCTGCAAACTTCATTTGAAATCTCCAAAGTTTTAAAATCATTTATTATTTTGACATTACTATTAGATTGTCATGTACTTGTATACTTTAATTCTTCCTATAAATCATTGGATATTTGAATAATCTATAATTTTTGTAAAATTGATCAATCTGATTTACAGTGTAATATATGCAGTGGAATGAAGTACTTAAATCCACAATTAGGATACTTCCATCTAGAATCTGGAGTAAACTATGATGCTGGAGGATTATACATACAATACTGTTCATGTCCAAAACAAGGCATATGTTTTCACAAATTTACTGGACATCTCCAAAGTCTTGAAAGCATCATTACGTTCACTATAGTGTCAGATTCTCATGTGCATTCAGTGCCATATATTGTGAGTGTAACGCATCCACAAGTTAGTATGCATATGGAAATTTGTCTTTTAGAGAACCCTGCAGGAGGGGAGGGAAGCTTGCAGAGCAAGATTGGTAGATACAACATCAAGATTCAAAGAGTCCCTTATCCACTGGAAAGATCTTCATCTAAACATGCAAAATCATCCTAATCACTTGTTGTCTAGTAATTCATAACAATTACCAAAAGCTTGTCATCAAGTAGCTAACAAGAATTATCCAGGAAAAGTAAATAAACCTCATCAACACACAAACTTATGTATAATATATGAAAGAGAAAATTAAGGAGAAAAGCTTCAGAATTAATTAATCTTCAAGTCATGAGGACCCATTAAAGGAATTTTGCTGGATGACAGAGGAACTAAAAGCTTGCTAATTAGCTAGCTAAAAGTTAAACATTCTATCATACCTCCTCCTTGACTCGGAGATGTAAGTAAGCTTGCAGCGAATTCCGTAACCTGAAAGCATAAACGACATGAGTAGAGAAACTACTTTTTGATTAAGTTAAGCCAACAACTTGGGACCAATACCTCCTTTTTTGAGATAGAATGGTATTCAATGCCTTCATGTGAAGTGGTGTGAAAAGAGAGGACAAAAAGGTCCAGTGATTTGTCCTTTCCTCAACTGAAAGTGAAACAGGAAATAGATCTTCTGCTAGTACGTACTCCAGGCTTTGTGGCCTGAAAAAAAAGTGTGTATATATATATAAGTTGTATTGAAACAGCAACGAATTTTTATCTAACAAAGATTGATGAGGGAATGGAGTTCACCTGAACTCCTTGCAGTCTTTTTCATAACAAAGCATCAAAATTTTGCAAGGTATTTGCTCAAAATGCATCTTGATGTCTCCAACACACTTTGTACAATAATCATTATATAGTTCTAGCAACTTTTGCAAAGCTTTCTTTCTGACAGATACCTGTTTTTTTTTTTTTTCAAAATGAAATCATCAGCTCCATTCTGCTTATTTCTTTGATAATCAAAATCATTGCCCCAAATAGAAACTTAGGTGGGAATAGATGTAACCTTTTTATCACGAAGCCTTTCAGCCACTTGACTTATTAGTTCATTAGTAACAGAGCCTATTTGTAGTCTTCCTACATCACACACAATACTCACAGCCTGCATTCGAACTCTATCATCAAAATCTAAGAGTCGATTCTCCAGCTCTGCTGCTTATTTCAAAGAATGTACAAAAGAAAAAAGACAAAAAAAAAAAAGAAGATTTAAGGTATCTCAAATAGCAGAACAATGTTCATGAAAAACAACAGAACAATCAAATTTTCAAAGCTTACTGAGAATTTGTGATGATCCTGTCCCAGATGGATTGTTAGTGTACAAAGCTTTACCGCATGAAAGAGCACATAACCTTACTTCAGCAGACTTATCTGTAAATCTATTCAGAAAATCCATGAAAAGGTTGTGATACTCCTCAGCAATGTTGTGGCCAGGCAAAGAGAAACATTTTCTAAGTAAATTAAGAGCTTTTATCCGGACATCAACCTGATCTGTCTGCAAATCAGATTACACAAAGTTTAATTAAAGCACCAAGAAAATTTTATCATGATATAAAGATTGGTAAATGATTCTGAAAGATGATGCAGTCATAATATTATGAGTCAGTAAATCTCTAGTAGGATACAAGTTATCAACAAAATATACCCTATTCGCAAAGTGAAAAGTGCTATCAAAAAGGAAAGTGACCTACAATTAATTCATGGCTTAAGCTAGGGATTACAGAAACAAGCATTTGCGGAGCACTCCGGAAGATTTCATAGAGAATGTCAGGGTAACACTCTTTAAGTTCACTCCCAATACTTTCTCTGATCAAAATACAAGATCTTAAAAATGTACAAATACAGCGTTCAAGCTTTTCATTGCAGTTCTGAATGACAGAAACAGCAAGGTGAGCAAAGCCAGCAGATCCACCCTGCAAGAGACAAATAAATCACCAAAAGAAAAAATGAGTATTCATGCGTACTACAAAACATGCAATATTGCAATAAACAAATTCTACAGGGACACATTATTGTAAAGACCATCTAACAACTTTCTAAGAAACTTTTGCACAGCTAAACATGAGGATTAGTTAAGTTATCAGACAATTTATCTGTTTGATTTAAAAAGTAACTGCAATGAGAATAAAGCAACGCATCCCTTTTTAACCACGTAACTGAAGTACTGGTAAGACTAGTAACAAGTCTTTACTATTCTAACACCAAACGAGCTGATGGACTAGCAACTATACATTAAATTTCACCAAATGCTTCAAGAACAAAATTTTAAGTTCAATCACAAATGACGCAGCAGCAGCAGAGCAAGAGAAAAATGATGGTAAACCAGCTCTTCATCATTCAATAATTAATGATAGCTCTGTAAAAGAACTGTTTCAACAAACTAATAACTATTGACATGTCCACAAAAGGGTCATCTTTGGCTGGACCAAAGGGGAGATGTTGAACTAAGGGACCTGATTTGATAAATAACAATAGGGTGGAAAAAATGTTCAAAGACTGCTAAAATGCCGAACTTTAAAACTGTGAGAGAGGAAAGTCCTTAAAATAACAACAGTAGACACACTTGAAACAAACGCACAAAAGCGAGACAATCCAGAAACTTTATGCCAAAGATTTGGAAACAATCCGCTAAAAGAACCCCCAACAGGGACCTCCAATGTACTTGATTAAGCAGTCTAGTCATCAAGAACCCTCCCAAAACGTTTTAATCAAAAAGCCTGCATGTATCATACAGGTAGTCACCTAATCTTTTCGTCCATGAGTCGATAATTGACTTAGACTCGATTGCAATTCATAAAGTTCTCAATATGCTGCAGCAGGTGCCCAGACCTCATAATATATCTGATCATCTTAAGTCCTCTCACACTTAAGTAAAACAACCATGAGCAGAATAGGTAATAGTTTTCAAGGATAAGTAGAAAATCTCCATTATGTCTTTGAGCATGCTAAGCATATGAAACTGCCAATATTATGTTGGTAGGAACCTCTCTTTTTTCATCTTTTTTCATATGCAACTACAACTAACAAAAACGCAAAATTATCTAAAATTAGATGATAAAAAATGTTAATTTAATCAATTGCATAAGCATAAAAGGCAAAACAAAAACAAGACATTGATCATGCTATTTTACAGAAGCAATGCATGGGGCTAACACTTGCCTTTGATTCTTTCAAAAGATTTTGTAAAATCACATCCAAAAGTGGCTCAGAAAACTTTTCCTGAAAAATGAGTGGCTCAAGAACTTTCTCTTCCAATTTGTCTTCCAAAACACGAGCCATTATAGATGACATTGCATTAATCACACTCTGAGGATGCTGTTCTCTGCGGGGAATTAAAAAACTAAACTATTGTCAAAGAATAGCTTAATAATTAGGTATAGCCTTTACAACAAATAGATAATTATATTATGCGTAAGTGTTCAAAACTGTAATCAGATGATAACAAAAGATAAAGTGTTATGATAGGTTGGAGGATATATTCTGCCAATGGAAATTTTTACAATAAGAAAGCTTGAGAAACACATTTCTGGTACCAAAGCTTTAATGGAGCCAGCTTGGTAAACTCATAAGCTTATACTTCTCTTAACTAAATCTATCTCAAGCATAGATTAAACATGACATCGGATCCATCTTTCCTTTTTCCAGGCTGTTGAATGGTGCACATTCTAAAACAATTTCAGCGATAAAGAATCTATAGCACTTAACTACGTGCCAACAAGTTCAATACAGCACCATAAATTTCTATTTTCTCTTTCTGGTTAATACAAAAAAGGGGCCCTTGAGTGGGTCTTGAAACTAATGGATAAGAAAGAATAGTAACAGAAAAGCTCTTCAGATGTTATTGTTCCTCTGCACCTTGAAGCTCTTTGATAGGTAAACCATCATGTCCCAGTATAAGCCTTTTCATCGCATGATTTCAAGCACAATTAACCAATTTAAAGAGTCTTTATAGCCTATGACATACTGTATATCTTCTTCTCAAACTTTTAACATTCCAGTAACTCTAACCATTTCCTGCATGCAGACTAGTTGATATCACTCCTTTTGAAACCTCCTAGTCAACTTCAAGAATCATCATTCATGTTTGCTATACTCTGCATAGATATTTGAAACCCTCTTTATCTTGTTCCTGTCTAACTTTATTTAATCTTCAATGTGTATCATTTTCTCCAATCTGCCAAGCTTATTAAGAGCCTCTCACACTTTGTATCCATCGATAATTTTAATTCCCATCTACCAATTTGAGTTTTCATTCCTTAAGAAATCCCATCCAGCTAACCCTCATGGCCCCACTCTCCTTTTAACAAGGAATTCTTAAATCTCAATGCAGAACCCGCAAAAAATTAAAAAAAATAGAAAATAATATTTTTTTTAAAAAAAACTCATTTTACGGCACTGAAACTTTTTGTGTGATTGTTTCATGTTAGTTTCAGTTTTCTAATTTGCGAAGGGGAAAAATCGTCTATACCCTTCTCTGATTCCTGCACAATCCAATCTTAGCATGGCTTAGCAAACTTACTTTCTAACCTTTGTGTGTAAGAGTCCTGCATGCCTAACTTTTTTTTTTTCATTTTTTGTAGAAATTATTGATTTATTTGTTTTCAGTTGTGTCATTGTGAATGCAATAATTGTGCTCCATGAACTCTTCAGTGACTCACTGTTGAAGTCTCAAGAAAATTAGAAGCATAAAATGTGTACCCATCCCAAAAGGCAGAGCAACATAGTTCTGACTAATTCCAAGTAAAAGAAAGGCATGAACAAAAACAGATTGGAAAACCAGAAAATTTAACCTCACAGCACTGAAAAAGATTTTGAACATTTTGAGAATTAATTCATCGCATCCAACATCCAGCATTAGCACACAAAAGTTCAGCTTAGCAACTGTCTCCAGCAGTTTCACCCTTCTTGAAAAATATGGGCTTTTGCAATCACCAATCTCCGCAAATATGCTTTGAAGAAGCTTAAATATATCCTGCAATGAGAATCAGTTGCCCATTAACATCCCCACCAAAGGGGAAGAAATTATATGTGATCTTAACAAATTAAAGTGGAGACAAGTGAAGTGAACATGGTAAACAAATCACAGTAATGTAACTGTTACCCTGAGAACATCATCACTGAAACCCGGATCCGGAGCCAGGACCCGGATAATCTCACAGAAGCAGGTCGCCACCAAAATTCTAATATCTTTATCCTTGTGCTGAAGCAGGCCATGCTTAATAAGAGAATCACTCAGAGGTTGTATTACTGAGTTCAGTGATTTCAACTGTTTAAACTTTCCCAAAGCAATAACAGCTTCCTGCAACAAATTCAATTCGATTAGGGTAAACATCCAAACCCACATCTCCCAAGTAAATACGCTTAAACATGTTTTAGGCCCTCTGAATTTCACCAATTTAAGTTGTGCGCTATGTTCTAGAGTCCGGAATTAGACATAACCTCCCTCACTTTCTCCCACGATTCTCTGAACAAATAAAAGCTAAGAAACCTAAAATCAATTAATTACCCCTTAAATCAGAAGAAAGTTCACCAAATGAAACTGGCCCAAAAGCAAATTCAACAAAACCCAGAAAAACCCACAACCGTAAAAGCGATAATTAACTCCAAAATGTAAAATATACTACAAAAAGATTAAAATGCAATCAATTAATTACCCCTTAAATCACAAAAAAGTTCACCAAATGAAACCGCCCGAAAAAAATTCAACAAAACCCGGAGAAACCCCCAACCGTAAGAACAATAATGAACTTCAAAATGCAAAATATACCACAAAAGGATAAAATGAAATCAATCTGGCCAACAGCTAAAGTTGAATAAAGAATATTCGGGGGCAGGTAATCACTTTTAGCAATTTGACAAGGGAGTCTTTGTTTGGGCAAGATTTGGAAGCTTTGAGTTGTTTGCCTAGTCGGAAAATGAGTTGCTGTGCCTCGGCCTCAGACTCAGCTGCCGCCATTGCTCTATTCCCAAGTTTTCTGCTTCGAAAATTAATCTTAGTATGAATTATTAAACCCTAGAAATTTATGTATTGAGCGAGGAGAAGCAAAATGTGAGAAAGAGTGTGTGAATTTGACAGAAATTTTTCCCGCCTTCGCAATGGGGAAAAGGTGACAAAGGCTGTTGTGGATTAATAAAATAACCAATTGGCCCCTCAAAACGTTAGCATTTTTACTAGGCCTCGTTTGGTTTGTCAGATAGAGAGATTTGTGAACCACACTACTGAGTCAAAATGCTGAAAACAAAAGTCGTGTAGATTACAACTTTTGGTAGAAAAATTTTAGAAAATTTTCATGCACAGTTTTCAATCACTTATTTTAATAAACATACACCATATTATTACTTATTTTTATTACAAAAATTCCAAAAAATTAAAATCCAAAAGGGTTAATTAAGAAAAGAGAAAAGAAAGGAGGAGACAATTCCTTGTTCTTTCAAATAACTATTGATTCACTGTCCTATCCGTGCAGACCCCGAGTCAAGAAATGGCGGGGGGACTAACATTAGGCAATCAAGGATGGATCCAGGATTTTAACTTTAATGATAAAACAGGTTCATTGGAGTTACAGAAAAATTGATGCTTGACACAAGTTTAGTGGAGTTAGGAAAATTGATGTATGATCACATGGACAAAAGTCATTTGTCATGGAATTGATTTTTTCACTAACGAATGCTCAATTTGCATTTGTTATGAGAGGGATCACAAATGTTAAGGTGCATTTGAAAACCAAGTCTAAAATCAATTTATTAAGTGATTGAATTGTTAAGTACTAGATCTAATACATTAAATGTATATCACATTTAGTGATGAGTGAAAAACTTATCACTTATTTTTGGAAGCAAGTTTTGCCTAAAAAGATTCAGTGCCATTTAATTAATTCAGATATTCTATTTTGATTATCAAACGCATCTGAACATTTAAGATTTGAACTCATTAAATTTAAGTGTTGAATTGGATTATCAAACGAGGCCCCAATTTTTTTTTTCTAGAAAAGTGTAATTAATTTGGAAAAAATATAGCTTTTAAGCAAAAGTTTATTAAGCTACACTCCTATACCAAAACTCATCTCATTTTTAGAGTTATTATACTAATAGTGTGAATATTGTTACGATCAAATACATGATGCATAAATTTTAAATTTCAAGTTCATATTCAAATTCGAATTAGTTGTTGTGCATCTAATAATGATAGTGTAAATACTGTGAGCGTATTGGAAAATTAGTCATTATTTTCTAACCCCTTATATTTATTGCCACCATTTTATTGCTAAAAGCACAATGACAATTAAGTTGAAAGTTGAAACAAAGTGGAAGATGAAGATGTTAATTAAATGAAATCAAGTTTGAAAGCAACCTTATACCTGAATCAATAGGGAAGACGACCCTTTAAAACTTCATACGAATCTAAACAAAAATTTAAAGTTTTACTACTGCATGTTCAATTAATACTTGTCGCTGGGAAGTTTTTGCATTTTGCCTTCTTCCACATCTGTTTACTTTCTCAAAGGCATATGACTTGTTTGAATCAACCATTGGCCAATAGTCCAATGGCCAGGGGAGCCTTCTTAAGACTCTCCTGTGCACTAGGTGGGGGGTTCAAATCCCGCCTAGTGCATCAACAAGAAGTAATGTGCTTCTTGTCCTTAAAAAATCCAGAGAGTGCAGTGGTATATTTGTCTGGTCTAGTGGTTTAGATAGTTGGACATTATTTGATTGATGTGACAGGCGCTACCTGGCATTTGGTTTAGATAGTTGGACATTATTTGATTGATGTGACAGGCGCTACCTGACAAATGCCACAATGAACGATGTGGGGACCATGGCCGACCTCAGTTAGATCTCAATTAACGGTCCACTAGATGAGAGACATGATTTGATTGATGTGACAGGCGCTACCTGACACATTAAAGGTCAAATTTTACTAAACTATTTCCAACAAGAAAATTAGTCTATAAATCTTATCCTTTTTGTCTCTCTCCCACTAGTATAAATACCTCCCATCTTGCTCTCTTAGGGGTACATAATCTCTCTCTCATCCTCACACTCACTCTACCCGGGAATGGTGCTGACTTAAGTCTCAAATTGACACCGAAGGAAAAGCCCCGCTCCAAGTTCTTCCGCCTCAATTCTTTTCTGATTCGAGTTCTTTTGTGTGTTATGGGTGCTGATTCAGTAGTCCACCTCGGCATCTCATCTGGTTATTTGGGATTTTGCCCACACAAACGGCGAACTATCATATCCTACTAATATATAAAAACGAAGTTCTCCTTCCTCCACATTGAGCCACGTGGGGACGTGCACCCTTGATCTGCAGCTACATGTTCTGCCCATTTTGCCCAAAAGGTGCAGAGGCACCACTAATTGAGGGGTTCTTTGTCCTTTATGTACATTTACTGTTTTGCCCATTGATAAAACCTTGGTCGACAAACAAGAATCTTCATCGTGGAGGGTTACTTTTGTAACTTCGGCTTGCCTGTTTCTCTCCGCTTTTGTTTGGTCTTCTCCCTCGCCTGTTCCTCTGCTTCACCCGAAAGAGAGTAGCTCAACCACCCCTCTTTCTCCATCATTGATTCTGTCATTTTTAACCCAAATTCTTACTCCACCTTCTCTACAGATTCACATGGGTAATCTCTTAGTGATGATTACTACCATACAAAGTACTGATTGCTTGGTGCAATTATGTGCTCTTACGCCAAACAATTGGGGATTTTTTTCCATCAAAAATTTGTGGCCAATTGATGTGGCTGCTATGTACCCGAATGGATTGTGGCCATATGAAATACCCTGGCAACAAAATCATTGAAGAAAACCCACTTTCACACATTATATGATACAAAATTTAGATGTTGGCGATTAGGGTTTTTCTTCTTCACTTCACAAACAAGAGCTACTAAAGGATTTCCATATATATATATACCAATTGGTCATCTCTATCAGAAACCTCCCTGTTGCTTACAATACAACCTCAGCTGCGAAAGGAAGGCTTTTTTAGGTACTGTTTTCTATCTCTGTTTACTTTTCCCTATTACTCAACGATTTTGTATAAATGCACAGGAAAAGCTCGTTTTTTTTGTAAATTTTGCTTCATAATTTCTTCCTGGCCAGCCTGATTTTTCTCTCCGATTGGTGAAATCTTTTGGTCCCTATTGTTCTCATGTAACCGCTTTTTTGTGAGATTTGAAGAGAATCTATTCTTCATTACTCTTATTTAGGCTTCATTTTGTACAGAGATTTGGCTCTTTTTTTTTTGTATGATTTCTCTGATTCTGTTTTTTTCCCTTTTTTCTCCCTATTTTTGCCTGGCAAATTTCTCTTTGCTGCTGGTGACTTTTTCCCCAATTGCATCTTATGTCAAGGTATGTTTTTCGATTTTAGGATAATATTCTCTTACTCTTTATTATTTATCGTCATGCTTCTTGCATTTTTTTCAGAAGGCAACAATTCAAGCTTCTAGCTATTTGTTTTACTCTGGTTCTGTTTTTTTTTTTTTGGCTATCTTCTTGTAAAAAGGGTCCTTTTCAGTATTCATTTATTAGTTGAAGAAGACAGATCGATTTTGTATGAATGCACAGGAAAAGCTCGTTTTTTTGTAAATTTTGCTTCATAATTTCTTCCTGGCCAGCCTGATTTTTTTCTCCGATTGGTGAAATCTTTTGGTCCCTATTGTTCTCATGTAACCGCTTTTTTGTGAGATTTGAAGAGAATCTATTCTTCATTACTCTTATTTAGGCTTCATTTTGTACAGAGATCTGGCTCTTTTTTTTTTGTATGATTTCTCCGACTGTTTTTTTCCTTTTTTCTCCCTATTTTGCTGCAAATTTCTCTTTTTCTTGGTGACTTTTTCCAATGTTGCATCTTATGTCAAGGTATGTTTTTTGGATTTTAAGATAATATTCTCTTACTCTTTATTATTTATCGTCTGTATGCTCTTGCATTTTTTCAGAAGGTAACAATTCGAAGCTTCTAGCTATTTGTTTTACTCGTGGTTCTTTTTTTTTTTTTTGGCTATCTTCTTGTAAAAGGGTCCTTTTCAAGATTCATTTATTAGTTGAAGAAGACTGATCTTAAAGGAGGAGAGTGGACTGGTTCATTTAACAACCAAAAGGTTTTGAATGATCAAATGATGCATGATGCCTTTGATTTTATTCTTCTCTAATCGAATATTGCTTCATATTTGGAGTGGGGCTGCGGTGGGAATATTGCTTGATATTTGGAGTAGGGCTGCGTGGTTTCCCTACTATCTATTTCATGAAGAAAATGGCCATCAGACTCCTTTTTAACTCTGTGAATATTTGGCTAACATTCGCCAGACATTTCTACCATTTTGTCCCGAGTTAAGCAGTACTACTCAGTCGTAGGAGTTCTTTTTTGGGGGCCTTTTCTTTTTTGTGGGTTCTCTGTATTTTAGATTTCACTCAATTTTAGGGTCAAAATCCAAAATTCCCCCTCTCTCTTTTGGTTAAATATTTGTCAGATATTTTCTTTTGCCTTCGTGTTGTAATTGTGATTTTTACCCGTATATTCACTTTATTCTAAAGTTTTTTCCTTTTTTGGTTGGCATGATTGTAATTTATTAAGCTCGTCGACAAGTTGCAGAGATGTTTGCCTTTTCAATGATTCGTCATTCATGGAATCTGTTCATGCAATTGTTTCTACAAACACAGCTGAAAGATGGGATCTTTTATTTTCATGGAGCTCTTAGTTTTGCTCTCTTCGGAAATTTTCCCCCCTTTTGTCTGATTTTTTTTTAAAAACTAATTTGCAGCATGCATTGTCTTTTCCTTGGGTTTATTTCTTTATTTTTTTGGGTCTCGTATTAGTATCAATATCTTTCTTGAGGATGTGGAAATTTTGTTGTTTACTCAGTTTCAGCTTATAAAGCTTAGATTTTTTTCCTTTTCTTCCTCTTGTACGGTGTTTCTTTTTTTTTTTTTTTTTTTGTGTGGGAGGGGGGGTTGTTCTTTGGTTCGTTGGGCGGTGGCGGTAGATTTTACACATGGACCCAATTAAACAAGAAAGTTGAAGAAACGAATGGTTGGTAGGATCTTTCTCCTGGATAATGATATTTTGTTGGCATAGTTAGTTCCAGTCGGTGCAAGTGAATTATTTTTCTTTTCTTTTCTTTTCTTGTGCTGTAGTCTTGCTATATATCAAACCCCAAATTTCTTGTGTGATGTTATTCTTTTCATCATTCATGGAGGAAGGGAGCAAATGTTGACAAAGGGCTGGATTTTCATTATAAATTCTTTCATGCTTTATATTGTCTCTTGTAAATTTCAGTTTTCCCTTTCCGTTCTTGGAGTCCATTGAGCTACTAATGTACAAGTTATGTACTTTATGTGGACCTTTAATATCTGTGAGGATCCTTATGTTTTCACTTGCTAGATTAATTTATCGTATGAGGAACTTACATGCAAAAGGTAATTCAATTTGTCAAAAGCAAAACATTTAAATCACAGTGTGTAGAGATTCATAAGTAAATTTTTTTTTTTATTGTTCTGTTGTTGAGTGCATATTTTGATTTGTTCTTGCCATTGTTAATTTTCTTTGTGCTTTCATTTTCTGTTCTTTTCTTTGTATGTGCTTGTTTAATTGTTGTTAGCAACCATTATCTTTTAACAGATTTTGATGTTCTTTTTTGTTTTAGACTTCAAAAGGAACTTGATGATAGGGTAATTTAACTTTTGAGAATTTAGGGCTACATAACCAGTATCAGATGGCATTCCTGATCAATGTTACTATAAAAAAGTATGACATAGAACTTGTTATTAATTTATGCCAAATAAAAAAAATGCTCGGATCTTTCTTCTTGGTGCATGAGCAACTTGTGTTGAAAACTGTCTTATTTTTCCATGTGTTCCATGAAAGTCTGTTCCTTGCTTCCATAATATCCCAAGGATGTAAGCTTGATCAATTTTATGGTTTCCTTTTTTTTTTTTTAAGGAAAATATGACATCTGATATATTTGTTGATACAAAATAACGTATATTTTCATGGGATGTTCGCAATTTATCCATAGAATCATTTTTGAACTAGGTTCATGTTAGGCCACAGGATAAACAAGTTGCGCATGTGTAGGCTGCGATTACACTGAAACGTCCTGAAATATATATTTTTTTCTCCTTGATGATACACATCATATTTCTTTATTTTTGGCCATAAAATAATGGCTTCTTAAATATAAAAATAAAAAAAGGTGAGGTTGTAATTGCACAAGACAAGTGTGGATGGATTTTATGTTGCAAACAAATATTCTTTGCAGAATTAATATGGTGGCATGTGATTAATGCAGTATCTCTGTGATATTTTTCAACTCTGCTGTCTATTACCAGTAAATTGCACTTTTTCCCCCTATGGCATAACACATAATAGAAAGGAATGACATCAAATCTCCTATGTCTCAATGTGCTCATGAATTTATTTATTAATCTATATAGTTTTCTATGGAGATTTGGCTGAAAACGGGAAGATTGAAGTTATTATCATTAGGTTAAATAAGAGAGACAACAGCCTGAATTAGTCTAATATGGTGCAGTGACAAGACAATCAGTTATATTCAGTGGATAAAGTAATCCATTGAGTTAGGTGGACGTGAGAATCTTACATTAACCTAAGATCAGGAATGGTTGTTGCCCCTATAATGCATGTCCTATATTAGAACTTGTTTTGGGTTAACCTTAAAACTATTTTCACGAGCTTATGATCTCATGTTATATAGAATAAAACACCTGGCGGTTTTTATTATCTGAAAGTATTGACCAATATGATGCACAGGAAAGTGCACAAATCTAACCAATGTGTAGAAGTGCAAAAGAGCACCCTTTTAATTTTTTTCCTTCCCTTTTTTGTTTTCCCTCTCAGCTTTTCTTATAACCATTAGGTCCTTTTTTTTTTCTTTCTGAGTCTTTTATTTGTAAATAGTCTAATTAATTTGTGTCGTTTGAGGGGTTAGGAGTATACGTTACCTGATAATAAAATGGTAAATCTTCAATGTTTCTTGACTTAATTGATGAAGACAAATAATATTTTAATGGTTTAATGCATTTTAGAATGCTTTGGCTGCCTGGACCTTTGAAAGCTAGATACATTGGCATTGCAGATATACCTTTATTTTTTTAATGCTACTTTTATTCATTGATGCATTTGTTTGTGTTTTTTTTTTTTTCCTAGAAATGTTTATTATCATGCATCTTTGGTACTCAAAATGTTTAGAGTTGCAAAAGTGTAAGTTATAAGTCAATGTACATAAGATTGCACTTACACTTGTAAAGTGCGCACAGCACTTGAGGGCCTACTTCAATCTGGTTGACTATGTGTTTTAATTTCTATGCCTGCTGTATTTTATTTAGTTAATGAAGTCTTAGCTATGCTCCAGACGTACTTAGTCTATATGCAGAGGAAACCAAACACCATAGTAGTTTTTAAGAAGGTTAGGAATCCCAAGATTATAATCTGAAAACTCAACATATTTGATCTATGTCGACTACTGAGCAAATTGGTCCCCTAAAGAAAAAAAAAAAAAGGTTGCTACTGATTATCCGATTTTGTTCGCATCGGGTAGGACTAGAAGGTAAAGTAGTGAGAGTCTTGTTTCTTGTTCTGCCCAGGTTCTCTCTGTATGATATAGGGGAAGTATTCTAATTGTAGTTTTTGATTCAGAGTTCAGAACTATCATGATTTTGGATCACTTAGAGGTAGATGGTTTCGATAGAGAGCAGAAAAGTAGCAAATCGGTCCAGAGGATTATGATGGTTCTCTGTCGCATTGGTGAAATGTTTTGATGACCCTTATTCTTATATAAACCTATATGCTTCTCGATTTGTTCCTACGCAGTTAACAACGCCCTTTTTCTTCCCAAAAAAAATAAAGAAACATTACCAAGTTTATTGTTTTAGTTAGTATCATACTTAAATACATTTGAATCCAACCTGACTTTCACTCATTCAACCACAACTTACAGGTGAACATGCCAAGACATATTTCTCAGGTGCTCGAAATAACAAAAGAATCACAAAAATGGACTGTTTGGTTCAAGTCATTGAAAAGAGCCACACACAGTACACTCGACAGACACCACCAAAACGGATCCAGCGCTTTGTTGTCACTGATTCTCAGGTTTGTTCTCAATGCCTCTTACAGTGATTTATACCTCAGATTTCAAAAAAAGCATTCTTTTTCAGCTTTTATCATTTAATGTAGCTCTTCACTATAAAAACAACTTATTTACAAGTACATGTTTTGTTTTTAATAAGTTTTATTCAACTAATTCCTTAAATAACATGTTTTTTTCTTATTTATACGTCAGGTTCAGTGTTTTCTTCCTTCAAGTTAATTTATACCTCACAAATAATTAATATTCACTCTAATTTGTCTTTTCTTTATAATTTACTCAAAACAAAACATGTTATGGATAAAAGTGCAATTACTTATTTTTTTTTTGCTACAGGACGTATATCTTATAGATGCCTTTTTACACCTTGAATTGAACTAAAAATTTTGTGCCTTCTTTATCTCTCTTTCTAACCCAAAAAAGGAGAAGAAAAAAACTAGAGATCAAGATATATCCTTTTGCATTTTTAAAACTTTTCACAATCACATAAAATACATTCCTTTTCGAAGTTTTTTTTATTACTTTTTCATTTGATTCGTAGGCACTACAGCTATTTCCTTCATTTCTTTTTCTAATCTCTTTGCTGTTCCATTGCTTTTTTCCTATATATTTTTATTCAATCAATCATCACAATCATTTCTATTATTATTGGAATAAATAGTCTTAAGTCTTTGTCAAATAATCTTGCAAAGAAGCCACACACAGCATGAACAATATATATTATTATTTATCTAATGATATTGTCATTGGTGTACTAAATAGGGAACCAAAGTTTCACTCGCTGCATATGACAACTGTATTCGGATGTTCAAAAATATACTTGTCCCATATCAGCGCTACTACATATCTGGCGCTACTGTTTTGCCAGTGTCTCCCACTTACAGAGTCAGCACTTATGCATTCTCATGGATTCTCAACTATTCAACTTTAGTTGAGCGATATGCTGAACCAGTTCCTCCTACACTACCATGTTCGTTTCAATTTGACAGTTTTTTTGACGCACACAAATTTGAATCCGATACTACACTTACCAGTAATAGTTTAATGCACATCATTTGTTCTTCCATTTTTATCAATAAACTATTCTTCATCATCATCTTGACTAACATATTCCCTTAAAATTTAGGCCTGAAGGCACTTGTGATACATGCATTCCCACGCAGAGAAATATCTCCAGATGTTATTACCAGGGATTTTGTCATTGTCAATGAAGAGTAAGTACTTCAATCAAAGGCACACTGTTTAACAATCTAATTCAAAATTCCTTTCGTATTGCTCACTGTTGATCTGTCATCCTCAGGAAAAAATTGATGCTCCTAACAATGTGGAATGACTTCCAAGAAGATGAAGGCACCATACTTGCTAACACTATTATAACTGTGCCTATGATATTTGCTATCAGAGTCAAAGTTACTACATTCAATAGTGAGTATTAGGAAAATTTACTACTTACTTACATTATACATACCTCATTTTTCAGCCATCTGTGTTCATCTTATGTTCATTTTTTCCTTTCTCAGATTTGTCTCTGAGCACAATTGGACTCTCGACAATCTGTATCAATCCACCAGTACAAGAAGAAGTTCCACTGAGGCAGTGGTGAATTGACTATAACTATTTTTTCCTGATTTAAGACAATATAACTGTTGAGATTCCTAACATTTCCTTTCTCTACTAAATTTCTCGATGTAGGTACAACACCCACAAAGAGGAAATTAAACACCTCCTCGATGCAAAGGCTTATAAAAATGCCACTCTACTGTTGCCTCCTCCAAAACATGAAGATATTAAGAGGATTCATGATGTGCAGGCTTCATTTGGAACTGTAAGTATAAAGCAACCCCCAAATCCGCATGCAAAAATTCCTTCTTTGCCTTATATCTAAAAACACTATGTCACTGACATTACTGCTCTACTACTGTTTGCCTCTTTCTTTTCCCGTTTTTTTAAATTCAGCAAAGAGCAGCATGGATATCTGGAGATATTGCACTGACCCCTGGCCAAAACCGTTTGTGGTATACTTCCTGTACTAATTGCCTCAGATCAGTTTCTGCTGAAACTGATTGGATCATCAAATGTCCATCATGCAAACAAGAATCTGAGGTTGAACTTAGGTAATTCTCAAATCTCTAAACTCATAAATAAACATGCATCTCAATCCATATTTATCTCAAAGGACAACTCACTTATCTTATCATATTAAAGGTCCCGCATTGGAATCACAGTGACTGATCCCTCAGGAAGCATTGACTGTAGCATATATGGGATCTATGCGGAGAAAATGATTGAATTTAATGCTCTACAGCTGAAAGAGTCAGAAGAGAATGTTTGTTCATACCCTATTAATCCACTTGTATCTACTTATCTGCATACCTATATTTTAACCCAAAATATGATTATTCTAATGTAGGGTATTGCTGTTCATGATGAAATCAGTGACTATCTCACAAGATCTGAATTATCTATTTTTCAAGTCCTATGAAACCACTTTCCAAGGACAACCTCAGAGAAGAAATAATATTATTAAGAGCTACACCACTTCTGAAGTCTTAAACCTTTCCTCCACTTCACACAACCCACCACATACTCCTACCAAGTCTCATTGACTACACCATCAACCAAAGCAGGCCCAACCTTCTACCCCACGCTCTTCACACCAACTACCAGTCTTATCTTGGAGGAAATTGCTCAATCTACTGAACGCAGAACACCATCACCTCCAAAAATGGCTGGGTCAAAAAGAACCCTCCAATTTCCTGAGACTGAATATGAAGCTGCACCACTGAAGTTATCAACACCAACTTGCCAAAAAAATTCTGACCAACTTACTACTACAACTTCACCCACCAGTCACCTCGTTCCAGGCAGTCCAAAGGAGAAAACTAAAGAGGCCTAAAATCCAGTGAAGTCTTTATCTCCTCTTTTGTTATCTATTCTGACTGCCATATTAGTTATGTGCACTATGCTTTTAATGGAATATTAGAATCTATTGTTCCAATATCTTTTGATAGAGCAATCTGTTCTAATATTTATATTTAATGACCCTTTCATAATGATATTACTTGTGACAGTTTGTATGTACTCTCGTTGACAGAATATTAGCACCCATTGCTCAAATAGCTTTTGATAGAGCAATGCAAGCTAATATGTGTAAATTATTAAATAAATGGATCCTTTTTCTACATATGACTACTCGATTTACTTTTACCTGTGATGTCAAATATTTTGCTTTCTCATTTGTTTTCCATTGTACAAGAATACTTTCGCATGCTGATCACTTCCACGTATGCACCTAACTCTCTTAATAATCTTATTGAGAAACATGATTCACAATGTGTTAGTATACAAACACATTCCATTTCTTTCTGCTCAAAAGTCGATTGTCATGCATGCTCTACATTTACTCATGATTTTCTTTTTTCTAATCAATAGAATCTTTTCATCTTTTCACACTTTCTTTCATCAATTCCAGGAATTCACTTTTTACCTCGTACACATTACTTTCTTATTGTACATTGATCAAACTCTATTACAGAGAAAATATATTATTCTATTCATTTTACCTCTAACATTGAGATAAACAAATTAGTCTACGTGATTACTCACACATCAGCCATATTGACTACTTTAGGATAATGCATGCTTTTGTTGATTTACATTCATCAAGAACTTCCTCAAATTCCTCGACAAAGGTTTTGAATTCCGTCATGAGAATGAGGTTAGTTAATTCTGCACTCTGTCTCTTTTCATTCATAATGTCACTTTATTCACAATTATTAAGTGAAATCTATCTTTCACACTAATTTTCCTTTTTCCTGTTTTATATGGCCAACGAGGTCGTGATAATATTCGACTTCGACCGGACGCTAATAGATGACGATTCTGACAGATCGGTTATTCAAAGAATGGGTCTGACCCACTTGTTCAATCACCTCCGACCCATTCTATCTTGGACATCTCTCATGGTTAGTAGTAGGTTTAGGAAATTTTGAAGTGTAGTTGCTAAATTATAATGCATAGGGTCCTCCCTTGTTTAATGTCTTCGAGTACTCTATGGCTCGAGAACTTTGAATTATGTTAACTCAGTTTTTTCTTTGGCTGATTAGATCAGTTTTAGCTGGGGATTAACTTTGATTTTTGCGACTGTTATGATTTTTGGTTCTGTTTAGATGTAGCTTGTCTGTTTTTCTGCTAGCGGTTCTCTTGTTTTTATCCTATATATTTCCGGTGCTTGCTTTTTTTTGATAACTCGATTTAGGCACACAAAAAGTTTTTTTTTTTTTGTGGGGGAAGGTGTGCGAATGGAAAGAAGAAAAGGCTATTCTTAGCTGATGCAAACAGTTTTTTATCACAAGTTGGTCCTTCTGGGCTGGGATGTTATGCATATACTTATATCTAAATTATTAAAGTTTGATTTAAACTGTTTAAGCATGTAATGCATGTCCATTTACTTAAATTTGAATAATTGAAGTTTGATTTGAACAGTTGAAGAATGTAATGCATGTTGAATTGTTTGGGAGATCACTCTATCCAAAAATTGGCGATTGAAGCCTCGAGCTGTGGATTTTCTTCAAAGTGTAGAAACATAAGGTAGATTCGTACGAGTTAGTAGAATGTTAAATCATGTGGCAAGGTCTAATGCAAGCGTGATTCACGCTTTTCTCTTCATATAATGTTTCCAGATGAATTTTCATTTTGTTTTCATTTTACATCTGAACATAATTGCATTGAGAAAAAAAAATATGCAACCAAAGAAAAGAAAAGCTGGGGCATATAGAATATCCTGGGCATATAATCTTTACTTTCAGCTTCAAAACTGGAATTCTATATTGAAGGCTGATGAGTTATGGTTGGCGCTTATGATGATGTCTTCTGTTTTCTAGAACAGGATGGTTAAGGAACTGCACTCACAGGGAAGAATAGTAAAAGATATTGCTGAGTGTTTGAAAGAGGTTCCATTGCAGAAAAGAACCTCCAGAAAAGAACGTCTTTATTGATCTGCCTCGGTTAGAATCTTTATCAATACGCCTCATGTATGTTTCACTTTAACACAATTTGTTTACAATATTTTTTTCCTACTTTCATTACACAACTTTAAGATAATTCTTATGTTTAACACTTGGTTTAAAGGACAATATTTTATACTCTATGCCTATTTATGCGTTGTATGTTTTACTGTGGAAAGAAAAGAATGAAAGTCCACATTCGACTCAATTGAAACTTCCTACTCAATCTCCTACACTCAGTTGCACACATAATATCACATCTACAGAGCCTTATCTAATTACTTCTCAATATGTGAACTTATAGACACTCTCTAACTCTAATGAACTTGCTGTATAATTTATTTTGATATGTAATCTGGATAACAAACAAAATATTTATGAACTTTCAATGATCTGTTCCTTCTAAGAGCAGTTATTGCCTTCTTACTCTGGTCAACTCACTCTATGACCAACAATTGACATGGTCATAAAAAAACTAATTAGAAAGAAATAGTTTAACACTAAAGAATAAACTAATGAACAATAGACACTAAAAACACTCATAATTTCTGATACTAGGAAAATACCAAATTTTTTCACTAAAACATGCCAAGTTTTTTCACTTCACTATATTTTCTTTGACCACCCATACTCTTAAAAATATGAATAGTGTGAAGAATGAGAAAACATTTTGGGAACCAGTTCAACAAAACTAGGTACTCAGTTAAAAAAATTATTCCATACAGAATCTTTTTTTTTTTCCAATCGATCGAGAATAAGATAAAGTGCAATTTCACAAGACTGTCAAACTACATCTCCGGCAAAATAACACTGAAATTTAGCCAAATTTCAAATTCTCTTCCACTTTACAACATAAATTAAGCTCACATTAGTATTTATGAGAACAAAATATCTGTACCCTCGCCCATCCCCCCAATCCTTCTAATATCTAAAGGAATTTCATTTTAATCTATATGTTGAATTTAAAATTTTTCCAACATTATCATGAAATGCCAATATCAATTTTTAATTTAAACTCAACCTATAAACAGCACAAAATTTTTTAATATTATTACACAACAAAATTTGGGCAACGGCTGTGCCTTGCACAGCCGGCCAGTTTCTAGTTTTAGAATAGCCAACCATTCGGTCACTATCGTTGAAGACGAAACTATAAACATCGAACTCTTCGAGACTGATGTAGTTGTCACCCAGGCCAGACTACCAATGTGCTTCTGAAAACCAAGCCAACCTCTCCAACTGCCAACCTCATCATCATGGCTGCCGTGCCACACTTTACAGGGCTAGGTACCTTTGACAATTCTACCGTTGCCAGGATCGTTGAATTACAAACAGTACACTTCCCACGCAAACAAAACCTTTACAAACCTGCCTGAAGTGAATGCCACTGGTTTTGTTGCAAACTTCACCTAGAAATTCCGTAGCTTAGACACAGCCAAATTTCCGGCAAACGTTCCACAAACTGTGCAAAGCAGTTTTTCACTTTTTCTTCGCCTATAGGACTTGGATCGAGTCCTCTCCTACTAACAGAACTTGCCAAGGTCCAAATGGCACAAAATCTGGAGATTCAGTTAACAACAGCTCTTCTGCAATCCATCTTCTTCAAGAAATCAAATTGTGTTTTCGCCACCAATTTCCCAACCCAACCCACAAATCCATTCAACTATACTGGAACACCTCCTAATAATACATTAGCCAGCAATGCAACCCGGACTGTCGTGTTACAATTCAATACAGAGTGTCAAGGTAGTATTGCAAGACACTAGCATTCTGGGGATACAGAGCCATCCTCTTCACCTACATGGTTTCAACTTCTTCATCGTTGGGGAGGGATTTGGAAACTATGATCCAAACAATGATGCTGCCAACTTCAATTCAATGGAACGGGTGGAAAGGAATACAGTGGGCGTTCCATCTGGTGGCCATGGGTAGCCATTCGGATCTTTGCAGACAATCCAGGTACTTAGCAATTAGCATGAAAAACAAGCTGCAACTCCTTTCAGAAGTATATTCAACTTTAGACTAGATCCATGAATTTTCAAGTACTAAAAAAAAGACATTTGACATGTGGTCATAATGTTTGTTTCGCCGTTGAGCTAGCTAACCAGTACTGATTGTTTGCTGTGTCAAACAGGAATATGGTACTTGCAATGTTTTAACAGGCGAGTGTGGTAGGTTGGACATTTAGTATTTGGTCGGACAGGTGAAAGCCCGGGTAAATGCACTACAAATTTTGATTTATTTATACATTTAAAAGATAAAAAAATATAAGAATACTAAAATATACTATATGTATATATAATAGTCACTAATAAATACAAAATCTTGATAAAATTACAAAAAAAATTATAAGAAAAATCATAGTGCTAAATTTAAATAAATTTTTGTTAGAAATTATGACATTTCATGACCATAAAGTGTTCAAATTATAAGGCTAATGCTCAATTGCTTCAAGCTACAACCTATGGTCCTTGAAAAACAAAATCATGAAATATCAAAATTTAAAATATAAACCATACATTAGTCATTTTAGCAACTCTACCTTGGTATCAATGAAAGGAAAAAAGGTATAACAAACAAAGTCATAAATGCTTCTACTTTTTTTTTCCCGAACAAATTCTAAAGAGAAAACAAATGAAATCCCTTTCAAGATTAATAGAGAACCATAATGAGATAGGAAACAAAAGTAGAAAGAAAGAAAAGCAAAAACAAAGTTCAAACCAAAAAGGAAAAAGAAAAAAAAAAAGAAAAGAGAGAGAGCCCACAACTGCCCAGCGTCTTAAATGCTCGAGCTCGCGACCCGTAGCATAGAGTAAACACCCAACAAAATATTTGTTGCCCATTAATCGTCTTGGAGCATTTTGAAACTCACCTAGAAAATGTCTTTGAAACACTAGGTTTTATGTATTGCCACTTTGATGTGCACAGAAGTTCGGGTTTGCGAATTGCATGGATTGTAGTCGATGGGATCCTCCCTAGTGGAAAATTACGGCCACCTCCTTCAGACCTTCGATCATGCCAATTGAGTCCCATCAATTTACAATTTTCCTGGAATGTTTTTTGTACTTTCTGCCCCATGAATTTACTTCATTTTTTCAACGTCTGAATTTGTGAGATAATGCCTTTCAACTGCATGTTATTTTGGCTTGGCCAGATAAAAGAGCTGCGTGAGAAACTAGTTCATAGGATACATTAGGGTTTAGAATTGTTCCATGTCATCTGTCAATCTCTCTACTGCAAGGATCCGTTTTCCTGCTGTTAATTAAATTGAGCTTCTGAAACGAGTATTGCTGAAGCCTGACAGAAGTCTCTATCAGGGGTGGACTGGGAACATCACAGTCATCTCATCTCTTCATCTTTAAGGTCCTATTTCATTGGAGATGAACCATCTTCTCATGCCAAAAAGTTTGGAACTCTTATTAGTATTGCAGTTGAAGCTGTTCCAGAAATTCAAACATTTTCTCATCCTGGTTTACCAAATTCTGCATTAGGGTGACAATACTAACACTGATTAGAAGTTATGAGGCTAACTAACAAATGTTGCCAATGCATCAAAAGTTGGCAAGCCAGCTAAATGAACTTCTTATCGCATTGTCTCATTGTTTTGTCAATCCATGCAGGAAAAGAATTGCAAGGAAAAAGGTATTGAAATACTCTTATCCGTTCAAAGAACATCAACACCACTAATTACCATGGAGGCCCCTGAAAATAAAGCATACAAGTCTTTTAGAAGACAATACGACTGCGTTTGGGTGGATTAAGTTCGACTTGTATTGGATGGACAATTCCATGAAATTGGAATTCTATGGATTATACTTCCAAAATCTTGAAATTTCTTTGTTAAAATGTATAGAATAATTAAAAAAGCACATTTGGAATTCCATATCTTTTGTTTGAACGGAAGAAGAAATCATTGAGAATTAGAATTGTTTAAATTTGGCATTTAAATTTTCTTAACACTTATATTTGGAATTGGTAGTTCCTTTCAAAAATACTTGTACTTTGTGGAAGGAACTATAAAGATAAAACTTGATTAAATTTTGCACAAATTAATTATTAGAAGGAAAGCCTTTGTTTTCCCTTAACTTCTATAAACTTGATCTTTTACTAGAATATGTACCCATGATAACATGAATTAATATGCTCATTACTTCAAAAAATTCATTCTTAAACAATTCTAATTAACATGTTATCTATATAGCATCACTTTCCGATGCGGCTTATAAATTTCAAACAAAAAATGAAGGAGAATCATGAAAAAAAAAAAAAAGCTTGCCCAAATCAATAAATTATTTATTCC
Source organism: Gardenia jasminoides (assembly GCA_013103745.1). Classification (NCBI taxonomy): domain Eukaryota; kingdom Viridiplantae; phylum Streptophyta; class Magnoliopsida; order Gentianales; family Rubiaceae; genus Gardenia; species Gardenia jasminoides. The sequence continues at coordinate 10,477,269 of CM023102.1, read as the reverse complement.
TAATGAACAAGAATTAATACAAAACCAAGGGATCTAGAACAAATATTTAAGAATTACATCCCAACTGCAAAATAGCATACATATGTTTATCAACACGAGTAATAAACTCACAAAAATATCCAAAACTCCTCTGCAACAATCAATTTTTTTTAAGTGATCCTTGAAACCATTAGTCATTTTTGCTTCAAGGTGGGTGTTAGTCTTGTTATCTTCAAGATGAGAAAACTCACTGGCAATGGAATATTAACATTCAAGCATACTGTGATAAGTAATAAACCATAACAGCTCAAAGGACACAACAAAACCATGCCAAAGAAACTAAAGAGAGACGACAAATAACCATTTTCTTACTGTATAAAACCACATCAAAGAAACTAAACTACCATCTAAGTCATTATTAAAAATTCCTTTTTTCAGAACATTTCAAAATGGAAGGCTTTTCTGTGGCAAAGCAACAGTCACGAGATAAAAAATTCAATTCCAGCACAATTGAATTTGTTTCCATGTGTTACACTGAACAACAATCACTCCAATTCCTGCTAGAACAATCATCCTTAAACAAGAGAGCTGGTTAGCTGCTAGAAACATAAACAAAGCACATCACTTACTGAAATATAGGGACCTTCCGGGCCAGCGATTTACTTATAGGAGTACTATTTGTTTCAACACCTCTTAGCCTTTGTGAAAGCTAGAGTTCAGGCTAGGTGGTTAACGAATCATTGAAACTTTAGCTTATAATCATGTAGTGTAATGTACTAACAGCTTAACAGATCACAGCCATCAAAACAAAAGCAATAAACCAAACTTTCAAATTTGGCATATCCAAAACACTTTACTAGATCAAAACTAACAACACTCGCAATAAAAAATGCATGCTTTGACATTTCAACTACCCATACAAGCTCACAAATAAATGGATATACTGATCACAACACTTCACAAACAAACTTCATAGGCCTTTTTGCCAAAAAAATTGCTCCACCCCGCTTGTAATCATATAGTACAATGCTGATACAAAGAATTCCAAACAGACTCCTCCAACCAAGAGAAGTATACTTCACCTATGATATGACATGCAACTCCTCCAATGACATAACCAACTCCTTTGAGCCTAATTTACCATGTTAACATGGGTATTGGAAATCTAGAACTCAACAAATTAAAAAAAAAAAAATCCATCTTCAACCAAAAAGTATTCCAAAATCAATTTGCAAACCCCTTTGAAATTCTCCGACTAACAAAAGATATCAGGATTAACTTTAAAAGGCCTCCTAGACTATTACCCAATCTACTTGCAACATGAGTTAACATGTCCAAGCTGTCTCTTTGTGCTGGTGGTCATCCGATGTCACTCACTTGTATCCACCAAAAAGATATCAAGACTCCAATGTCCATTACCTGTAATCCCATTTTTTTCCTCCCTGCAGTCACCCCACAGGTGATCCTAATTAACTTCAACAGCCCTTCAGTTGGCAGCCTATCTGCACATCCGTCATCAACCGGATTAAAATGACCAATGATGAATTAAGCACTAGATTTAATCCGCAAAAAAGCCTCCAAGCTAGAAGTGATGCACATATGGTTGTCTTCAAGTTGTCATAGAAATGTTAAGGCAACAAACCCCAAAAAAAAAAAAAAAGGGAAGCATACTCAGATGTGTTATAAGGGATCTTCTGTCCTTTAAACAACTTGGTGTAAAAGTATTCATCAAAAGAATAACTAAAATATCATCAAATAACATTCACAATGGAGCCATACCAATGCATCTATAAGTCATTCAAAGACCAGACTATCACCGAATGCATATCCAGTAAATAGCACATGCTTAAACATATTAAAAACTCCATTTTTTGAAGTGAACGTAGAACTGATTCTTTTCAATCCTTTTTTCCCATTTGCCTTTTCTATACTTCTAACTGATCTAGCATTACACGATTATGGATAAGGAGACAGAGAGGGAAAGAGAGATCGAGAAGCTGAGAACTTGACTTTGGTTTTCCTTGATGAAGAGCATAGTTCCTAAAAATCAATAGCTTAATTTCAAACAATTGGGCATTTTCAGCTACATTAAAAAGCAAAACTTGACTCAGTATACTAGATCCTAAAAATTAGACGAAATTAGCCTGATCGAACTCATGGGTATTCCTTCAGATACATCTTAAAAAAAAAAAAATAGTGGACAAAAGTTCAAACTCCTTTTTAATTCAACACATCAAAACACTCATTTCTTAACTCTTTAAAGAGTTGAGCAATCAGTTTTCAACTACTTCAAGTTACTTTGCCCAAAACCGAGAACTTGTCAAAAGATGAAAAATTGAAGGTAATAGAACGAACCATTTAACATGCATTGCTCATTATTTCTTCACACAGTTTTGTAGCCAAGCAAGCAGAAACACACTTCCAATGCTTCCTAGGATTGTCGAAAACCAGAAAAGCCTTGTAGTCACTCATTAACCCACAATAGAATTGAAAAAAAAAAAAAACAGAGAGAGAGAGAGAGAGAATTTACCCGTGAAGTATAGGGAGAAAATGTTCCCTGAAGCTTTGAAATATTTATTGCCATTGTCGCACCCCATTTTTTTGAAAAAGGAAAGAAAACCTCGTCGTTTTGAGTTTTTAGTTGCAAAAAAGGTTCTTTAGTTAAAAAATTGATTTTTTATTTTTGAAAAAGAAATGGGTCATGGGACTACAAAAATGCGACGATTTGAACCCAAAAACAAAAGTCTAGAAAAGGGTTTTTAGAAAAGTTTAGGGTCGCCACTTGGTATGGAGTTTAGATATACCAAACCACCCAAAATTTTTAATTAATGAAAATAAACTAAGAAAACCCTTTTTAGACGACTCCAGGTCTTTGAAAAACTAAAGAAAAAGGTTCAGGGGTCACGGTTAAAAGAAGGGAAGGCAAAGATTCGATATTACTCGTCTCTAAGGCACCCTTCCAACCTAGCCAAAACTAGTTGCGTGATTTAGTTAAAAATTTCCTAATTCTAACTTTAAAATTTATCACCTTTGGATGTTATCTATATGGATGCAAAACTTAAACCTCATGTTAGGTCGAACGGGGCAAAATGTCTCCTTGAGATTTGATTGGAATTGACCACATTAATTGTGTCATCCAAATTTGATCCTTCAAGGAGGTCACGAGAAATACAAATGATGAGACTCAAAAAGAACAGGAAAATTAGGATTTTCAAAAGAAATGCAATTTTTATAAAATCTCAAGGGAAAAGAGATTGGATTTTGGAAAAGATGAATTTTTAAGTGCAAAAAGGAACTTGATTTTCAAAAGATGAAATTTTAAAAAAAATGGATTTTTGACTTTGAATTGCTAAACAGGAAGAAGAAACTTGATTTTTAAAGAATAATTTTGATAGAATTTAAAATAATGCACATGTATATCCTAAAGAGGGATAATGCAACATAATGGGGAACTAAGTTCGTGATTTTAGATCTTCCTTTTCATAGAAGGGATTTAAAAGCGTGCTAAGACTTAGAGAGCCATACTCGCTCTTTTCCCTTATTCAAGAGTAATGCCCTAAAAAAAGAACTAATCTATTTTTAACGAAAAAGAAAACTAAATGACATGTTTAGCATAAGGGATGGAAGAAAAATGACATGCAAAAATGGAAAAAAGAAACCCTAAAAGTGAAAAGTGTGTGAAACTTGTATCTAATGCATGAATGGTCTTAAGGGTCTAGCATTGGACTAACCCTTGTCTAAAGGTTCTCGCTAACATTGGATTAGTGAGATCGAAAGGAAAGACCACAACGAGCGTTAGACTAGTGTGATGGCGTCAATTCATTTACATAATAAAACATGTAGACATGATAATAAAGCAAGTAAACACATAAAAACACATAAACACATAACACATAAGCATAATATCTATATGCAAAACCCTAGGAAAGCAATAAACACATAAGCATGCAAACACACAAATAAAGCATATAAAACCTAATTATTACATTGGAGGAACCTATATACAATTCTAAAAGGGAAAATCAAAATAATAACCTTTCTATTACATTTTCTAAAATAAATACACTTTTGCAAAATTAAACCTATCTATTACAACTTGGCATTTAAGTGCCTCCAAATAATTTACCCAAAATTTAAATAAAATAAATAAAGACTAAAAATGAATAAAACTAAGGAAAATAAATTTAAACATGCAAATTCATGCAATAAAAAACACATAAGGCACATAAAGAGAAAATTCTAAAGGTTTTAGATATGCCTCCCCCGCGACTCAAATAGGAACTTCGGGTCACTTACTCAAAACGAATACACACGTTAAAATACCACAATAAATAAATGCAAATCAAAATGAATAAATCAAATCAACATGTTAAAAGGAGACAATGCACATGAGAAGCTTATACTTAACAATTAAAGCAAAGAAACATCTATAACTGCAAAGTCACATTTTATTAGGGATGTAACTTAAAATATTTGAAAAACTTTTGGGGTTTGAACCAAATTTTCCAAAAAATTGGAGGCCAAAATTGAATGAAAATAAAGTTGAGGGACCAAAATGTAATTAAAATAGGGACTTGAGTGAAAGAAATTAAAAGTTTTTAGGGCCAAAGTGAAACTGATTGAGAACTCAGGGGTCAATGTGTAAATTCCATTTGATGGGTTGAGGAGTGGGCTGAAAAAATTTTAAGAATTGGGCTAATATTGTTTTGGGCCAAAGGAAATTAAATTAAACCCCAAATATAAAGCCCTAACAAAACAAAGTGAAAGGCCCAGCAACAAAACCTAGATGTATAACCAGAATCTGACATCAAACCCAAGCAAAACCCAACAAAACAATCCAAACAAATTACGCACAAGTCTGGTGCCAAACCCAAGTAAAAATAACCATGGCCCAACCGAAAAAGTCCAAACAAAATTAACAAAATTCGATCAGAAGCCCAAGGGAAAAACCCAACCGAAAAATAACAAAAACCCAACTAAAGGTCCAACAAAAATAAACAAAGGTCCAATTACTAAACCCAACTAAAATAAGAAAATAACCCAACACAAATAAACCAACAAATAAAAACTTTTAATTAATTAAAATTTTTTTTTTGAAGCTCCGGCGACAATCGCCGGATTTTGGGAAATTCCGGCGAAATTCGCCAGAATCTGGAAAAATCCGGCCAAAACGGCCGGACGCTCGCCAGAAACAAAAAATTCCAGTTTTTTTCAATGGAAATTTTACACAAATCACTTCTTCTATTAGTTCTAAACATGTTTCTAACATAAAGGACCTAAACTAAGCCCCAAACAAAGCAAAAAAAAGCCAAGAAACAAACACGTCTTCAAACAAAAATTTTTTGTTCTGTTCGTTTCTTTCTTTTCTTCTTTTACTCATTTTTGAGTTTCAATGATCATAGCCATTCCTTACATACACCCAGATAATCATAAAGATTCGTTCTTAAAGTCCAAATTCCTCTTTGGCATTTCATCAAACATGTCAAAGGCAACAAACAAAGTCAAGCATTCTCATCTAAATCAATCAAAGATTCTGCCCAAAATTTATTTCAGAACCAAAGAAATCAAGACTAAACACATTCAATCAACTTCCAGCAAAACATTAAGCCAGCACAAAACGTAACAGCAAGAAAATAAAGAAGGCTTGATTCACGTAAAGAAAAAATAGAAAGAAGAGTTTATCAAAAATTACAGTGCTTTGACGAAGATTGTTTCTGAGGATGTTGATGATGATGTAGTAGGTTCTAGCTACTGTTGATGCTAGAAATTCCGTCGGCTCTCCTTCTCCCTTTTCGTTCTTTTTCTTTCAAAACCTCAGACCAAAAAAAAAAAAAAAAAACTCTCTGATTGATTTCTTTTCCCTTTGTTCCTCCCTTTCTTTTTCGTTTTTGCCGCCGCTCTCTCTACTACTCTCTTCTCTTTTCTCTGTTCCCATTCTTAAACCCTAAAGCCCTAATCGTGGCCTTTATATGGTTTTTGAAAAATTAAAAAAGAAGCAACGAAGGGTAGAAAAAGAGATGACATGTTTTCTTATACATCATTAGTTGGTGATTAGGATAAGATTTCAGATTACAACTGGTTTTTTTGTACGAAAATTTGATGAAGAAAATTGATTGGAACAGCTCCTCTGGTACCGTTTCTGTACTGCCAGAGGAAGAAGAAGATGCGCGCGTGCGTGAAGGAAGCTTTTTTTTTTTTTTTTTAAGGAAAAGGGGCTGAACTTGGGCTTTTTGTTTTCTTTTGTTTGGGCTATTCTTTTCTTTCTGATGGGCTATCGATTGGGCTTAAGACTAACTCAGGGGAATAATTTGTTCATTTCATTTCTAGGCTTTGAGAGTTGAGTTTTGGAATTTTTTTTTTCTTTTTTTTTTCATAAAAACCTACAAAATAAGAAAATATGCTAGAGTATTAAAAAATAAATAAATAATTAAGTACTAATAGATAAAATATGAGAAAACAATTGAAATAGTAAAAATTTGGTGTCTACAGCCATTATAGTGGCCCAAGAAAGCTTCTATTCTGCAGAATTAGGGGGAAATTAGAGATTCAAAAATCCTAGATTTATAAGACACAAAAGTAGAAGGGACTAATGAGAGAGAAGTAGGGGAAAGGAGGGAGATATCTCATGATGATATTCGACCATTAGAACTATGCGTGTCAGAGAGTAAAAGCACAGAGTCAGCCAACAAATTCACTGAAGAGTGGAGAAAAAATGTTTCTGAAGATACGGATAACTTGAAAAGGAACCATGTCTTAAGTTGACCCCTTAGGATCCCATGTAACATGGATTGGATGTGGAACTAGAATTGGAAATCTTTGGGTCTGCTAAAGAATTCAAACCTTAGAATTGGAACCTTATGGAATTAGAATGCAATTCTAATTCCACATGAAATATTGCATCCAAACACTAGAATTGGGATTGGGGATTGGCCCCCAATTCCAATTCTATGGGGAACCAGACACACCCCAAATGTTATTGGCTTATCAAAAAAAGATGCAAAAAGAAGAATAGAAGAAGAAGAAGGTGTAGAAAGTACTTGGCTCAGAAGAATATTCAGTCTCTGAAAAAGCTAAATTCATAGTGAGAAAACACAATTTTTTAAAGCAATATCTGCAATTCACAGCCAATGCACCAGCTATGTTACTCGAACTCGGGTATGGGTGTCGGATTCGGATACGTGTCTAAGTGTCTAGTTCGTCAATCATATAAAACTAGGATCTTGGGACACTTATAAAAACTCAGACACGGGTACGTGGATACGGCAAAAATTATAGCAAATCTATAAATTATATACTATTTCATAATGCTAACAAACAACAATAATACACTGTTGATGAGATAACTTACTTGATTTTTGGGAGATTGAACACTTGCAAACTTATTCGTTGATGTCACACCTTTTGTTGCATAGCTTGTTGAAATTTTAGAAACCATGTTATCCTAGAGCTGTGAGCCTGCCATAAGATTTAACAAAGAGAAAAACAGCACATGCTATACATCATGTAAATTTTAAGCTACAAATCAAAGAGCAATGGTAGAATATGACTTAAAGACTTAAACAGTAGATAAAAATAAAACTTAGAAGTCTGCTTCATCAATTAATAACATAAGTCATGATCCAAAAAGGCAAAAACTATGATAAAACGTCCTTGTCCTCTATGGCCTAAAACTTTCTAGTTTTCATTTCCAACATATTCATCACAATCTTCAAATCTCATGGCTTCCAAAATAGGCTCATCAATTGAAAGGTCAGCTAGTTGGTGCAAATCCCCATCAATGTCAAACTTATCTCCACCTATGAAATTGGAAAAGAAAAATCAGATTAGGATCTTTTTTTTATATCAAAGAAGTAACTAAATTTAATTCAAAAACTTCTATAAAACGTACATATGTCCCAATATTTTGAAGGCCCCTCACTGTACCACTTTTTCTTCCTTGATAAGAGTCGAAGATTTGCATGTACAAATACTAGATCTTCGACTCTTTGGCTTGTCAACTTGTTTCTCTTCATGTTTTGAATAAGAGAGTATGTACTCCAATTTCTTTCGCAGCAAGATGAAGATGCTGGCTGTGATAACAACTTAAATGCTAGGGACCGCAAAAGTGGTGTGCTAGATCCATGATTAGCCCACCATGAAATAGGTTCTTCCTCAGCTCTTGCTTCTATAACATGAGGTTCACCAAAGAAACCAGTCCCACTTGAAAATAATCCATATTCGGCGTTAACTTTCTTGAATTCATCTGAATTTGGGAACAGTTTTTTGAAGCTCCTTGTCCTATGGATAGAAACTTCTTCATCTTCATGTGGTGCCAGCCTCTGAATACCATTTCCACCTTGAAGCCAAGAATCACTATAGTACTTTGGTACCAATGAATAGGCCAAACAATGTAGTGGAGTATTACTTTTATTCCATCTAAACTCCAAAATATTTTGAATAGCATCAAAGAAATCCGAATGACCTGTCAAAAGATCTTTTTCTTCATGCTCAAAGACAACTATTTTTACCTTTTCAATCATGGAATCCCACATATCATAGATAAGATGCAATATAGGACAATCGGTATCTGCAGCTCGTATCATATCCATAATAGGAGTTGTAAGCTTTAAAAGATAGTCCAGCTTATCCCACCAGCCATCATCTACAATGCATTGTTTCACTTCTCGAGATCGTGTTTCAATAACTGATTTTCCATCTCCTTTGTAGACCTTCCAATTTGCATCTATCACCATTTTTTCAAGTGCCTCTCTCACCTTTCTTAAACGGACAGCCATGACAATTCCTGATGCAAATCTTGTCTCTGCAACTTTCAACATAGAAAGATGTGAATAGGTCTTAAAAATTGCAAGTGCCATATCATGATTCACAATAAAATTTCTAATATTTTGAATATCATTGATCAATTGGGCAATCCACTTGCAGTGGATATACTCATTAGAACTTTCTGGAGGTTCACACATTCTCTTTAAAGCCAAATTGAGACTATGTACCACACAAGGTGTCCAAAATATCCCTGGATATTTTTGCTCTATAATTGTTCCAGCAGCTTTGTAATTAGCAGCATTATTAGTCACAATTTGCACCACATTGCTTGACCCAATCTCCTCTACAGCTTTGATAAAAATATTTGCTATATACTCTGCATCTTTTATGTTTCCACTTGCATTTGTTGCTGAAATGAACATGGCTTCACCTGCAGATGCCATAATATTTATAAGAGGCCTCCTTGTATGTCCCAGCCATCCGAACAAATTGATATGCCTTTTCTATTCCAAGAGTTTTTGATAGTTTGAAGTTTTGTCTGTATGTGTTGTTTTTCTTGAGCTAGTAGTGTGGTTCGCAACCTATTAAAGGTTAGAGGACAATAACCGGGCAAATTGCTGTTTGCCAATGTTTTGGAGTATTTGCAAAAAATAATGGCAACAAACAAAGTTAAAAGGCCCAGCAGATGCATAAAACATCCTAGCAGCAAGTTTGTCAACAATATCCCTTTGCACCACATTAAAACACTTTTCTAGAGTACCTGGTTTTCGTTTTTTTTGTTACGTAAGGTCTGATCCTTGTGGTAGATTTAGATAATCAGCTTTCTTTCTTGCTGCCAATTGACTATTCACCTTCGTGCGTTCAGCATGTTCATGTTCCTTCTTGATCACTTCAGCAATTTTAGGAGTTATAGATTTACACATTTCAACACCACAATTTGCAATTTTCAACAAGTGTGCTTTCACTTTAGAGTATGAACCTGTAACTTTCTTGTTACAATAGTTACAAGACCATACCCTATTACCCCCTCCACCTGATGGTAGCTCTAAAACTTTGACATGATTCCAAAGAGGCTTGTCATCAAAATCATTTGTTGAGGACTTTGTTGGTCTAAGAACTACTGGTTGCTTTTCCTTATTTGATGAGGTTGACATAGTTCTGTATAACAAAGAAAAAAGGAAAAGGATGAACGTAGGATAAAACGAAGAATGTTAAGAGACAGAAGAATGTTATGAGACAGACTTATTATGCTTTCCTGCTCTTATTTGATTTGATCACCTAATAAAGAGTCAGGAACTCAAAGAGTCTTCTTGGTAATAGGCGTTGGGTAGGTGAAAGTTAGACTTGGGTGTATAACTGTATTAAATACGAATGGTATTGGTATGTGTCAAGAGTTTAAGTTGGTAATAGTAGTAATCTAGCAGATGCTTATAGATTTTAATCAAGAGTTTAAGTTGGTAGTAAATACAAAGAGTAGGTGAGTAACACTATCGTATGAATTATATCCATAGCGTCTAACTATTTTTTATCCATAGTGTCTAACTATTTTTTATGGACTTATTGTATCATTTATCTACTATCTAGTGAATAACCTTAGTCTTATAATGTAATTATTAATAGTATCTATTATGGTTTGATTGTGTCTAATGGAGTAATTTTATGTATAATTAATTAGTTACTTTAATCTTGGATGTATTTTAAAAATTTTAATCTTGTAAGTAAAATAATATGTTGTCTAACATCTAGAGAAAACTTGTTATGTTACATATATCAATTTCAAAGATCACTTACAATATATTGCTATACTTATATGTTAAAGATAGTGTCTATGATGGTTTCATTGTGTGAAATAGAGCAAATTTATGCTTCATTAGTGACTTAAAAAGAGAGAGAGAAAGAGAGAGAGAGAGAGAGAGAGAGAGAGAGAGTACATCGACTGCATCTAGAGAATTGAACATTTTTTCGTCAAAAATATCAGTTATAAAGATCATTAGTAATTTGTTGCTACATTAACATGACACGATACTCAATAGGTAGTCAAATATTTAAAATAACCTTTGCTCTTTTTAATCTAAGTTAATTAGTTAGGATAATTGTGTAATATACTACTAAACACATATATCAATTAGACATTTTTTATAGTATATTGTCATATTTATTCCAATTGTTATAAGCTTTATCTTTTTTTCCATTTTTGTTAACAAATATAGCTGTTAGCTTAGTTGTCAGGATCACGATCCGGATTATGACTTTCAATTTCGATCCGATTTCGATACGATCCTACAATTTAAAGATATTATGATAAAAATTTTATTAATTTGATCATAATTTTGTATAGAAAATTATGCTATTTGTTGCATTAGAAACTAGATTCAAAAAACTTTAAAACCACATAATTATGTTATGCTAATTCCTTACCTATAAAAATTGGTGAATCTTTAAAAATTGGTATTTAATTGTCTCATTAATAAATACTTAAATGATATATACACAGACACACACACACACACATATATAAAGTCAATTTTTCCAACTACCTTGTCCAATAATTGCATTTGGACTCAAAATTGAGAAAGAACAATATTTTTAATTTAATCAGATTCATTTAAAATATGTCACATGTAGTTCTAAAATTTTTATTTAATTTTTAGATTATCCCAAATATTTTAGATAATACGATTGTAACCTCAATTAATAATACTATTATATTGATTGTACATGAGTTGCATTATTTATTGCTGTATATGTGAATTGCAAACATCAAAATTACTAGTAAGATTATTTTTTACGATTTTTGTAGGATCGATCGATCCCACGATCCGATCCTGTAAAGTAAAAAACAATCCAAGGTAGAATCCCGATTTAAAAAAACCTTGGCTGTTAGCACTAAATTAATTTTCTTTTTGCCTATGAATGTTGTTACTAAAAGTTTTATCCACCACTGTTTTTTGCCTATGCAAAGGCTAGCCAAAATTTATTGTCATGATATTTTGTCATTTTTCTTTTTCTTAATCGTCTCCATTCAAAATTATATCTTATTTTATTGTCATTAAAAATTTTCACCAACCATTTTTCCCCTTTGAAATTTATTGACATGATGTTTGTCAATTTTTTTTGTTGATTGTAGCCATTAAAAATTATATCTTCTTTTTTGTTTTCATTCTAATTTTCTACGGACCATTTTTTACACTTTGAAAAAAATCTAATAATCCATAGAAAATTTTTCTTGCACTCAGATTTATGCAAACGAAAAAAGCTTCTAAATCTTGTAGTATTTTATAATTTGAATATGAAGACAATGATTGTGATGTTTCTAAAGTTTATATATGAAAACTATATTTGTAATGTTTCAATAAAGGTATTGGCAGCCAATCTAATGTAAATTGAACGCGTAATTAAATAGATAGTTCTCAATTTAATGTCCATTGGGGGTTTATTTTCATTTTTTCTTCTTTATTTTGCTCAAAATAGAATTATTATTTTACTTGAGAAGAGATTTTGATAATAACGGGTAGTTACCAATCAAAACATACAAGCCATTTTTTGTTTTCCTTTTACTTAGATAATTCTTTTTTGTGATAAATTTTAAGTGGAGAATTCTAATGTAACAAGAAGTCATAATTAGTAGGAGTGTTTGATACCAATCACCACATTCAAAACATTAAATAAGCGATCAGTTTTTCCTTCTTTTATTTACGATTAACAGGGGAATCTTAAGGTGACAAGAAGTCAGAGAGTCCTATAATAAATACATGATATATTATCCACCCAATTATAGTGTTTGTAACATGTGAAAACTCACCTGCAGGTAATTATAAAATAATCCTTCCTCAATTGCTCCGCCATTATCTCGACTGTTTTGCTTCAAACAGTCAAACCACCACCTCTCCTCTCTCAGCTCTCTCATCTAAAAGACAAACCATGCCCCTTCCTCTTCCCCATCAACTTCAAAAATTAGAAGCAACAAGCAATTCTTTTCCGTCAGTGTTCTGGGAGGTGAAACATCATCTTGAACTTCCTGCTCCATGGGTCATGGCTGCTGCGTGGTGAGAAACTTTGCTACTTCCCCCCATGGGTTGTGACTGCTGCATGGTGAGAAATTGGCATTTAAACTCTGTTTTGCTCCAATCTCTCAAAGATAAGACAGCCATGAAGCTAGATTTGGTGTATCTTTGAGTCACCTTTGTAACTTTCTCACAGGCTTCCTCACCCATCTCTCCTATTCTATCAACCTCACTCTCTTTTAAAAGTCAAAGGGTCCAAAAATTTTTCAACGTACTGGACACATATCCCACACCCACACCCGTGTCGTGTCGACACGTGTACGTGGGGGGGGGGGGGTAAAATGGCGAGTCGAAGTAACATAGTGCACCAGTAAGTAACTAAAAACTTGCAATTGCATCAAAAGTTGTCAACTCCAATTTTGTCTCCTCTGCACAAGTTCCAATTCAACTAAAAAAGGCCACATGAATATAAGAAAATCAATAAAGCATCAAATGAAGCACCACATCTAAAACCAAACAAGTGTACATGACTGATCCAAAGAGCATGATGGGTGACAAGAATTTGAAATTTATTCACAAGATATAAGGAGAACAGAGAAACAAAAAGAAAACATGCCAAAATGTAAGCACATCTAAAAGCTCTGCTGTCAAAAAACTTTTCTGAAGAAATGAACTGAAGTATAGCTGAAATGAACTGAAGTATAGCTGAAAACATTTTGTATGAAAGGATTTTCATTTCATGCTTCATTTTGGCACCGCAAAACTACAAATACAAGAAACAAAGGTTGACATATGATCAATCAATCTAAGAAAAAGCTGAAATGACAAAGAAAATGGAAAAAAGAAAGGATTAAAATAAGAAGCTTCTTTTGTCTAGTAAGTAAATACATACAACATCAATTATTAAATAATGTACATAAACTGCTCATGTTCAAAAGAACTGGGTCACAGCATAAGCATGGAAAAGTACTGCTCGAACTCCTTATCAATGGTTAACTTCTTGGTGTGTTGCTGAGTATCTGCATTCAGAAAATGAAAACAAATTTCACATTAAGTGCACATTCTCTAATGAGGAAATGATTTACGCAGAAAGGAACAAAATAAGACAGTGACGCACTTCAAGTTACATGATCACAAATAACCTTGCATTCAAATAATGTTGACAAAACAGAACATGAGAAGAATGGTCTTTCAGCTTAACACAGTTACCTTGGTTGAGAGTCCATCTTCCAGAAGAAAGAACATAATTATTCAGAGTCACCCCATTAGAATAAAGCATCTCTTCAAGTTCCTTGTCTGTGTATTCTTCAAAGCTAGCTCTGCATTCTGGACAACTGCAATCACCATGACTTCCAAATTCCAAGAGGTACTCCTCATAATTCAGGGATGACTTCAAGCCTATATCATGATGGGGAAAATCATGCTTTTCACCAACAGATGGTGACTCCAGAATACGGGAACTCGATTCCGTTATGATACTGCTCTCAGAAGAATTTAGGGCATGCTTGGAACAATCGCCTTCCGAGTCAACAGAAGAATTGAAAGGCTTGTCAGATGAATATTCTTTGAAACATCCATGACTTGCTCCTACTTCAGCTTCAGTAGACACAGAAATGCTCGAGTCAGCATCAGCAGCAACACTATTGCTATCTTTGGCAGACTCTTGCTCTGACTCCTTAGCTGTTGATATTCCACTTAACTCCCCTTTATTTATTACATCTGAGTCAGCATTAGCAGGAAAAATATACTCTAGAGCAAAGCCCTGACTTAGCAATTTAAGCTTTGGTGGACGTGCGCCTAATTCTTCTGCTTGCAATTTCCGTTTCCTATCCATGAAAAGAACGCTGATTTGAAACAGCTCCTCAATCGGAACACCGGGAGAGTGAAAATTGTGAGGAAAACTGGATATAGAAACTTGTAACCAGGGAAAAAAAATGGGGTCAATCTCTTTCCATTTAGATTCTGTAATGCTATTTGGTCAGTATATGCGAGCATGAGAAGAAGAGAGCAATGTGATTTAAACAGCTCTGTTGTCAAATTGTAGCTAGGCGAACTAGAATGATAGGAGGAGATCAAAATCCAATAGTAACATCATACGCATGGCAAGTATCCCTGTATGGTAAGACAACATTAGTTTGAGTTGTATGCTTGAAAAATAAGATAAATAGAGCATCGCATTGATAGCATCTCCTAGAGACCTTAAATGAGCTAGCTATACCACCTCAAAAGATGGGGGGAAGAAAAGTAAAAAACAGGTTACACCTATGCATTATCAAACTACAGACCTCAAGACCACTCAAATATGTAAGGCCACCAGTCAATGCTACATAACAATTTTTCAGCAACCAATCCGTGATTGAACCTTCTTCTTCATCTTCTTGATTTGCATACTAAAAAGATTGCATGTGTTACCCCACCAGTTGGTTTTCAAGGAACAGCACGAATTTAAAATGGTTGCACAAGTCACTTTAAGGTATAGTATCTTGGTCCTTTCTTCCACTCAAGATTATGCAGCTAAATTAAAAAATTCACCTGTCAATGCCTAATGTAAATTCAAATGGAAAATTGTCCATCATCTTCTAGATCAATCTAGAAAATTTTCAACCCATTTCCATTTAAGATAATGGAACAAGACGATTAAGATGCTGATTTTATCATCAAACAAGTACTGAAACTCAGTAAATATCTTACAAAGCGAATCATATTCGTTTTCAACAAGCAATAAACTTCCCCAACAACTAAAACAAGACTCAAAATCTCATGCCAAAGACGCAGAAGTTGCGGACATGCTCAAAGCACGATTCTGAGGTGAATGAGCAATGTTAATGGGAGAGCTCATACCGAAAATGGCACTCATATGAATCACATTGATAATTTTATCAGTTGGAATTACAATATGATGTCAACACATTCAAATACTCGGCCAAGTCCGAGTCGACCCCGCTGAGTCGTCACGGGAACTTCAGGTTCCGCTCAGCAAACGGCAGACCCGGAGGAAACTCGTTCAAACTCAGAAGATTCGGCCTGAGTCGACTCGGGGACCCAAAAGAGAGGCCGAGTCTACCGAGTAGAGGCTTTGACCATGATTCAGACTTTGGGGTATAAACAAATAGCTTGAAAAACAAAACTTACCCGTATCCAAGTTATGAGAAATTGCACAGAAGGACAGAAATAGCAAATCAATTTTAACTCAAAATTCTCTATCTGAAGACTCTTCACTAAACAGCAAGTGGGTGGCACAGGCTCAAGAGAAGCAGAAGGAAGAATAGGAGGGCGAAGAAGACGAGGAGGCTTTCATATCATATGCCCGGGTGGTGGTGGTGAAATTTGGAGAGGAGAGGAGAGGAGAGGAAGGAAGAATGAAAGGCAGACTCCGCAGGGACGAGATGGCTACTGTAGGATACTCAATACTCCCAAATTTAGGGTGTGTTTGGATTTGCTTGCATCACAAAACAATTGGCTCCGAATGGGTAGCGGGGTACTCCCAAACGGGTACCCAATCAGAGCCAGGCAGGAAGAGTTGCGCAATTCACGGTTCAAATTGAGCCAACGATGTAAAAATTTAATATGTATGATTGTGGTAACTAAGGGTGGCAATTGGGCGGGTTGGATGTGTTTTGGGCGGATTGATTATGAATTTTTATTTATTTGGGTTATTTCTAACCCGTTCAAATGTAACTGAGTTGATATTGGTTGGGTTACATTGGGTCAACTCAAATCCATAACCCAAATATGATCTAATATATGATTTTATATATTTTAATACATAATATTCTCTCTCACATATTTATATACATAAAATGATTTTTTCTTATACATAAATACTGTTTCACATACATAAATATATTTTCACACACTAAAACACTTCCACACATATAAACATACATTCGATTATTAATCTCATTAGATGGAAATACATTATTTTCATTCACACAAACATATTAAAACACACACTAATATACATACTAACTTTTTAAACTATTTGGATGGACAAATTTAATGCAAAAAATCCTTTTTCAAAGACAAATCAAATAATGTAAAATGTCACTAAATTGAACTGAAGAATTGTAAAATTCAAGCAAATACAGTCATCTAAATAGATATTTTTCCTTTCATGATTCACAAAGGGCAACTAATTTTTTAAAAATATGCTAAATATTATGCTATGAAATCTCCAATTACTACAAAAAAATGTAATTCTTAAATGAATGAGGATGATTAAAAAGTAGTTCAAGCAACTACAGTAATTCTTAATAAAGTTTAAAACTATAAATTTGGATCAAACTAGAAATAAGCTGCTCAAAATATTCACTTTTTAGTTCAAAATTTTTTGATGGGAAAAATGACTTGGTAAATAATAAGAAGAAAAAGACACCGAATTTAATGGGGATGAAGAAAGAATTTGGAAAAATTAATTTGATTTTTTGGGAACAAAATAGAGATTTTAAGATTGAAAAATTGAATTTTTGTGTTTGATGCATGATGGGAAAATGGAAAATTGAGGTTGGGAAAGTTAAAAGACTAAATTATGTTCCTAACTTTTTTTAGTTTTGTCTAAATTCATATTAAAGAAAAATTAGAACAAAGAAAAAGAAAATGGATTTTAAAATTTGATGGGTCATTAATTAAGAAAATGGTTGGAATCCAGTAGAAAAAGAAAATAAAAAAAATAGTTGTAGTTGGAAAAAGTAAAATGAGGTTGCCAAAACCATCACTCTTTTTTTTTTTTTTTTTAAAAGGATAAAAATATTTGAGTACATGCATTTATTTTATGCTATGTGAAAAAAAGTTGGGTTAATGGGTACCCAATTTCAAAACCCAACCCACCCAACACTTATTTGGGTATTTTACACCCAAGACCCAACTGACCCAACCCAACCTCTCAAATTAGTGGGCGGGTTGGGTGGATTATTGGGTTATGAGTTTTCTTGCCAACCCTAGTGGTAACCCTCATAACTCTCACAGCAAAAAATAAAAAATAAAAAATAAAACATAACTCTTGACACAGCAAAAAAATAAAAGCCCATATGAACATTAAATGGGCTATAACATCTTTGTTATAAATGTGAACATTCCATTTACAATTAATTACAATTTGTTAGAAAACTATTACACATTACACCGTTGATCCTGCACTCCTCCCAAATTTGGGTGTATTTTTGGATAGATATTTTCAAACACTTTTTTCGAACACTTTATTCAACAAATCTTTAGATATTTACATTACAAACACTTTTTTCAACAAATCTTTTTTTACCTTCACAATAGTATTTTTTGTCTTTCGTACATCACATCACCAACAAAGTGCTACCTAATTATTTTAAACAATATTTCAAATAAAACTTTTGAATGGATAATTTTAGAAATCTTCACGATATTAATTGGTGATTTAGAATTTTGAAAAATCTCACTTGTTTTCATTTGTTTGAGTTGTTTTCATTTGTCTCCTAACTTTTGCAATCCACTTCAAACTATAATATTAAAAGAATTATTTTGGAAAAAACAATATAATCTCATTTTAAGGACAAAGTTGTGGAGTGGCTATTGATCGAGGCTTCAAATAGCAGTCAAGCTCTAGACTAAAAAGCCACCCAAGGCATTTGATTGAATAAAAAGGCCACCTGAGGCACTCAATCGAATTGCAAAAGGGAGACTAGAGTTATAAAGAGGGGTACCCATTGAGAATTAGAGCATCCACAATGGTTTACACCCTTCAGGTTAATAACTATGTGCCCTAACCTTATACCGTTAGAAAGAAAGATCAAGCTCCGAGGTTATTGCTGACTGTAGGAAATTTCGATAGATCTTTCATAGATCTTTCTAACAAGGATTTGTTGGATAGTTGACAAGTGTCATCTTCTTGGTAAAAAATGAGATAATATCTTTGCAAATTGCCATCAAATCCCTTAATGTAAAATATGACCTACTTAATACCATATAAGTTTTATGTATTCGGTTACATGAAACATGTAAAATGTAATTCCAAATTAATGTCTTACAATACATACAAAATAGGGTATTTAAAGGAAAATAATACACTTGATGAAAATTTTATGCTACCAATGTTTAAAGAAAATGATTTGCACTTAAATGAATACAATGACAAATAATTCATGAAAAACTTAAGGTTCTTAGAAGAAATATAAGCACGTAATTCAAGAAATTTCAGGTCCTCACATCTTCATGCATTGAATACATTGAATTCTAACCTCAAATGAGTTGTAAAGTTGATGCAAATTGTGTTTTGGATTAGCCATAAGTTGTTTCTTCAGCTTCACAAGATTCTTCACGCAATTTGCAGCTAAAATTCGTCTAAAAATCGAGCTGGAAGTGAGTTGAAAAATTCTGGAATTCGGCTGCAAGTTGTTCAAGTCTCTGTCAGGGATCAGCAATGTAGATTCACGAGGCATAGTCTCGCGGATTCCATCGTGGATCGCCTCCCCTGCTTCTACTGAGAAGGAGTCGCGAGCTGATTAAAATTTTCAATTGTTACATTGCGTCTCATATCGTGGATCTGCTCAGAAATTGCAAAATCTGAAGTTTTCGTTGTGAAATTGATATGTTAAACCCTTCGACTTTTGATCCTTTATTTTCTCGATAGTTGAATTGCATTTTGCTCATTCCAATTTGGAATTTCATCAAGTTCAGATAATTCAATTTTCCAACTTTCAATCCAAGCTTCTTTGCAAATATTTTCTCATTTCTCCTCATTTGATGATTGAGCAATTAATCCTACAAAAACATGAAGTTTTCACTACATTAATCTATAGAAATGCATTTTTTTCATTTAAATCATAAAATGTAAAACTTCACTAGAAAACCTAGTTAAATAGCCATTAAAATAACAAAAACACACAAAAACTAGATAATTAAACCTATTAAAAGCATGCAAAATAAATACTTATCAAATTCCCCCACACTTGAATCATTGCTTGTCCTCAAGTAATAAGAAATACAAACCAACAATGATATAAGTGTTTTGAAATAACCAATATGAATTTTAAAAGTCAATCTCCACAACTTTGGTAATCAATTGTTATGCAAAAATTTCAGTTGTCTCAAATACTCATAATAGTTAAGTAAAAGAAAGATAATTATACCCTAAATTTAAACAAGTTAAATTCAACCTTTTACTTCGACCTAATTAGACAAAAATGTAACTCATATAGTCAATGAATTGGCTTTCCTCCTTCCTCAATTATTTTTTTCTTATTATTTAGAGGGATTATATTTTACTTAAATAATAGAAAAGTCTTTTGACGCGAAAATTGACACTTTTACGTGAAGATCTCCGGTTACTCAACTTTTTCTCTTTTTTTTTTCTTTTTTTTTTATTGCTCCTTACTCAAGTGCCTTTTTATGCGAAAATCGACATTTTTAGATAAAGATTCCCGGTTACTTAGCACAAGAATAATTAGAGTTTTTCTTTTTTTTTTTGATGAAATAATCCCTCTAATTATGTGGAAAATGAGCCTTATTTACTTAACTATATCAATTACATCTTTGTATAAGTAAGTAAAAGAAAAGATATCATTTAACAAGTAAAATTATCCATAATTTTCTTCATTTTACAAAACATACTTTCTTAAAGACAATTGGTCAAATCACACAATCACTAATTCCAAGTCAAATAAAAATTGAATTTACCAAATCACATAAAGTTATTTTAAAAAGATGAGAAAATTTGAAAAAGTAATACTTAAAACTTCCTCTCTTGTGGACCAATTTGAAAAATTTTCAAAAAATTTTGGAGTAATTTCACAATTTTGAAAAAATATTTGGAAAAATTTTGGCAGAGTCTCCCCTTAAAACTGGACTAAACTCCCTGCCAGCAACCCAATATTTTCAACAAAGCAAGTCTCAACAATATTTCCAAACACAAGTTCAAGCATATAAAGCATATAAAGCAAGTAAACCTCTCCCCCACACTTAAAATACATAGTGTCCTTAATGTGTAGGGGAAATATAAAAAGTAAAACAGTAAAACTCCCCAAATTAATACGGTAGAGATCCAAAAAAATCCAAAATATCACGAACATCGCTCTACAAGTTCACAAAAGCTGCATAAAGAAGGAAGGATAATGCATAAGTTAAAAAGACATAAGAACAAGAAAACTAAGGAAAATAACATGGTCTTCATTGTGGTTCATCTCCCCTTCCTTGGTTGTCACCATGGCCTCCTTGAGCCTACTCGCCACCGTCTGGAATGTTCAAATGATTTTCAATCCTACAAATGCGAGAATCCATAGTGTTAAGCCTGGTGTTTACTTGATTGAAACCCTCATTGACACGGGTTTTCAAACATCTTATGGCAGCCAAAACATGCTCCCAAATTGGCCTTTGCCTAAGAGGAGCAGAAGTAGAAGGCCTAATGTGGGGAATAGAACTCGAGGTGCCGACTCCTCTTTCTTCCTCGTGAGCCGTACCCGAAGGTCCTTTAACTTCAAATTGATACGTAGGCTGAGATTACCGGGCTCTGGGATAAGGAATATTTGCCGTTGAAATACTCAAGTTATTTAGAGCAGAGTAGTTCAACTCATAAGTTGACTTGACTGGCCTTTGTTCAACTCCATCCAAATTCACCTCCATCCTCTCAAAAAGAAAAGACAGAAGCCGTGGGAAGCCAAATCAATATGCGGCAGTGGCATGCCTCGCCACGGTTCTCATATAGCGGATAATAATATTAGGGAGAGGAATGTTAGCATATGAAGATGTCTGATCATGGAACATCTTATCCAAGAAGTATAAGTCACTCTTCCTAACTTCATTCAAGCTATTCTTCTTGGGAATGACGTTGTGGGCAAACAGATAAGTGATTAATCTCAATCGAGGGTCAAACTTGTTTGCCTTCATCGGGGCCTTCTGTTGGGAGCGAGTAAATTCTTGCTCAATTTGAAATCGAGCCATTGCATGTCCCATCTCCCAATGCCTATCCGAAGCATGGAATTCCTTCTTCAAATCAACAGCTGGACCGGCATTCCGTACTCTAAGAAGTTGAGCCAATGTATCCCTCTCGATCTCAATTCTCCTTCCTCATACATAAGATCTAATGTTTTCCTCACTATATCCGGATTTGTTCACCACATTGGCATAGAATTCTTTTACCAGTTAGGGGTGATAATGATCCGGTAATGTGAGAATTGGAGCCTAGCCTTGAATGTCAAATGGCTTTGTGAGTTTGAATTCGATATTGACGTTGGGAGCCACATGCATTTCAAAAATGAATCCTTTATGTCCCTTAGCGTCATACCATTCTTGGTTCTCTTTTGAAGTGAACCGAATGGCGTCAAACTCCGGTGGTGGTGGCTCTCTAGTAGTAGTCCTCCTAGATCGGCGCCTTTGTAGTGGAGGTGACAGCGCACGTTGTTCGTCTTCACTACTAGGAGTCGAGGATGGTGAACGGCGACGAATTCCTCCTCTAGTGCGGGCCATTTTATCTATTAAAAACTGAGTAATGTCAAGCACATTCACCAACCATGTTACAATTTATCAAAGAGAAATTGAAAGCATTAAAATTGTCATTTTAAGCCAAATTCTTTTCCAACAAAATGTCATCATCCCCTTGAACAATTCTAAATATGCCTATTTTCATCAAATTATCCAAAAATTTCTCTAAATCTCAACACAAATATACACAACCAACTTCATATCAAGATTTAGAGTCCATGAAAAATGCACAAAGTTACCAATAATTGCCATTTTCTATAGATAAAATTAAATTCCAAAATTAAGCAAAAATTAGCAAAATGATCCCAAAATTCCTCACATTTGGAACAAATTGCATCCAAGGATAATTATAAACATCATAGTAATAGCCCAGTACACATTGATTCATGCCAAGCATAAATTCCAAATTGAGCATTTTATAGGAATTTTAAGAATTTAATCTTCACTAAAAAGTACCACATTCCCATAATTAATTCACAAAACATGCTTAAACATCATCAATAAACATAATGGAATCAAGAAACAACCACAATTAATCACGAAATTTGAAACCCAAAATTTTGCAAAAATTGCTCAAGAACATGAAAATTGGAAATCGAAACTCATGAATATAAATTAAGGAATGTTACCTGGAATCGGTAGAAGGATGAATGGGGAGATGATTGATGCCAAAAACCCCTTGAATTTACCCCAAAACAGCCATGTTGGCCTTGTTCCTAGGTTTTGATGATAACAAAATAAAATGATGATTTGGACTAATGTTTTTATGTGAGAATTTTGTTAGAACAGGTCCTTGATTCATTGGAAAAGAAAAGAAATCAATTCAAGATGAATTGAGAAGATTTTAACTTATCGGACACTTCTATCGGACGCATATCATTATCATCAGACGTCTGATAGAATTAAAGATGAAATCAAAGCTCTCTAGCCGCTGTCGGACGCAAAGCTATCGGACGCAGAATTATGCATCGGCCGTCCGATAAAGAACGAAACAACCTATCGGACGCTTGTGTCGGACGCACAAAACCCATCGGATGTCTGACAGACGTTAAGAAGAACCTGTCGGACACTCCTATCAGACGCATAACATTGTATCGGACGTCCGATAGGTCCAACGGCTATTTTTCAACAGCCATATTTTTGACCGTTGGAGAGTTTCTTGAGACCATTTCTCACACTCTATAAATAACTATAAGTTCATGAAGATCATAGACTTTTGCCTACATGAAATACAAGCTTACAAGTGAATATTTGGGTAGAAATCTTCTTTGTTTGTTGTATAGGTGTGGGGAAAGTTTGGTTTGTGAGGTTGCTCAAGTGAAGGTTACTCTATAGGAGGCATAAAACCTTGGTGAAGGTGAGCCTATCTCTTGGAGTGGTAAAACATTAGTGAAAGTTGCCTCACTTGTAAAATAGTTCTTAGTTGGTTGGTGAGCTTTCAATTGTAGCTAGTTGAGGGTTTACTTGGAGAGTAGTAAAACTCCTTTGCTCAACCAAAAGGTGTTTGGGGTGAGGAAGGAGTGATCCTTCACTTGTACAAGTTGGTTAGTGTCACTATCAATTGAAGAAGTTATTTGGTGAATTCAACTCCAAGTTTGGAAGAAGTTTGGGAGTTTGATTGGTTTGAATTCCTTTTACCTTTTTGTTACTTTATTCTTTGTGGTTTAAGATTGTTTATATTTATCATTATTGTGGTTGTTTGAATACTTGTTTGCTTGAACAATTTGAGTTGAATTCTTGGGTTGCATTTCGGGACCAACAAGCCACAAATTTGAAGAATTGAATTCGGCCAAACCCTAGCTTAATCTTCGAAAATTCAGATTTTTAACCGTTTTTGTTGGAGTTTAATTGGTTAAAAATGTTCCTTGATGCTCACTAAGGGATGGGTTGATGATTTTTGAAAGGATTAACAAGGAAGAAGAGAATTTTGATGAAGTGTGTGGAAAAAGGTGTATTAGTGCGTGTTTGTGCAGGAGGAACGCGATGAAGAAGATGAAAAATTACTTCGCGACTTTTCATTTTTTAGCTACTGGTCACCGATCCGCGACTTACGATTCGCGGATCCAGGTGACAGATCCGGATCAACGAAGCTTGCTTCACGTTTCATACATCACGCCTTCAAGTTGGAACTCTCAGAAGTTGATCCGCGAGACTTATCTCGCGGATCTGTCTCGCAGATCGGCAGAAATGTCTCAGATGTTGATCCGCGTGCCTCAGAGATTCACGAGGCGTACCTCACGGATTGTCTCGCGGATTGTGCCAGAAATGAGATTCTGTAATTTTTCTGCAACTATTTCATTGAGCAACATTTTTCTTCTATTTCTAGATTAAAAACTCTGTTTGTTAATTATGAAATGCACCTTTTCTAACACATGTAAAATGATCAAAACAACATAACTAATCTCTTTTCTTGGATCATAAACAACTAAAACACAAATTGAGGTACCAAGTTGTTTGCATTTTACTATTCACTCCACACCAAAAAGGTCACTTTTGCCATGTTTGATTTTTCTACAAAATAAACAAAACAAATACACTTAAAAACATATAATACACATGTTCAAACATTAAAACTAACAAAAATAACACAAATCGATGGGTTGCCTCCCAACTAGCGCTCTTTTATAGTCATTAGCTTGACTATATCACCATTTCATCAAGGAGGTTTAATTAAAGAGTAATCCACCATTTGAGGACGAGGTGGATCATTAAACGGTGACTCAATCAAGTGAATCATATCATCAAATGATAAGAAAGAAGGAAGAGGTTTACTAATGTCAAGTGACTCATAGATATTACCTTGTAGTACCTCCACTTGAGAACTTACCAAAGGAGTGTCCATATGGCCTTCTTAGGATATTATGACCTTGGAATCTACACATTCACTACCTCCCTCAAAAGGGATTATAGAAACATCATTCATGCTTACCTTTTGAGGTTCAAAATCCGTTCCAAAATCATCATCATGTGAAATAGATATTTCATCATTAAAATGCAAATAAAATTCATCATTGTTATCTATATACACTCCACTTTCACGTACAACATTCCAACCATTGATGTTAGGGTCAATTTGCATATTACTATATGAAATAACTTCACACAAAATATGCAATTGTTCTTGTAATCCTTCAAAGTTAGAAGTTAATTCATCTAATCTTTTCTCAACCCTATCAAAATGATCGGAAGTTGTATTAGATAATTTTTCAATAGCTACTTCCCAACATGGTTTAGAATCATTAGCTAATCTTTCTTGCTCCAAAGATAAAGGTGGATTAGCTAACTTTTTTATAGCTAATTTCCAAGATAGCTTTGATTCAGATTGAACACCATTGGGTTGGTAATCATAAAAACATGAAAAATCACCATAAGCACATTGATTATTCCAACCATAAGTATAATAATTATCGCAATTAGCACTATTTTGATCAAAACAAGAATTGTAATGCTCAAATTCATCATATTTTGATCCACATGTTGTGCTTGCATACATGTGTATGTATCATGATTATTTCCACATAAGTCACAAACCACATGATTAGAATTAAAAGCATTAGTATTCCTTTTTTGTTTAAGCAAATTTGTAATGATGTCCAATTGCACATTGAATGTAATATAATCAAGTTTAGCCTCAATACTCCTTGTGCAATCTTCAAATGACATACCTTCGAATATCCTTTGGTTACCTCCATAATTATAACCTTGAAAATTGTAGGGGTTCATTGCTAAGCTTCCTTTTCTCAAGCCTTTGATCCACGTCCTTGTTATCCTTCTTCAAAACCTAAAAATGCTTTCCAAAAACTTTAAAAGCAAGATTAGTGAAGAAGAATAGCTACTATATAAACACGAAAATAATGTAAAAATGTCTCAAATAATAAAGTTGTTCTTAGCACTGATATTGAACAAATGTCTTTCCCAGCAACGGCGCCAAAAACTTAACGAGATTTTACCATACACCAAATTTTAATATAAAAACTAATCACCCCGTTTTCTGTAAGTATACAGATCGTTTATCGAGCAGGGTTGTATAGGTGTCGATCCCACAGGGAAGAGTGTCAAGTACCGGTGATTTTCGAACTCCTCTATTATTTAGACTGTCACAAGTAAGCAAGTTAATCTAAACTACAAACATGAAATAAAATAAGTAGAAAATAACAATTAAAAGCTCCTCAAGTTATGGAATTCCTTCCTACTCTTGCAAATGAAGCTACCAGTTGAATTAATGTTATTACCTTGGTTAAGCATGGCGTAATCTCCTAATGCATGTGAAACATACTCTCGTAGTAAATCAACTATACTCATAGCTAAATCATACCTACACTTGTGGTTATGGAATTAACTACAAGCTTATTTGTTCTATGAAATTACATGAAATAAATCACTAAAACCACAAAGGCGCCACCCTACACTTGTGAGTGACTTCCTAGGTTTAGCACTTCATGAACTAGTGTCAAATTCTCATTTTCATTTAAACTTAACACCTTGAGATGATCACAATTAATGGCCGGTTAATCATGATTATAAAAGCCAAAGTACTAAATAACTTACTTAAAATAATAGCATCAAATAACCATGTAATTATCACAAACAAGATATAGAAAGTTCATCCATAACTCAAGGCAATAACTTAGCTAAACATAATTACTATGCTACTAACTATACTAAACTAGGAAAACTAGTGAAGATTACATTTTTGGTAGTAATTCTAGCCTTCCTAAAGTTCTTTCAAAATGTCTACAAAAGGCTCTATTGATAGAGGATGATATCCATAAGCATCCAAAACTTTCTAATGTGAACATATGACAATTTGAGTTTCAAAAGGTCAAAGAAAATGTTTTCATGAATCTTCATCCTTGAATTGATTTCAAAGTGTCTTCATGCATTGAATCC
The DNA here is from genome assembly GCA_013103745.1 of Gardenia jasminoides. NCBI lineage: Eukaryota > Viridiplantae > Streptophyta > Magnoliopsida > Gentianales > Rubiaceae > Gardenia > Gardenia jasminoides. Next base: position 10,450,186 of record CM023102.1, on the reverse strand, counting down.
ATTGAATTCTAACCTCAAATGAGTTGTAAAGTTGATACAAATTGTGTTTTGGATTAGCCATGAGTTGTTTCTTCAGCTTCACAAGATTCTTCACGCAATTTGCAGCTGAAATTCGTCTAAAAATTGAGTTGGAAGTGAGTTGAAAAATTCTGAAATTTGGCTGCAAGTTGTTCAAGTCTCTGTCAGGGTTCCGCAATGTAGATCCGCGAGGCATAGTCTCGCGGATCCCATCGTGGATCGCCTCCCCTGCTTCCACTGAGAGGGAGTCGCGAGCTGATTAAAATTTCTAATTGTTACATCGCGTTTCATATCGCGAATTTGGTCAGAAATTGCGAAATCTGAAATTTTCGTTGTGAAATTGATATGTTAAACCCTTCAACTTTTGATCCTTTAATTTCTCGATAATTGAATTGCATTTTGCTCATTCCAATTTGGAATTTCATCAAGTTCAGATAATTCAATTTTCCAACTTTCCATCCAAATTTCTTTGCAAATATCTTCTCATTTCTCCTCATTTGATGATTGAGCAATTAATCCTACAAAAACATGAAGTTTTCACTACATTAATCCACAGAAATGCATTTTTCTCGTTTAAATTATAAAATGTAAAACTTCACTAGAAAACCTAGTTAAATAGCCATTAAAATAACAAAAACACACAAAAACTAGATAATTAAACCTGTTAAAAGCATGCAAAATAAACACTTATCAGTTTGTGAGATTATTCAATAGGAGGAGTAAAACCTTGGTGAAGATTGCCTCACTTGTAATAGTAGTTCTTAATTGGTTGAGTGAGTTTTCAATTGTAACTTGTTGAGGGTTAACTAGAATAGTTGTAAAACTCCTTAACTCAATTAAAGGCCTTTAGGGTGAGGAAGGAGTGAATCTTTACTTGTACAAGTTGGTTAGTTTCACCTTCAATTAAAGAAGCTGCTAGTGGAGTGTATCCAAATTCGGTGCAATTTAAAAATTTGGTTTGCATTTCTTTTTCTATCTCTTTTCTTTATTGGTCAATTGTGACATCTTTGTTGTGATTAATTTGACATATCTTTGTGCACACTTGAGAAATTATTTGTGCTTGATTTATTGGGTGAATTCTTGCATATTTACTTGTCTTGTTAAACTACCAAATTCACCTCTCTTTGGTTGCATTGGGGACCAACAATTTGTATCAGAGTTTGGTTTCCTTGAGATTAAGTTCAATCGGTTTGGGAGTAAAGATGGCAACCAATAATGCATTATTTTTAGAGGGGCAATCCATCATTAGACGTCCCATGTTCAATAGTATAAATTATATTTATTGGAGGGATAGAATCAAAATATTTTTGCAATTTATAGATATAGAGTTGTGGTTTATTGTTAGTGACGGACCTTATGAGACTACAATTATAGATGAAACAACTGGTAGAAATAGAATTAAAACTAGAAATGAATTAAGTGCTCAAGATAGATTCAAACTCTCTTTGAATGCCAAGACCATGAATGTATTGTACAATTCCCTAAATGCAAATGAATCTACTAGAGTAAAAGGGTACAAATCGGCCAAGATGGTATGGGATAAGTTAAGAGATATGTATGAAGGGAGTGACAATGTTAGAGGACAAAAAAAATCTATGCTTGTTGCCCAATATGAATCTTTCAAAATGCATCCTCATGAGAATGTTGATAAAATATTTTGTAGATTCAATAATATTATTAAAGATCTTGAATTGTTTGACAAGGTATATACTTTGGGTGAGAAAAATAAAAAATTTTGAATTTCTTGTCAAAAGAATGAGAAAATAAAGTTACCACTATAGAAGAGGCAAAAGATTTAAATTCTATGTCTATTGAATCTCTTGTGAATTCACTAACCTCTTATGATTGAAATTAAAAACACAAGATGATGAAGCATGGATCAAGAGAGGCATAGCATTCAAGACCTCACAAGAAGATGATGAAGATGTGGAGCTAAATAACATGGTAAGGACATTGAAGAAACTTCTAAATAAAAGGAACTCTAGAGGAGGAAGAGCAAGTAATGATAGAAGAGAAAAATTCAAGAATTTCAAAATTACTTGGGATGAATGCAATTTGGATGAAGAAGAAGAATCAACTCAAATGGCACTTATGACTTTTGGAGATAATGAGATAAACTCTAATTACTCTCTTTGTGATGAAGATGATGATAATGATGATATGCAAATTCTATAATCAAAATACATAAAAATTTGAAAGAATCTTATGCCAAAAATAAGGATTTGAAAATAAAAATAAATGCTTTATTGGAAGAAAATTTTAGACTTTTTCTAGAAAATAAGAATTTGAGAAAAGACAATGATGATTTGAAAAAGCACAAAATTGATTTTGATTGCAAAAATGATTTGAAAAAGAAGTTGGAAAATAAAACAAAGTTTTATGAAAAAATGTTGAAGGAACAAAATCTTTTAAAAAGAAAAATTAATGATTTGAATGCTTCTCTCCAAAAGGAGAAACAAAATATTTTATAAAGAAAAGAAAACCATATTTTATATGGCCAAAATGATTTTATTATTTCTAAAAAAAGAGGAACTAAATTTATTAAACCTATTTTTGTGAATGATTCTAGTATTATGTGTCATTTTTGTTGCCAATTTGGACATGTGTAAAATGATTGCTATGTGAAGAAAAATATAAGAAAAAGCGTGAAATCTATGTGGATTGTTAGATCATGTTGTATAATTTTCATTCATAATGTTCTCTTAGTAGATAATTTGGGCGATAATTTGTCAATTATATGATAGAAATCTTTATGTGTTGTTTAAAAAACATGAATGTTTGGTTCTTGATACTAGTTTTAATATTGTTTTCAAAGAAAAAATTCTTTTAAGGAAAACAGGGGATGGGATGTCCTACAGTTCTTCAGACGTCCTACAGCTCTTCAGATGTCCGACAGCATTTTTCTAAATATTTATGTGTATTAACCTTGGTTATTTTGTTGGACAAAAATAGGTCTCTAAACTTGTTGACTTTATTGATTAGACCTTAAAGGACCTATTTTGTGTTTATTGACTGTATTTATTGCTCTTATATACTTTGTATCTATTGGTTTTAATTTTTACTTTCCAATGCTTTGGCTTTGCCAATATTTGAGACCAATGAGGGGGAGTTAATATGTTTTTTGATTGATGAAAAATAAGGGAGATATGTTAGATGATTATGTTTTTCTAACTCTTTTTAGCTCTTATTGAGGGGAGTTTATCTGTTTCTCTCTCTTTTCGTGCAAAATCATCATTTGGTTTGTCATCATCAAAAAGGGGGAGATTGTTGGAATTGATCCTAAGTTTTGATGATAACAAAACAAAATGATTTGGACTAATGTTTTTATGTAAGAGTTATGTTAGAACAGGTTCTTGATTCATTGGAAAAGAAAAGAAATCAATTCAAAATGAATTGAGAAGGTTTTAACTTATCGGACGCTTGAAAACTAGTACCGGATGTCTGATAAAGATTGAGAACTCTCAGAAGAACTACTATCGGACGCTCAAACTGAAATACCGGACGTCTGAAAGACAGGAGAAGTATCGGACACTTCTATCGGACGCATATTATCATCATCGGACATCTGATAGGATTAAAGATGAAATCCAAACTCTCTGACCAGAATCGGATGCAGACTTTATTGGACACAAAAAATCCATCAGCCATCCGATAGATGTTGAGAAGAACCTTTCGGACGATGGCACCGAACGCATAACATTGTATCAGACGTCTAATAGTTCCAACGGTTATTTTTTAACAGCCATATTTTTGACCCTTGGAGAGTTTCTTGAAGCCATTTCTCACACTCTATAAATACCCACAAGTTCAAGAGAATAAGAAACTTTTACCTACATGAAATACAAACTTACAAGTGAAATATTTGGATAGAAATATTCTTTGTTTGTTGTATAGGTGTGGGAAAAGTGGGGTTTGTGAGGTTACTCAATAGGAGGAGTAAAACCTTGGTGAAGATTGCCTCACTTGTAATAGTAGTTCTTAATTGGTTGAGTGAATTTTCAATTGTAGTTTGTTGAGGGTTAATTAGGATAGTTGCAAAACTCCTTGACTCAACTAAAGGCCTTTAGGGTGAGTAAGGAGTGAACCTTTACTTGTACAAGTTGGTTAGTTTCACCTTCAATTGAAGAAACTACTAGTGGAGTGTATCCAAGTTCGGTGCAATTTGAAAATTTGGTTTGCATTTCTTTTTCTATCTCTTTTCTTTATTGCTCAATTGTGACATATTTATTGTGATTAATTTGACATATCTTTGTGCACACTTGAGAAATTATTTGTGATTGGTTTATTGGATTTATTTGTGATTGGTTTATTGGATGAATTCTTGCATATTTACTTATTTTGTTAAACTACCAAATTCACCTCCCTTTGGTTGCATTCGGCACCAACAGTTTCAACAGTAGGGAGTCTAATGTATCGTCAACTGTGTACACGTCCGGATATGGCATACATTACCGGGATGGTAGACTAAGCAATCCAATATTGGATAATTGGGAAGCAATCAAACTAGTCTTGTGGTATCTACAGAGAATAAAAGACTACTTGCTCACGTATCGGACATCAGATAAGATCGAGATCATTGGGTATACTGATTCCGATTATGCTGGATGCTAAGATAGTATGAAATCAATAACGAGTTACATCTACTTATTGGTTGAGGGTGCTATATTCTGAAAGAGTGTTAAACAGTCTCTTATAGCATCTTCTACTATGACTGTAGAGTTTGTAACTTGTTATGAGGCGTCTAATCATGGAATTTGGTTGTGAAATTTTGTCACAGGATTACGTGTGGTGAACAGTATTGATAGGCCATTCAAATTATTTTGTGACAATAAATCAACAGTTCAATATTCCAATAATAACAAGAGTTTGACAAAATCAAAACATATAGATATCAAGTTCTTGATTGTTAAAGAAAGAGTTTAGAGTGGACAATTGTCTATAGAGCATATTGGAACAAACTCCATGATTGCGGATCCACTTACTAAGGGATTGCCACCCACAATGTTTCATGAGCACACCGCTCATATGGGTGTCATGGCATTAGATGATATTCAGTTTTAGTGGAAGTTTGCTACTTTACATGTTTTTGAGACATTGATATTTTTCAGTTATTTGTATTTAAGGATATTTTTATATAAATAAAATTTCAATTTATTTTTATTTTGATTTTGGTATGGTTTGATCTCACAAAAGTTTAAGATAGACTAGTTAGAAATAGACATGTTAAGATCACATTACATACAATTTTCATGCTACACATCCACACCATAATTCATGTCATTCAATTATATTAACATACGTGACCATTAATGGGTCGAGTTACGAAATTATAAAAAAAGCCGTTTTAATCCTATGTTGGTGTAATTGATGGACCGAATTGATTAGAGATACATTTTGGTTATGACAGTAAAGTTTAAACTCATATGCTTATTTTACAAAACATAATTGTAAGGTTATACATATAGTCCAAGTGGAAGATTGTTGGATTCTTAATCCAACGTTAGATTTATATGTGAATAATTATGTATTGCAGGCTGTCAAATAAATTTAATCCCAATTAAAGTATTCTATTATGGTTTGGATTTTAATGTATCTAATAGGATGTGGATCTTTAATATGTAGATACCTTATGGTAAGTTCTATTTTAATGATGGGTTGAAATAGGAATATCAAAAGATAACAGGAAAGTTATCTATAAATAGGGTTATGATCTTTGGGTTATGTGTATCATATTTGTCATATTTTTCAGTACCACAAAAATAACTCTCTTAATATCACATCGTTAAGTGAGATATCAGAAAAAATTTAGAGGGATTTCTCATAAGAATTGGTGGATACATGTAGACCTGAAAGGCCAACCCCAAATTTAAGGCAAAAGAGGATTCAAACGGTGATTATTGAATATGGATTCAAGATACGCATTCATCTTTTCAGTTGTATTCATAAATCTGATATTGAGATCTTGGATGTTCCAACATATATATCTAACAATACATTGCTTAACTATAAAGTACAATGGAAATGCATGATACCAAGGAAAAATCTTCTCAACTTCATTGCTGTCAAAGATTAGAACAATAAAGTTTGTCTCTGATTCTGGAATAAAAACAAGGATATCATTATGCTGCAGATGATGCTCGAGAACAAAGTTTCTGTGAGAACCTGAAAATTTCTTTTACTGGCCTATTTAACTATTTATTTATTCATTTGCCCTGATTAATTTATTTTATTCATTTTAATTGCATCTACATTGTACATTGTCTCATTTTATTTCTAAAACATGTTTGCTCTTAAATTTAATTTTTCTATTGCTTGAGTGAAAATTAGAGAAAACACGTTTTCGAGATAAATATTTGGTCTGAAAGTGGGGCAATTTTGAAGAGTAAGGATGATCATTTGTAGATTAAAAAAAACTAATTGAGAGATTAGAAATGAGTGATTAGAGTTAAGCTCCATTATGAGCATTAATGAACTACTATTCAAGTGTTGACTTTTGCACCATAAAGTGTGGCTTTATGGTGCTTCTTTCCTTCACCATTTCATTTCACAACAATCACACAAAACACACACACTCTCTCTTGAGCTTGGCCGAACTCCCCCCTCTCCCTTAACTTAGAAAACTTCATCTTCTTCCTCTCAATCTTACTCACTAATCTTGCTTCCAACCTTGCTCACACCTTAGATCATCTTCAAGCTTGGTAGAAGATTTGGTGGAAGGAAGATTCTTGGAGGTTCAGTGTTTGATTTCTTGAGTTCTTGCTTGCCATTTGGAAGAAGGTAAATCTCTCCAAAACTTCAACATTTCTTTCATTTTCTTAGCTAGATAATCTTGGGTTGTTGATGGGTTCCATGAACCTTGACATTAGGTAGAGATTTTGAGGATTTTACTTGCTTTCTTGGCTTGCTCTTAGGTAGGAGGTCTTGAGGTATTTATGTGCTTAAAATGGTTGGATGATCATGTGATATAGCATGGATTCTTGGCTTGCTTGATGGTTTGATTTTACCTCTTTATTAGCTTACAAGATTGTGGTTTTGTTGGTTGACTATTACTTGCTTTGTTGGTTGTTTTTGGTAGCATGAAAAGTGAGTTATAATGCTTGAATCTTGATGGAAAAATTTCAGTTTTGGCATCATCTTGTTGTCTGAAAATTGCAAGAAAAATTTCAGCTTTTCAAGGCCACTAGTTGGCCGAAAATTTAAGCTTAAAATTTCAGTTTTGAACCCCCTCTTTGGACGAAAATGGTGCTGAAATTTTCTGGTTTTGGTGAAGTTCCTTGGCCGAGTTTTAAAGCTAAAAATTTTCAGTTTTTGAGCCATTATTTTGGTTGAAAATGATAGCTAAATTTCAGGTTTTTGAAACCTTAGTTTGGCCAAAACTGATAGCAAAGTAACCATTAGTTTTGAGCTCATCTTGTAGCCGAATGTCATGGCCCAATTTTCAATTTTGGAGCCTATTCTTGAGCCAAAACAATGGCTCTTAGATGAACTTTGATCAAAGCAACGAAGCTGGCTTTGAAAGAAAGGAAAAGAGGAAGATTTCACAAGTGTATTTGCTGGAATTTTCGTATTGCAAGTTTCATAAAACAGCTTTTGAGAAACTGTTGTATCTTGGTGTAAAAAAATCCAAATTGAGTTCCGTTTATTGTGTTTGAAACTAGACTTGAAGTTCTTTTAGTAGTATAAATTTTAGCGGCTAATTTGATTTCTATGAATTTTGGCAAATTTTCAAAATTTATTGAAATTCAAGACTGTTTTGTCCTATTTTCTTTACTGTAACAGCAACTTGGAACTAAAATTTGACTGGTTTTTGAATTGAATATTGTAAAAGTATCTTCTAGAGAGTTTTAGTCCATTGAGTCTATTTTTCAATGGTATAAGATTTGTCATTTTTGGACTTATGAAACTCAAGTTTTGATTTGTCAAAAATTTTTCAAAAACTGAAATTCTCCTGGTAAAGTGACAAAAGCTTAGAAGTGTTTTGGAAACAGTGTTATGGTTTTCAAGCCTAACCTTCTTGATTATTTGCATCCCATTTCATGCTTGAGAAATCGATTTCACTAAGTACATGAGATTTCTCTTGACTTGGATCGGAGAGTTTGATTGTTTGGAAGTTGGTCTTGGTTGAATACCTAGGTAACCATGATTGTGCATATCTCAGGTGATCACGTGGACATCGAGGAGTTCGTTTGACTTCTTCATTTGCTCGGCTTTGCTCTTGACTTTTGGTGAGTGTCAAATGCATAGCTCATGTTATTATGATTGAAGTGATACTTGTACAAATGTCATGTGATTCTTGTAATTTGTAAACTTGCCGGTGAGAGTGTACTTTATCGCCCTCTTCTCTCTCTCTCTCTCTCTTGAACACTCGTTACTTATTATACGAATTTGTGTGAATTGTACTTGTACTCGGACATGCTTTTAACTTGGGAACACCGAGTGGCAGTATGTACCATACTCTATTCAGGTGGAAGGTGCCTCTCATGCTGATTCAGTGCTATGATCGATTTTAAATCGATTGGAGCGTTGTCTCGTCGACCAACAATACTTGTGGGGACACTCTAACCCATTGGCTAATCTCGTAATTTTAGCCAGCAAGGGTTTGGTCAAGAAACTTGGTGAACCATGGGAAATTTTATAGTTTGATCTTTTGAGATCTTGCTTGGTATACTCGAAGAGTATTACCATCTCGTACTTGTTTGGTTATGGATCTGAGAGGATGATATGATGGATGGAGGAAGTAAGTGGAGCTCTACGGAAATGTTATTACTTGAGTTAACGGAGAGTCAACCAAAGATGATTTGAACCGGTCGTGATGTGGAAATAGCTCCTGAGAGCTCCAGTATCCTTTCTACTTGTGTTTTACTTCCTACTTGCCCACTTATGTGATGTTCTTGTTAAATCGTTTTTAAGTGTGCTATTTGTTTTGTTTAGTGCTACTTGCCTGCGTGCTTGTTTTCTTGGCCTCTCTGAGCGTTGATTCACCCTAAGTTGTTATTCATTAACAGGTTTTTTGAAGTGAAAATTGGAGGCTATAGACTAGTGATTTTTGTGTGGAGCTAGTAATTAACTCTTGTATGGCTTTTGAGACAATTGAAGTGTAAACTTTGTTATATATGGGGATTTGGATTGTAATAATAATGGTAGCCTTAGAGGAATTTGACTTGTATATTCAAAGTGTTCCTTTAATCCAAAATCTAAATTTGACTTGTGAATCTCTATTAAGCTAGAGTGAGTACGTGAGTCCTAACAAGAGTTAAGCAGGCGCTCTTGTGACAGCCCCACTTCTCCATAGGGTGAACCCTAGGGTATCGGCGGGCCGCCTGCCCAACTCTTGTCGGGACTCACTACAGTTCCTCAATTCAATTGCGAATAACAAAATAACTTTAATATCCTCCAGTCAAATGTAACATTTAAACCCCAAAGCGTCCTTAACAAACCATAACTGTCCCAAACTATAATTACAGATACAAAAGTTTATCCATTCAGAATTCCATAAGTACAATTCAAAACACAAGGGTTACATCAAAATACAAGCTTAAGTCTCCAAACCAACCGACCTAGTGCAACCCTTGGAGGCCCTCGATCTCAAACCCTGCTAAGGAAAAACAAAGTTGGAAGGAATGAGCTAAAAGTCCAGTGAGCGATCTTAATATCATACAAATCTCATAGTAACAGTGAAGCAATATATATGTCAGTTAAGCACTCATTAGATCAATATAATTCAGTTTGGAAGCATAAAATGTGTAAAACACATAAACTGAGTAAGTACTCAGTGAAAGGATACAAGTTCCGCTGGAAGCAGTTGCAGTCCGTCTTGTCCAACTCTCAACCCCCTACTCCCAGTGGTAATACTCGAGTACACCATGCAGTACCCTAAGTTACCAACCTACTCGACCGAGTCCGCTTCTGGATCGAATAGGTCGATAACGAAGGGGGAAAGGCCTTGTTCAACCTATGTGTTAGTACACATGGCCTACAGTCATGCACAAATAATATACAAATAGTGGAAAAGTACACAGTTGAACAGTAAAATGAAAAGTAGGCCGAGTGCGATAAAGTACACACTCACTCATCACATAATCATTGAAAAGCATTTTAAAGCAGTTAACATGTCACATGAGCAATTCGTCATGATATATTTCACACTTAAGCAGTTTATTCACATACATGTAAGGAACACTCACTGATTTAAGTAAAATAACTCCAAACGTTCACGCCCAAATCTCCTCTGTTCCCACCTTCCAAGTCTAATAGCAAGTGAAATAAAAATCATTTAGTTTTAGCCATTCCAACCATGAAAGACCAAATGTATATGCTAGTAGTTTCTTTGCTTAATAATAAATTCTCAAATTTAATGTACAAAAGCCATAAGATGGCCAATCCAAATCATAAATGTAAACGAAGAATATTATAAACATAGTAGAATCACAAGTTAAGTAGGTCGGGACATGACAAGGGTGCATATGAGTCAAGAGGAATGAAAGAAACAATTGTGACAAGAAAAACAACATTCGATAGTGTTGCCGCCCTTCAGTGTTTTAATCATAACTATGGCTGTGGTTATCGGATTGGAACAAATTTTATGGAATTTCGAAGCTAAGACATAGAACTATAACTTTCATGAAGAGGTTGAACACAAAATCGTACTAAATCAGGGTCAAAATTGGCAAAAATAAAGACACCAGAAAACTGTCGGCTAGTAGCAGGTTGGTCGAATAGTCTCGGAAGAACGACCATAACTCAACGTAGAAAACTTGAAATCTAGCTCCGTCAGCGGTGTTTAAAACTAGGTTCATAGATCTTTCCAACGGTGCAAAGCTCAAGTTCTAGTTCAATTCCTATAATCACCAGCAAATTTGGAAAGTTGGCTGAATTCCATTTCTGATTTCATGTCACAAACCCAACTTCCCCTTAATTGTTACAATCAAACTTTTAAGATTATTTCCAATGCTTAGTAGGGTGTTTAGCATGCTAAAACATCAAATAAAGCCATCAACAATACATCATAAATCCTTAAACATTTTATCAAACACTTGGAGAGCATGTTGTAAAACCTAACCTAATCCTTACAAGAACAAGAAACTCTTCCATAATCATTCCTTCTAAACAACCTCAAACACCTTAAACTCACCAATCATGCATCCACTTTGAATTTTAAGATCATTAAAGCATAGATAAGTGATTAGTTACCTTGAGAGTTGAGAGAGAAAATCCACTCAAAAACTCCAAGTTGTCTAACAAAGCTTCATGATCAAGTAGCAATCCAACCTAGGGTTTCACTTGGAGTAGTTTTCTTTTACTAAAATTGCTAAATTCTAGCTTAGGGTTTTGTGGTTTTCCTTCTTGTTATGGCCGGCCAAGAGAGAGAAAATGAGAGGGAAATTTTGGTTTGAATTTTGAAGACAAGAGATTAAATAGAAAAGGTCAAGTCAATGTTGTGGTGGATTGTTGACAAGTGGTGGAATTTGGTCCAAGATTTGGGTTAAAATCTTTGCAATTATCTTCTAACCCTCAATTTAGAATATGACCTACTTAACACCATATAGGTTTTATGCATTTAGCTACATGAAACATGTTAAATGCTATTCTAAATTAATGTCATGCAATGCATACAAAATAAAGTACTTAAGGGAAAATAATGCACCTAATGATACCTAGTGCAATAACTTAATTTAATTAAATTTTTTTTCGGGGTTCTCACAGCTCTGCTGACACCCTAGGGTTCGCTCTAGGGAGAAATGGGGCATCACAGTTTCTCCAATTTATTTTCAGTCGTTTGCCTTATACTTCAACTTCAGTAGTTTTTTGACCAGTCTTGAGAACTATAATTGGAGTTCTTTCACCATTCAAAAAGTAATCAACAAAAAGTAGGATTTTCTAATAATGAGAGAATAAAAATCAGCATGTTAGCTAGAATGAAATAATTCCATTGATGAAAGTGTGAAAAATAGAAAGTTTAGATTCATCGCCAAATTGTTTGGCCGTGCTGAGTGAAAGCTTTGGTAAAAGCAGATTGAATTGCAGATATCTTGACAAAAATTTGGTTTTAGTGATGAGAAAACTACTTTGTTGCTGAATTGATGAAAAAAGTGACATCTATTGGTAGGAAAGAATTATAGAATGAGAAATACTATATAGTGTGTATAGAAATATGAAATCAGAGAGCTAGATATACCATGTGAAATTATAGTATTTTGCTTGTCCAAAAGATTTGGTAGAGGAACTGTCCATTGAAGAGAAACTTGTTTTTGAAGTTCACAGAAATGAATAACATCAAAGATTAGATCCCAAACATGTTGAAGTTATAGCATATCATGTTCTTTGGTAATGTTCTCAAGGCAGTATTCATCTCATTCTTCTCCAAACGAGTGATTACTAACAGTTATGGTCCATTGGTACATTCCATGCCTAAAAATGATCGTATTGCGATGATGCTGACTTAGCAACATTTCAAGGTCAAACAGTAAAACTATATTTTATGTAAATGGAAGTTTCTGTTTTAATTTAACTTGCAGCATAGAACATAATAGAGTAGTTAGCTTGGAGAAAAAGATTTATACCTGCCCTCTATTTTTACATCTTATAAGAAAGGAAAATTTTTGTGAAGTATCACTTATTGTGTGCAAGGAAGTTGTAGGGATGGTGCTGCCTTCTACCATTAACATTTTATGCTCAATTGATAATAAAAATCCTTATAATATAATCTTCAAAAGACAACTTGAAACAGGTAAACATATGAGTATCAGTGGTGAGTGACTCTGTCTTTATAAGTTTGAGTTGTCAAAATACAATAACTTAGGGAAGTAGGAAATAGCTTTTAATTAGGGGTGTGCATTCGGTTAATATTCGGTTATTCGGTTAATTGAATTCGGTTAATTCGGTTAGTTCACTTATGAAAATGCAAACCGTTTCCAATTTCGAATTCGCATTAACCGAATTAATTCGGTACCCGAATTCAATTCGGATACGGTTACGAAATCGGTACTAACCGATTTGGAGTTTTTTTTTTTTTTTTTTTACAAATAGTTACACTTTATTGCGAGATCGTAACAAGTTACAAGGCCTGCCAAACTTCCATATTAGGAGCTAGTGAGCCATCCCTACTAACTATTTGTTAAACCTACGAATACTTGGGATGCCTAGATCATCCATTTTCCTATTTGATCATATATACCTATTTATATGACTTGAATCATTGTTCAATGATGTAAAAGACATAAATAAAAAGTGATTAACTCAAATCAAAACGAAACTCGCTCACATTATAAATATAATTTACAATAACAAGTGATGAGTGCTATTGGTTATAATTTATAATTTTAACTTACAATCTAAAAGTACAAACATACGAGTAATATTTCACACTTCAATGTGATTTGATTCCCTTATATGTTATAGTTTATATCTTGCAAGTTGAATTCTCAATCGGTGATTTAAGGAACAAATACAAAGTTGAATTCTCAATTAGCGATTTAATGAACAAATACAAAGTTGAATTCTCAATTATCGATTTAAGGAACAAATACAAAGTTGAATTCTCAATGTTACTTACTACTTAATAATTAGTAATAAGTGATAGTTGTTATAACTAACAATCTCTACAAAGTACAATTGTACAAACATATGATGTACAATGAATCAGTGATTAGTTATTTAGTGACATCTCATTTAACTTAATCACCTATAATTTACAAATTACTTAATGCATTCCATTTATATATTGTTTTGTTTCTTATATAGTTTAAATGCTTGACTTTTATTTTATGTATAAAAGGATTAAGTATTTTCCTTTTATTAAAATCATACTATGTATTATCTAATTCTAATAGATAATATGTTCAGTTTTTATGTATGAAAGGATTAAGATATTACTATCATTTTATTAAAGTCATACTATGTATTATTTAATTCTAATAGTGATTTTCAAAAATACTAAGATAGAAATATAGAATAACATCACTAGTTCAATATATTGTAAATAATTATATATTATTATTTATTTATTTTTATACATCCATAGTCTATACTAAGATAATAATACATATATAGTATATACTAGAACCAAGATAGTACATTATATATATATATATATATATATATATATAATATATGATTTTTAAATTTAATACGGTAATTCGAATTCGGTTACCCTATACCCGATTTCATTTTCGAATTCCTAATTCGGAATCGGTGCGAACCAAATTCAAAATCTCAAAACCTATTTCATACCATATTCGAATTCACTGAATTTGGTTCGCACCGATTTGGTACCGAATTACCAAATAACCGAATTCGAATTACCAAATTTAATTCGAAATCGGTTCTCAATTCGGTGCGAACCGGTTATGCACACCCCTACTTTTAATGAAACTGTTTATAAATTAACTATACCATGTCTTAGTTTGGAGGAGCAAAGATATGCATATATAAAGGATGAATGGAATGTGAAACAAACCTTGTTTCACTATTAGTAATTGTTAATTGGAAAATTTTTGTTATAGATGGTTCAATCAACCAATGTTAAATTTAACAGTAAAGAAACTTTAAGTATAGAGAAGCACCTGCCATAAACTATAGGACATTTTCTATATTCAGTAGATGTTTAATGCAGAAGTACATGACCAAGAGTAAAGCTAAATCATCAATAGGACCAAATTGAGGAAAGAAGCTAAATATTAGCATTGTATTAGAAGTGGAAAGACTTTATTGGGAATGAATGAAATATTACTAAGTGTCGTTAGATTAATTGGAACAAAATATCAGTGCACAGGATGCATTCAGCTTGAGATAAAGTAATAGATGGTTTAGCATTAGTTACAAAAGCTGCTCTATCTGATCAAGAAATGCCAAAAAGCCAAATCAAGTGGTAGCATTATAACTTTCCTAGTAGAACAAGCTACTGGACAAAACAATATGCTAGAATCATAGAGCGTCATTAGCTATTCAAGATTAGCAATACAAAAACGAGTGACAGCAATTTAAGTTTTGCCTTCTTTCTGGAGCTGTCATCTTCAATCTGGGAAATATCTTTGCCTGTTCATCTATCACAGCAAACTCTTCAGTAAGGCAAAGGCGAGTCTTTGAAGTTGATCTGTTTTCTTCAGCAGCTGTAGTGTCTGATGTATTCACCAAAGTAAAATATTAATATACAAATTATATATGTATGTATGCATTTGTGTTTGTATGTGTATCTACTTGGGGCTATCATCTTTCTGATTTTAGCTTGGAGGTCAGTAAGTGTGACGACCTACCTCTCCCTAGGGCGTACCCTAGGGTATCAGTGGCCGCCTGCCCAACTCTCGCTGGGACTCACTACAGTCCTCAACCATCAAACAACTTACTAAACTAAAACTCTGAGTACAATACAAATGGAATGATAGTTTACAATCCCCAACATCAAATTACAAACTTTGGATCCATAAGTCTTCCAACCTTACATTCAAAATTCGAATTACAAAAAACTTGCAACAATCACACTCCAAAGTTCTTAACCTGTTCAACATAATAAACCCTACTTCTAAGGGTTGGCTTCTCCACTCGGGTACTCATTACCTGTTAAGGAAAACAAATTTAAAAGGGTGAACTAAAAAGCCCGTGAGTTCCCAAAAACATGCAAAGCACATATCACATATGATTTTTCACTTCAAAATTCATATTCGGATATAAACAAAGAAGGAAAGCCAGTAATCACACAAGAGTAGGATTAAGTTCATCACGTAGCCCAAGGTTGTCATACCAAGGGGATTAAATTTATCACGTAGCCCAAGGTTGTCATACCAAGGGGATTAAGTTCATCACGTAACCCAAGGTTATCATACCAAGGGGATCAAGTTCATCACGTAGCCCAAGGTTATCATACCAAGGGGATTAAGTTCATCACGTACAGGGAATACAGGACACGTCACATCACTTCATGCAATTCAAAACAGGAATCATGGCACAAGACAAGAGATTCAAGTATACTCATAATATCAGGAAAACACTTTTGCAAGTAGTACCATTCAAATGGGAGTAAATGCGATAAAGTACACACTACTCCATTTGATGGATCAAAACCTATCTTTCATGTTAATTCACATTTCAAGTTAAATACACATTTCAAGTCAAGCAAGTCACGCACTTGAGAGTGTCTTTACTTAGAAATCATTTCAATAGTAAATTATTTCACTTATAAACACTAATAAATCATTTAGCAAGCACGAGTAAATTATTCCCTCTGAAATCGCTAGTAAAGCCGTTCATTTGTAAATAGTTTGAAACATAGTCTGAAATACTCACAAAAGTAGGAAAACATTTCATTGGTAAAGAATAGTAGTAAAACATTTCCTTTGAAAACAAGTTAGAACTAGTTTGAAAACAGGTTAGAACACTCACACATGTGAGACATTGCAAAAACCCTTTCACAATTTTTTTTATTTACGATAAGGGTAAGTGTGATAAAATACACTACCCCATCAGAGAGTTCGAGAACTAGCTTTCACTTCAAAATCACTTCACTAAACACCATTGCGATCATTTTCACATAATCATATAACAAGTATGGAAATTCACCAAAGTAATAAGGCTCAGCCTCTACGTATGGTTCACAATCACCGCGTTGCACATTCCCTAAAATAATTTAAAACAGACAATGAGATTCAATTCATTCATTTTCATTCACTAACGCAGTTCACTTTCATTTTTTTGTTTCAAACGGCAATTTTTCCAAAACTTTCTCGAGGAAAAGCTTTCATTTCACATAACTTAATGCTCCAAATAGATTCCCTTGGAAAATCACTTTATCATTTCAAAAGAAAACATCTCACCGATATACCCATTGGCACTACAAGCACAATCTCTTTCACAAAACATTTAAGTGAGGTCGCATACCTTGAAATCACTTTTTACACGATACGTTCGACATTCACTTTTGGGCTAAAACTTTCATATTAACATAAAACACTTCATATCAAGCCATTATATTCAAAAATCCCCAGAATTTGGCCAAAATATAGTGAAACCCTCAAATTCTTTCAAATGCCACTTTTCACTCAAATTTCATGAAAACTTCATTTTTAACACTTTACATTTTAAACATTCCCTCACACACACATATACTCACAATTTGAACAATATACATGTTTTCTTAAAAGAAACTCTTCAAGAACATTCACAACACTTCAAAATCAAACATTAAAATCACCAAGCATGGGTTTGGCCATAACATACATTTTCCTTCAACTTTTCAACAACTAAAAACCCTAATTTCTAACCATATCAAGGCAAGTTCACAATTAACAATCAAATTCCCAATCAGGTCCTCAAGTCTGCTACCTATAGGCCACCTCAAGTCCGCTACCTAGATTGGGATTTCAAGAGTCCAACTTTATCTTTTCAGATGAGATCATTTTTATCAATATCAACCACAGATCTACACTATTCAACACTTATAAAGCTAGATCTATGAGTTTCGAGGTTTATACCTCCGGATCTATCAAGATCCAACAAGATCTGGCAAGATCCAACGAGATCTCTCGAGCTCTTCTTCAAGAAGGTTGCTTACAAGCTTGATGACTTCCAAGAACTTCGATCCTAGCCCAAGATCTTCAAGATTTGTTGATGATTTCATCTCCAAGCGCAAGCCCAAGCTCGATCTCAAGCTTAAAACAATCACTCTAGCTTTTCTTTCCTCTCTTTTTCCTTCAAAAGTTTCGGACCTCACTCTCTTCTCTCTCCCTGGGTTTGGCTGCCATGGAAGGAAAGAAATCAAGCCCAAAACTTCCACAAATTTCATGGTACTAGTTGAGAAAGAAATGAAAGATCAACCTCAAGACTTACCCCCTTCCTTTCTTCCTCCAAGATCCGGTCCAAAGCCCCCTCTCTCTCCTATTTCTCAGCTGCAAGAAGTGAAGAAGGTGATGGTGGTTGATGGTGTTTGAAGCTCCAAGAAGAGTGGATCAAGAATGGAAGAAATTGGAAGACAACTTTCTCTCTCTATTCCTTGCTCTCATTCTCGGCTCTTTCTCTCTCTATCTCTCAAAATTTTCTGCTGAAAATGAAGCTCAAAGGGCGGGAAAGGCAAGGCTTTTATGACCCAAAAAGTGCATCTCCTTATTTTAAGGGAAAAAGTACTTTTTGACACTTTATGTCGCGTCACACGCGACAGTCTAACTTACACTGGTTTCTTTCATCCCGACACTGTCTAACCATAATAATATTTCCAAAATATCACTACATATGCTCAATTTCAAGTCCAAGTCACTATTCACGCGTCGGAACAATTTTTAACGCTAAATTTTGGCCAAAACCTCACACCGGCAAATTTTCGTATAAAATTCTCTAAATTGAGAAATAATCACTTTAAACATATATTCACTCATATTTTAATTAATAAAAACAATATAAATAATTTTATGTATTTTTAAAATAATTCTGAATTTTGAGGCCCTCACAGTAAGAATCAATCAATTTTTGATTCACTTGCTGATAGAGTAGGACCAGTATATCACTGCTTTGCATCAGCTAGCTGAGTTTGTATTGGTTTTATATGTACCAAGAACCATTTTTGACTCCAGCTCTTTGTGAACAGCTTCAAGAGGAAGCTCAATGTTCTATGCAAGACAAACAAGAAATAGAAAATCAGCAAGAACATGAATATTTTATTTCTAATTTAGCTATCAGTGCTAGTAAGGATTAAACTAATACAATAATACACTAGAATTCATTGCATATTTTCCAACAAAAATGGACCTGCTTAAAATGGTCCATTATCTCACGAGCATTAAAAGTTAGGAGTTTTTCTGCTTGCTCTCCAAGGATGGAAGCTCTGATAACTCCAAGATTATCATGTAAATCCAAATCAAAGTGATACCTACAAATGTATACAACTTTGAGTCAAAAGTACCAAAAAAAAAGAAGCATTAGATAATTATTGAAGAAGATTTATATGCTAATGAACTTTAAATACCTAGACTAAGTAGGATGCTTCTCTTTGCATGTGTTACACTAACTCCATACGCTGCTGCAGTGCCTCGCAGCAATTTTTACAACTTATATACCAATATTTCTAAAATATATGCTGAAAAGAGAACTTCGACTTGTCCCATGTACTCTTAAGCATAAGAATAAAAGTAAAAGTTTGAATCTGTATACTAATACATAGATAGATTATTAAATGATAAAGATGGAAAAAGGTTTTTAACCTTTTATGATGGCTTGACATTTGAAATTAATGCGGTCTTCTAGTTTGCCTTGAATGATATCTCAGGATTATACTTAACATAGCTCTTCTGATCAACAATTGCTGCAATCACTTTGGCATTTCTCATTATGTTGCAACGAAGTAAAATAAAATGTATAAGGCAAATGAATGTCTATAGTTTATCAATTGCTCAGCTCATAAGGTATAATAGGCAATGATTCAGCACCAGTTCTTTAGTTCCCTCGCTTGTTGCATAGGAGGGTCAACCAAGATCATAGAATTGAACCACGTAGACAGCGCAACTCCTATATCAAAGAAAAATTTATACTATATTGGCAATTCAAATGTACTAGAATGGCGACTTTCCTTGTTTAGGATTTGTTAGTGGAGTAGAGATACTAAGGTTTGGACGCAATTTTTGGTAGCCAAAGAAGTCAAAGAGAGATAATAAAATTATAGGAAACTTGGGGGTAGACCTTATATACACTATAATGGACCTTCATGTTGCTGCTTGAAATTTGTTTTGTTTAATTTTTTTTATGACCTAATCATTTTGTGGCATGCATCAATTTATAGTAAATTAAGTATGGTAGCTTATGCCTATAGCTTGCTTTTGGTATTTAAGATCTATAATGCCTTTAAATTATTGTTTTTGTTTGGGCATGTGCTAAATTCTTAAATTCTAATGTAAGATTTTTTTTTTAAATTCTAATGTAAGTTTATAATACTTTTTGTTAACCTCCAATGGCTATAATTTACATCGATTACATGTACAAGTTATTTATGTGGCCAAAGGTAGGCATTTTTTTAAAATTACTTAATATTTTCAATGTTCTTTCTAATATCGGATCACGGAAAGTACTGATTCACAGTCCATACCAACAAATGAAGAATTAGTATCAAAGTCCAATTCTGGAAATCATAGACAAAAAACTGATATAGCTTGGAGACATGTTATAGAAGGACAATGGTACAACGGTACCTTTAGAGGAGGAGGCATGAGTCGAATGAAACATCATCTTGCAAAAGCCAAGGGAAATGTTGCTCCACGCAAAGTGATGCCTAATGATGTTCGCTTGATAATGGAAAATGCATTGAAAGGAAATGATCAAAAAGCAAAAGAGAAAAAAGGGATATTTGAAATTGAGAATCCATTTGGCCGAAATGTAGTAGGATTTGAAGGTGATGATATTCAAGAAATTCCTTGTCCAAAAGGAAAGGCAATTCAAACAAATGTGGGTGAGAATAAGGGAAAAAGAAAAGCACAACATGGCATTGAATATTATGTAACAGCCCCACCTCTCCCAAGGGCGAACCCAAGGGTATCAGCGGACTGTCTGCCCAATTCTCGCCAGGACTCACTACAAATTCCCAAATATTAATCCAAACATTCATTCGTAAAGTCATCAATAGGAGATATTAAAATTACTAATAAACTCTCACAAAACACTGACCCCAAAATTTCATCAAAATTACATTGATAAAAACTCCAAAATATCGTAAACCATCAAATTCATCCATTAATTTCAATCTTACACAAAAAGGGGAAAATCCTATAAAGGTACTAACTTCCTCGATTCACGCGCCTTTCCTCGAAACCTGTTAAGGAAAATAAATTGGAATGAGCTAACGCTCAGTGAGGCCAAGAAAACATGCACAGGCAACTCAAAGCAATTAAATAAATTAATAAAACAATAAAAGAGCCAAAATTGTGAATTTAGCAATAAAGCTTTTAAACAATACAATTTAAAGGATACAGTTGCCGGCTCCACGTCTCCGCAATCTCGGTAGTTACTTTCTCCGCTTCACAAGTATCAATTTCTGGCCATACGTTGACACTCTGTCAACCACTCACTCTCACAGTCCATATTCATCACTTTTCTCCCTCTCCCGTCTACTTACACCCCCTTGACTGGGCCCGAACTCCTAAATTTGAAAAGTGTTTGGCAACCCACTATAAGTATGCCAAGTCGGTGGACTCATTCCAACCGACGTACTTTAAACAGTAAAAACCCATGGTTTTCCCAACCCTTGCCCTAGCCCCTGTTGCCAGACAAGACGAAGGGATCCCCGATGGGGTTTGGGCGTCCCCACAGTTTAAACAATTTAAACAATTCAGTCAAGTCAAGCAGTTGAACAAGAAACCATTTAAACAGTTAAGCTCATTTTGAGACAATTCAAGAATGTGAGCGCGATAAAGTACACGCTCACCGAGGAACACAAGCATGCTTTCAATTTATTAACATCATTTAAAGCAAGTAAACATGCACTTGGACACTCACCAATTGTTGAGAATAAGTGAGAGCTATTCACGCGATCAATCAAGGTTCTCGGAGTTCAAGTTTGGGTCACTTGGTAATTCAGCACCACCTCCTAAAATATTTAAAAAGCAATGAAAATAAGTTCCTAGTTTATCCACCAAAACTCGTTCAAGAAAAATCAAGTTCTATAAGTTACTACTTGAGCAGAAATCTTTGAAAAATCACAACTTGAGTTATACAAGTCAGAATTTTCCTCATTTGGTACCGTTGGAAACCTCTTTGAAAGCTCTAAAACTTTCCAGAAGACATCAAATTAAAATTATGGACGAAATTAACCCAGATTTCCGTTGAACATTCTGCTACAGTAAAATGACAGTGTTCGTCAGGCTGGACATCCAGCACACTTTGAAAATTCTCCAAAAATTACAGAAAATTAATTAACCTCTGAAATTCACAAAAAAATATAGTCCTACATAAGAAGTTTCAACAGCCACTGACGGAACTCAATTCCGACATCCGAGCATGAAATGACAACAGTGCAAACAGAGGCAGTTCGAAATTCTGCAGTTCTGGAATTATGAAAATACAGGACAGTTTTCAAGTTGCTATTTGAGTGACGAATTCAAGTCCAAAAATTACCAAATTTGGTACAACAAAACTAACATATATATTCTAGGTTCACACCAAATTTCAGCTATAAATTCAAGCAAATGAATGTCAAACCGAAATGAACTCAAACAGTGCTCAAAGCTGGGGAAGATTTTCCAGATTAGAGAGGCAGTTTTGAAACATCATTTGATCAATGAAATGGTACTGGAAAAACACCAAATTTTGCAGGTAACAACCTCAGTACATTAGCTACATATGTACCAAAATTTTAGCTAAAAAATCGCACAGGAAGACAGGGAACAAAGCAATTAATATCAGGGCAGCAAGGTTCGATAAATCTGGAAACTGTTTTCCAGATTTTAACTTCATTTTTTTCATGCGATTTTGACGCACCAAATGGAATGATTTTTGCAAATAAATTTACACACATATAGACCAACATTTCAACTCTCAAAATAGCCAAGAAACTCACGAAAATATGGAGCTAAAACAGGGCATAAAAATTGCTAAAGTGAAACCGGCAGCATAACCTTCCTTTTCTTTTCTTCCTAGCCTTCCAACTTCCATGAATTCATCACAAATTCATTCCATCACACACACACACACACATCATGGCAGTCCAATAACAAGAAAGGTGGGAGTTCATAGAGCCCACTTCAACAACCCAATTCATCAAGAACAACAATATTAAACTATTAAAGCTTAAAGCTACAAAAAGACATCAAGAGAGCTTCATTGAGTTGGAGAAAACTACCTCTTCCTTTCAAGATCAAGAAACCCTAGATTAAGTGTGTCCAAAAGCCACCAAAACCCACCAAAGTCTCCCTCCAAGAACTCGGGTTTGCTTCACCAGTCGAAGGTCTTCAAGGTGCAAGAAGAGGAAAGGAAGATGGAGCAAGTTTCCTTGGTTGATTTGATGAAGCTTGGAGTAAATTTTGAAGATGAAAATGAAGGGGAATTTGGGGGAAGGGGTGCGGCTGAAATGAGGGAGAAGAGAGAGATATTTTGTGTGATTGGTAAGGTGGAAAAGTCAAAGGAAGAAGAAATATAAGACTTTGCTTCATGGAGTCAAAAATCAACTTTAAATTTGTGACCCAAAATGCTCCAATTGAAGTTTAATCCTAATCACTCACTTCTAATCCCTCAATTAGCTTTTCTTAACCTACTAAGGATCACTCTTATTCTCCGAACGTACGTCCCTCTTAGTCCGAATATTTGTCTCGAAAAACGTGCCCATTTTCGTTTTTCACAATTAAGTGACAGAAAAATCAAATTGATGTTTAAAAATAGTTTTTAAAATAAAATGAGGTAATGTATGATGTAAATGCTATTAAAATGATTTAAAACAATGAAGCAAATATTCAGAGAAATTAAATAATTAATTAAATAAACAGGTCAAATAAAAATAAAATTTTCGGGTCCTTACATCTTATATGACAGGTAAATCTCTTGACCATTTTCAATCGAGCATCAAGGCTTGTATGCAAAATAAAAAGAGATGGCATGATATAAACATGGCTATAGCTTTGTGGTTTTATGATACATGTATTCCAATGAATGCTTGTAATTCTCCTTATTATAAACAAGCAATTGGAAAGAAAGCAAGTATGGACCATGGCTATAAAGGACCTAACAATCATGCTTTAAGGGTAAATTTGTTGAAAGATGCAAAAAAGCAAGTTAAATTAATTGTTGAAAATTTTGCGTAATAAATGAGGTGAAACTGGTTGTATAATTATGGGTGATGGTTGTAAAGATAATAGACAAAGAAGTTTGATCAATTTTCTAATCTATTGTCCTAGTGGAATCTCATTTATCAAATCTGTTGATGTTTCAGATTTTGAGTTTAATGCTGATTATTTGTGTAATCTGTTTTCTGAAATTGTTGAGATTATTAGGCCTAGTAACGTTGTTCATATGGTCACAGATAATGCAAGTAATATGTAGCTGATAGGCAATTGCTTTCTGAAAAATATCCTATAATTAGTTGGTCTCCTTGTGCAGTACATTGATTGAATTTAATTATGAAGATATTGGAGAAATGACTCATGTGAAAAATGTAATTACTCTTGCATTAAGAGTCACTATCTATGTTCATAATCGGAAGTGGATTCTTAGTTGGTTAAGAAAAAGGCCTGGTTGGAAGGAAATTCTTCGTCCTGCTCACAATTTGGTACTAATTTTATTGCTTTGAAGAAGCTTCATGATTTGAAATAGCATTTGGAGGCTTTAGTGACTTCTAATGCATACAAGAAAGAGTTGAAAAATGAAAGGTAAATTACATTAAACCCCCCTGTGATTTTGACTGTTGTCACATAACCCCCCCAATGTTTGAAAATATCCACTTCATCCCCCTATGGTTTTATGTAAAGTGGATTTACCACTTTATATAAAAGTATAGGGGAATTACGTGGACGATTGCAAAAACCACAGGGGGGTAAAGTGGATATTTATATGAATCATAAGGGGGTTGTATGGATATTAAAATTTTATCACACGCGCTTTTGGAGCGCGTTTGGTACAAAATTGTACATTCTATCCACTTTCCACTTTACATAAAATCATAGGGGGTGAAGTGGATATTTTCAAACATTAAGGGGGTTATGTGGCAACAGTCAAAACCACAGGGGGTTAAATGTAATTTATCCAAAAATGAAAAAGTTAAAGAAGTTGGGTTATGTATATAAAGAATGTGGAAAGTTGTTAATAGTAGTAAAGAATTATTCAAGAATAAAAAAAATATTATGGCCCATACATTGATATAATTGATGGGAGATGGGATAATATGTCGAAAAAAGATCTTCATGCAGCTGCTTTTTGATTGAATCCAACCTTCCAATATGATAGGGATAGCCCTTGTCACATGACTGAGATTATGAAAAGTGTTTTAGAAGTCATGCAGAAGTTGAAAATGGATGGTCTTCAATATATGATGGATGAAATATCAATATTCCAATCAAAGAGTGAAAGTTTTGGGTTTCAATTTGCTCAAAATACTTACAAAACTGCATGCCCAAGTATGCCTACTTTAATTTCACATTTATTATGTTAATTGATAAGAATTACATTTGCTATTTTCTTTAAAAAAGGTTCTACTTTATCTTATTAATGTAGATGAGTGGTGGAAATTATTTGGTAATGATGCTCCACATTTACAAAAATTGGCAATTAAAACGCTAGAGTCAAATTTCTTCTTTCTCCGGATATGAACGCAATTGGAGTGTATTTGAACACATTTATACCAAAAAGAGGAATAGACATGAGTATCAAAGGTTGAATGATCTTGTTTAGATTCATTACAATTTATGTTTGAAGAATAGGTATGGAATTTAGTTTCTTTTATAAATTTATTAGTTTTTTAAAATTTTTACTTCTTGTAGATTCTTTTTTTTATTTAATTTTGCTTGTATGCTTTCTTATAAAAAGAGGTCCTATGATCCAGTGGATTAGGAAACCATTGATAAAGTTAAGTTGATGAGGAACAAGAAGGAGAGCTTGACTATGATAAGTTAGAAGAAATGATTGAAGAAAAATTGCCCAAGACTAATAAAGATTGACCCTCTCAATCACATAAAATTATATTTGTTCACTTAACTTTATATAAGTTTTTCCATAGTTCTTCTTTGAATCTTTTTATATACGAGTATTTGAATTATTTTTAGGTAAGAAAGACACAAACATTGTGCAACTTGATGATGAGGATGACATTGACTTGAAAAGTTATGAAGTTAGAGACAAGAAAGATAAAGATTAGTTTAGATAATTCTAAATTGTGTTATTTTTAAGTATTATAAAAAAAATTGTTGCATTATTTGGATTTATATTTGTCAATGATTAAACATGTATGAAATTTTTATTTGTAAAAATTTGTAAGTTTGGATGAATTTGGCGAATTATTTGGTGAATTTGACATGGATAGAATTTTAGGTTCTTGGTTATATTTTGTAATTGATATGCAGAAAAAATGAATAGATTACATATATATATATATATATATATATATATGACGTAATTATGATATCATTTGATTTGACGCCCGATTGGATCCAATCAAACACATTGACCTCTAACTCCTGAGTTTGGCCAAGTCGATTTCCTGGTCAAATCTAAAAACATAGGTCCCAAGAAGATTTAACCAACAAGTTGATTCGTTGGCAAAATTAGCTTCCATACTCACTCTACCTTCTTATTAGAATAAAATTCTAATATGTCAAAGTTAAGTCATACCTCCAATGTTTGATGAAGAAGATAATGTTGAGGAGGAAAATATTCACTATGTTTCTATTTATGAAGCTGAGAAGGAAGATTGCCGTCAACCAATAATTAATTATCTCAATTATGAAAAATTGCCTAAAAATCCAAAAAAAAAAAGAGTTGACATACGCTATCGAGCATGCTTCATCTAATATTGAAATTATTTGATAGAGTGTTTCTACAATACTTTGAAGAAGATGAAACTATGCATGCAATAGAAGAGACACACTTTGAAGTATGTGGTGCCCATCAATTTGGTCCAAAATTACATTATCATATCAAGAGGATGGGATATTATTGGCCAACGATGGTAAAAAATTACATTGTAGTAACTTTATCCATCAATCTCTTGAATCATTGCATCCAACCACTTTTTGACAATTTGATACTTGAGAATTAGCTATGGTTGGACTACTTCTAAAATCTTTTGGTGAGCACATCTTTATTTTGGTTGCAACGGATTATTTCTCAAAGTAGGTTGAAACAATTCCTTGAATCAAAGTAAAGAAGGAAAATATTGTGGACCTGATTTGTCTCAACATTATCTATCGATATGGATTTCTTCATTATATCTTCACTAATAATGGCAAGTCTTTTTGTAATGTTGCAATAAGTAAACTTTTGTGAAAACTTTAATTTCAAATAGCATGATTTTCTTCATGCACTATGCTACTGCAATAGGCTCGTCGAAACATTTAA
Source organism: Gardenia jasminoides (assembly GCA_013103745.1). Lineage (NCBI taxonomy): Eukaryota > Viridiplantae > Streptophyta > Magnoliopsida > Gentianales > Rubiaceae > Gardenia > Gardenia jasminoides. The sequence goes on along the minus strand of CM023102.1, from coordinate 10,423,165 downwards.
CAACACTTTATGTGCAATTCATTGAAAAAAATCGTGGATAAGTTGAAAAGAGATTGGCATTTTTGAATTGGAGAAATTATTTGGGCATATAGAATGACCTTTTGAACTCTCATAAAAGCAATTCCATATGCACTAATCTACGATATTAAAGTTGTTCTTCTATTTTAGTGTCAACTACCTTCACTAAATATTACAATTCAAGAATGGCTTAGTGAAGAAGATAATATTCATCTTTATTTTGAGGAGTTAGAAGCACTTGATGAAAAGAGATTGGAAGCTCAACAATGGATTAAGTGCTATCAAACTCACCTTTGAAAAGCGTTCAACATGTGCGTCCGACCTTGCTCTTTCCAAGTTGTTGAGTTAGTGCATGTTGTTTGAAAACTAATCATTCTCACTCATAGTGGACAAAGGAAATTCACCTCAAATTGAGATGGTCTCTATGTAATCCAAGAAGTATATTCTAATGGATTTTTAAAAATGGTTATCGAAATTGGACTAAGAATTGACCCTATCGATGACTAATATTTAAAAAATATTATGCATAATTTGAAAATTCCATGATACAAGAGTAAAAACTACGTGTTATTCCTAACCCATATGAACTAAAACTATGAATGGCAACCACCAATAGAGTAATATGTGGTTAGACCACTGAAAACTCTACCAAATCTAAAGTGGTAAATAAATGGACCTTGACCTGAATGAGGTTAAGCTATGTACAGCAGGACCTATGTGACTTGATTTCCTTTTGGGATACCCCAAACCAAATATTTTTTTCCTAATAAAATTTTTCTTTAATGATAAAACATTAAATCTAGGTTCTTTTTAGTAAAAAAAAAAAGGGCAAGATAAGAAGCAAAATATTTTATTACTTAAAGAAAAGTTTCATTACAGGAGAAAAATATAAAGAAATTTTCTACGGAAAAAGGGAATATGAGGGAAGACATCTAAATGTTGAATTTACAATCTACCACAATTGCTTTACATGTTTCAAGAGAGGGCTTCATAGTTTCAGTTTCTTTGACCATATCATCAGTGAGAGGTCGGCATTGTCAATGAAAGAGATCTTGTTATGCATTCAGGATACTTTGAATTAAATCTCCTTGAAACTTCCATACTTTTGGTGAATAGTTGAATTACTCTCATACTTTACTTCTCCAAATCGGCAAGTTCCTTTTAAAAAGCTTTCCTCTATCTTCAATGGATTGTAACTTTTCTTCAAGATTTTACAAGCAAGTAGTTAGTTCTTCTTCTTCTACTTGAACTTTCTCAAGTCGAGTAGTCATTTTGGAAAGAAACTCTACATATGCCTCTTTTCTCAACTTTTTTTTTATAATGAAGATACTGAAGTATCGTATGTCATAGTTGTGATGAATAATTTAGTCAAGGAATCCTTTAAAAGAAGACCATTTGGAGCATCTGTCCTTATAATTTTTGTAATAATTTCTTTTACACACTCCTTCAAAGAAGAAATCTATTCGATAGGAGTGCTAGAAGAAATCTGTTCGATAGGAGTGCTAAATATTTGCTCATAAAGATCCATCCAAAAATTGTGTAGGTATTTTCTCCGATGTGTTTGAATCAATTTTTTGCCCATGAAATTCCGACACTAATACTACAATATGTTTCTTTTGGATTTTATGTGAGTCTGTTACTCATTCCTATGCATCAATGAGGTAGATCCACTAATGGCAAATTGCGTTGGTTTATTGGAGATGATTCATAGTATTTTGTAATTGCGCCATCAGTTTCAACTTCATTAGATGAATTGTTCCCAATTTCTTCTTAATGGAATTTGAGAAGGGCAGGCTAGAAGAAAACATGAGATAAGAAAATATATGATTACAAAAAAAGATATGAATTTCCATATTTGATTATCTTAAGTGGTAACAGTTTGATTAGAGGCAATAGAGAAATTTCTATGACATCAGAAGACTTTGTCCGTTTCTTTGATCTATTCCAATGGTGATCTTGGCTACTACTCCTACTTATTCACGAATGGATTTCTTCTTGAATAGACTTGACAGGCTTAGCTTAGATTGTACTTTTTTCAGTAGCCTTTGCAAATTTTTTGATTATCCAACACTTCAATTTCATTATTCTCTTCCATAAAAGTTGCTTTGGAGGATTTTGAAAATGTTTTGTCTATCATCTTTGTTGAAGTTGCGAGCTTTATTTCTTTTGTCCATTGGAAATCCTTAGACGAGTTGTGCTCCATGACTATACTTTTTAAGTGAATGTTAATAGCTTTTTCTTTCTATGAATTCCTCTTATCCATATCAACCCTCGTAGAAGATGTTGTGGTCTCCATCCTAGTTGCCTTCATAAATGTCCAAATAATCTCCATGGTTTCATTATGATGCACTGATTTGTCAGTAGGGGCAGCTTTACACTTCCTGTCTTCTTGAGAAATCTTGACAGCAAACTTAAGAGCATCTAGGGAAACATTATGTGACCATGATGACCACCAAGTGTCATAGTCCTTTATGATTAATGGATGCTTCCTTTGCATGGATGTGGTCATCTTAGATTGTGTTTGCATGTGAATTGAGGAATCTCTTAGTTGCATGGCTTCTCCTAAGGTGTGAGTGAGAGTGACTTCCTTTAAGTTGTTCAGAATGTCCTAACAAAAGTCAAATTGCCTACTAAATCTACAAGAATTATAGCTTTCAATGATAAGGATATTGTCCTTGCGCAAAGTTAAGTAACAAGACTGTTGACTTACGAAGTAGTTCATGAGTTTTGACAATAGGGATCTATCGTCAATCAACACCATTTCCTCCTTTTTAGTCTAGTATAGTCTTGATAGGGTCAAAGAATTTACTTCTTTGAATCTTGCCTAAGCTTCTAATATGCCGTGGAATATTGCCATTTTCTTGCCACTAAATCTCGTCATGCGTGCATTGTGGTTGCTCACTTGATTGTTTTCGTGATATACGTCAAAGTATTGGCCAATCCAAATATAGACATATTAGATGGGAAAAACAACATCACATTCTCTAAGGTTAGAGGAGTGGACGATCTCTCTCAACTCATGATATATACTCGCAAGTACAGGAATTACAAGATAAAACTTCTTTCCTGTGACTATCAAATATGCAACCTTGAAAACACTTGGGTGAATGTGATCAACTCTCTTACTTGGTAAGAGGAATTCGTAAATCTAACATGTTATGAATGCGGCAATGTAGGTCTCTTTTCTCAACGATTCTTCGATATTCAATGTTTTGAAAGGAATGTTATAATCCTTCATATCAATAAGATGATAGAATTCTATGCTTCCTAAAGGGTTGAATGTCATTTTTGGCTTAGATGTGGTCTTTTTTCTGTTCATCCTGTCTGGAGAAACTCTGTACCTCACTTCTCCTTTGAACCGGAAGTGAGTCCAATTCTTCATCTAAACTACTTGATCAATTGTCCAAAGACAATAATACGAGAAGAGATGCTTGCGACTTCTAGGAATAAGTGGTTTTCCATCCTTATCAAAATTGAGAAGTTCTTTCTCTGAGAGGACAACTTCATCGAATAATGCACCTTCAAGAGAGAGACTGCCAAGTCAATAAAGATCCCAAAGTGTGATCAATAGCTCCCTTGAGAGGTGTGTGAAGTGTATTCATCGAAGGACACCAAAGATTTAAGGAAGCTCGTACAATGTTTTTGCAATGATTATATGAGAACCTTGACGCGTAGACAGCTTCAAACACTCGCGTATGTGTGAGCACCTCCAAGCCATTCTTAATATTGAGAGATAAAGTGTGCCCTGCTAAAGAAGAATAAAGGAATCTTCTACGTAACTTTACCAAGGTTAAAGCTCATGAGTGGAAGTTTGAATTTGGCTATCCCGAATCTCTACTGTGAAGTGATGACTTCAACACGACTACTTCTTCTTTTCTTGATACCATAGAGAAAGTCGACGGCAACATGACCTCTTTTGTCCGCTTATTAGTCCAATTTTTGAGATGTATTAATGCTTTAAGAGGCATGAAAGGCTCAACAAAGGTGCCAAATGCTAGTTTATTGACATATAATGACACGCTCCTTGATTGACAACCTCCGCTTTCATTCGTCAATAAGATGTGTGGTAATGGCGTGGTGTAATCCTTAATTTGCATGGTTGCTGAAATTTTGTGAAGTTTTCAAAATTTTAGTAGTCAGATTACCTCACTAGTTATCTTGTGTCAAGCTTCTGATATTGTTCAAATTATTTCTTCAAATTCATTATTCATTGCCTATAAAGAGATAAAAAGAAAGAAATATTAAGGGCATATTAGGTGGTGGAAATAGTAATGGATGTCTCATGCATAAAGAAACTCAAAGTGCTAATCAATTTGAGGACAGTGATTTCAAATTGTTAAAAGAAGTGTAGGGTTTCCTTCAATTGACATACAAAGTTTATGTTTCCTAGTCAAGCAAGTTTTATGGCAATATTATTTTAATACCAAGGCTCCATTTGATAACCCATTCATAATAAGTGATAAGTTGTCGCGCCCCATTTTTTTTTTATATTTGAAATGATTTTGTGAGTTTTTTTCAAAAGTAAAATAAAAGAAAAAGGGCCTAAAATGGGACTTGACAGAGGCGACGGATTTGGGCCCACTAAAGTCTAGAAAAAGGGTTCTTAAAAATTTTGGAGTCACTACTAGGTATGAAATTTAGATGTACCAAGTCACCTAAAGAGAGATTTTAATTTTTTTGAGAAAAATATAAGCAAACCGTTTAACTAGACAACTCCAGGTCTTTCGAAATCAGAGAAATGAATTCGAGAGCTACATTTGTGAGAAGGGAAGGTCAAGGTTTTACCCTCAAGCAGCCCCCAACACCTGGCAAAAACCAGTTGCGAGTTTGACTTTATTCTCTTAATTTTAAGGCCAAAAAATGAGTTAATTTAAGCTAAACACATAGCATGTAATTAATATCTAAACACATAAAACATGCATAGTACATAAAAATAGAATAAACAAAACAATTAGATTCCAAGGCCTCCGTTGGAAAAGCCAAGGAATAATGCGCTATTGGCCCACTCGATCACATTGCACGAGTAATAATAGGAAAATAAAAGAAAAGAAAGAAAATAAGGAAATTACAAGAATTGAAAATCCTATGCCCCTTATGGTTACATCAATTCTAGACAAAGAAAACAAAATAAATTACAACTTGGCAAAAGGAAGAAGCTAACTAAAAGTTACTAAAAACTCTCTAGGACCTAATTGAAACTGCTAAAAATAAGTTTTGGGGTCAAATTAGAAGTCCTAAAACATTGGGGTTGAAATACCAGGGAAAGGAAAGTTGAGGGACTTAAATTATCAATTCCTAGAAACAAAATCGTCTTCTTCCATGAACCAAGAATTGTTGCCGCTGCTCTGCTTCTTCTTCAACATGAAATGCTCGAAACTTCAACTCCAACCAGTCCCAAAATAAAACGACCTCACACGGACGCTCTCGCACACTCAATCACATACTAAAACTCGAGTTCATACCAAATAACTAAATAAATAAATAAAGCAAAAAAAGTACAAAAGAGAAAATAAGTACATGAAAATCTCTTAATGCTCTCCTTTGTCGGCAGAAAATTTACGAGCTTCGGCAAGCTTTGGATTGACCGGAGCTATTCCTCACACGGGTAGACATATGAGATACATTAATTTTGCTGCTTTGATTCAAAGCTTTCATTTGCACATTTTTACAAACAGGTTAGGTGCGTTGACAAATTTTAACCGATTTCAACAAATTTCATTATAGCCAGCCCAAATTTTGCAGCAACCCATCCCAACCCATCATACAGCGGCGAAAATTATAGTCAAAATAAACACATAAACATCAAAATGACAGAAAAATTGTGCTAAGAAAAAGGAAGGGAAACAAACAAGTCACATAATTCTTACCAACTCCATATATTCATTAGTAGAAACTAACGGTATGAAAGGGAAAAAGAAAGCCTCACAATGCTTTTCCAGTGAAGAAAATGGTGGTGGTAGTGGACTCCGGCAAATTGAAGGCCGCTCCAGTTCTTCCTCTGCTCTTTTTTCTGATTTTTCTGTTTTTCTCTCTTTTTTTGGATTCTTTGGCTAAAAATTTAAATGGCAATGGTAGTTTCTAAATCTATTTTAAGAGAAATGAAAGGGGAAATTTTTTGAAAGAAATGTATGGTCATGGTTTAGATAATGGCTGAATTTGGATTGTGAATGATTTCCCCTTCACCGGACTTGGAGATGAAGAAAGAAAAAGATGAAGCCCCACCCTTTTTTTTTTTCGGGTCCTGGGATTTTTGTAATAGTAGTGGGAATCGGTAAAAATAAGTTGTAAGTGTGTGTACCATGTGTGTGTTAGGTGATATTGGATAAAATCAAGAAAGATTCTTGGAAACCCTCAAAACTTGATGCCTAAAAAAAATTAAAATAAAATAAAAGTAAAAATCTTGAAATGAAATTACCTATTTACCTATCCTCTTAAGAAAATAAAAACTAGTCAAAAATCGGTGTCTACAGCTTGTCCATCTTTGTCAGAAGCACTAAGTGGTTCTAGACAAAGACGTAGACGCCGTTAAAATTTGGTTTAGAGAAAATGATGTTTTGAAAAAGCATTGGCTGAGTTCTTTTAAAAAAACTGTTTAAGTATCCTACCTAGAGGAATTAGGTCAAACATAGTTTAGGAAGAAAAAACAATTTTTTTTTTGTTCTTTTTGTTTTGTTTTGTTTTTTTTTTTTCAAGAGGAGAGAATGCCACCATGCCATTGGAGAACTAGACCACCACCTTACATATTCCTATCTATTACATCAAAATGAAAAGAAAATTATAAGAAGCCGCCACAATAACCTATACTACACTTCCAACTACAGGCTTGTGTTCACGAAGACTGATTGTTGGATTTTATTGGCATGCCTTGTACTCACAAAGGCTGATAGTAAATGTTGGATTTGTGCTCACGAAATCCATGATAGAAATTTGACAAACTTGCACTCACAAAACCTGAACGATTGAATTGGTGGACTTGTACTCATGAAGTCCAAAACATGAATTATTGGATTTGTACTCATGAAATCCATAACAAAAATTGCCAAACGTGTAATCACAAAGTCTGAATAACTGAATTTGGTGAACTTGTGCTCACGAAACCCAAGAGGTGAAATGCTGGATTTGTACTCATGAAATCCATAAATGAATTGGTGGACTTGTATTCACGAAGTCCAAAAAAGTAAATTGCTAGATTTGTACTCACGAAATCCATAACTGAGATTGCCAGAATTGTACTCACGAAGCCTAAATGAGTGAATTGCTGGACTTGTACTCACGAATTCTAAAAAGTAAAATGGTGGATTTATACTCACGAAATCCACAACTGAATTGGTGGACTTGTACTCACGAGGTCCAAAAAGTAAAATGCTGGATTTGTACTCACGAAATCCATAACCGAGATTGCCAGACTTGTACTCACGAAACTTGAATGACTGAATTGGTGGACTTGTACTCACGAAATCCATAACTGAATTGGTGGACTTGTACTCACGAGGTCCAAAAAGTAAAATGTTGGATTTGTACTCACGAAATCCATAATTGAGATTACCAAACTTGTACTCACGAATCTTGAATGACTGAATTGCTGGACTTGTACTCACGAAGCCCAAAAAGTAAAATGTTGGATTTATACTCACGAAATCCATGACTGAAATTGGTGAACTTGTGCTCACGAAGTCCAAAAAAATAAAATGCCAGATTTGTACTCACGAAATCCATAATTGAGATTGCCAGACTTGTACTCACGAAACCTAAATGACTGAATTGTTGGACTTGTGCTCACGAATCCCAAAAGTAAAATGTTGGATTTGTACTCACGAAATCCATAACTGAAATCGGTGGACTTGTGCTCACGAAGTCCAAAAAAGGTAAAATGCCAGATTTGTACTCACGAAATCCGTAATTGAGATTGCCAGACTTGTACTCACGAAACCTGAATGACTGAATTGTTGGACTTGTACTCACGAAACCCAAAAAGTAAAATGCTGGATTTGTACTCGCGAAATCCATAACTGAATTTGGTGAACTTGTACTCATGAAGTCCTAAAAAAGCAAAATACCGGATTTGTACTCATGAAATCCATAACTTGTATATAACTTGAATTTTTAGACTTGGTTAATGCAATTTGTGCCTTCTAACAAATTCCTTGAGGACTTGAAGCAACAGCGTAGGTGTGGAAGAGTTTCATCATCAGCTTCTTTTATCTGCAAAACAAACACCGTCCACTATGTTTTTCATGCAAAATGTAATGCATTATCATGATTTGAGATTCTGTTTTTTTTTAAACCTTGCTTAGTTATTCATGCCTTCATGTGATGCCAAACGCAATGATGTTGGATGAAATGCAATAAAAGATTTTAATTCTTGAAAAATAAACATGATAAAGAAATGCATGGATTTGAAAAGTTTCTTTAAAAAAAAATGAATCTTGCTGCGATCCATTCCTTCTCAAACAAGAGGATATGGACTAGGAAAGGAGTACTGAATAAAGGGTGAAATGGCATTTGAGAGGAGGATAACTCCCCAGTTTGCATTTCATTTTTTTTTGGCTTTAGCATTGATCTCCCACAAGATTTGAGTTTAGTAGACTTGGCCACTTTTCATGCATTATCACCATTTGAAGTGGTCCATCATTGCAGCTTCATTTGGCAATATGTTTGGAATGAAATGAAATTGCATTTATATAGAAAAATCAAGTTTTTCCTTAAGGAAATGTAGAATCACATAGGAGGTTGATTTTGATCCTATGCTTGCATCTTTGAGAAAATGAGGGCGCTTGCCCCAGTTTGGAATTTGAGATGCCATTGCCCAATTGCTTCTTTTGTCGAGTTAGAGAGGACTTAGTGTCACCTCCCCCTAGAGGCTGACCAGGGTTAAGGCCTAACTCAGGGACTCACTACAGTCCTCAATTCATTACAAATTACAACTCCAATAAACAATAATTACAATTCTAAAACTCCAAAAGTACAAAATGCTAAAGCCACAAGTAATGCGTCCAGTGGTAAATACAACCCAAGTTCTCCAAAATATAAATTACAACTCAACCAAAATTACAATTGTACAAGAAATACTCCAAAATTACTAATAAGGCCACTACACATGCTTAGATCACCTCGATTCCGTGGAGGAAAATAAATATTTTGGGGTGAGCTAAAGCTCGGTGAGGTTAGAAAACAAGTATTTTAGAATTTAGCGTTTATGAACGAAAACATTGGAATATTCAAATCTTTGAAATCACGTGAGAAAATGCTTTTCGCTAGAAATTTGCAAGACGAAAACAATTCATGAAATAATTCAATTCATCACCCAAGCACTTTGACAAATAATCAAGCACACCCACAGGACACTTTTCAACCAGGAGAGAACAATACTCAAGATCAAGATTACTCAAGAAGACTTGCTCGGATTGTCTCAACTAGGAGAACGGTCTTAATAAACATTAAATTAGTTATAAAGGATACGGCTCACTTGGAGCTATTTCACTAATCCACTTCACCTTATAACTCTAAACAATCCCCTCAGTTCATCAGCCATCACCTTATCCCTCCAGTGGTAATACCAGTATACCAATCGGCTCAGGTTCCAACCTACCCGAATCCACCGAATAGGTTAGCAACCAAGGTAGGGCCCATTCAAAGGCGCACAACATCGCAAATAATGATCGGTCAAGACCAAGGAGTTTTGTTTTAAGATAAAGCTTTCCAACCTATCCGCCACACTAATGGCGTCTCAAGCACTTTTGATCCACCGTCGCTCAAGAAGGTGGTCTTAGATAGGCTTTGTAGCAAAGGTCTTGAGACCCCACCGATCACGATAAAGTATACATCGACCTACAAGTAGTAAGCGATGCGATAAAATACACATCGGACTACAAGGTAAAATGCTCCTTGGTATACCACTATCAAACAATCAAGTTATCAACAAACAATCAAGGAAACAAGTAATTATTTCAACTAATAAATAATAACACTTAAACAAATAACACTCAACACTTGAATATTTAATTAATATTCAAGGACACTCAAAAGCAACATGTAAAATCAAGTAACAATCACTTCAACAATAAATTATTTTACCTGCACACATTAATTTGAAACACAATTCCTTTGGAATCAATTTCTTTTGAAACCACAAAATTAGGTCATTGACCAATATGTGTGGAAACATAGTTGAAATAAATTTTAAACTAGAAATATAGTAGTAGCAAAATATTTACGATAAGTTAACATATAGTTTGAACACTCGAAATACAGGAAAAATATTTCATTCGAGGAAAAGTAGTAACGGAATATTTCATGTGAAAACCGGTGAAAAGCTAGTCTAAAATCAAGTAGAACAAGTTTGACAAACAAGTGGAATAAGTTCGAAAACAGGTTGGACAGCAAGTGTGAAAACACTTTTGGAAATAAGATCGAACAATCATCTAGATATTAACAACTTAACGAACCAAGTTATTTCAAACGACAAACTACATTAAACACCAAAAGAAGTTTGTAAAGAGTTTAAAACACATTTTGAAATACTTACAAATAATTGGAAAATGTGTCATTTAAAAGATTAGTACTAAAATGTTTCATGTGTAAATAAGTGGGGAAAACAAATTAGGACATGTTTGAAAAACAAGTTAAAACTAGTTTAGAAACAAGATGAGAGCAAATGTGAAACAAGTGAAGTAGTAGATTAGTGAACCATTTCACAAGTAATAAAATGAGTAGCAAGTAAGACTTAAGAAAACTGTCGGGTTACGTCAGGAAAGCAGGAGCAGTTTCAGGAGGAAATCCATAACTCAATGTAGAAATATCAAAATCGAGTGCTGTCAGTGGCGTTTAAAACTATATTAATGGGGCTTTCAATGGTATAAAAATCAGACTCTAGTTCGTTTCCAATTGATACCAGAAAATCCGACAAGTTGGCTGAAACTGGAGACTGTCGGGTAAAACAGGGGAGCAGAACAGTCAGGGGTATTTTGGACATTTCTCAGGATACAGTGCTCCGATTGATCTAAAATTTTATCAGTATATAGATAACTCAATTCCATACAATGTTTATGTTTTGAGAAAGAGCTGGTTTGGACTCTAACATGGTCAAATTCATAGGGGAACTGAACACAAAAATCTGAAACCAAAGTTCAAACAGTTGGTGTGCTATTTACCCTACTTCATCAAACGAATTTACCAAGTGATTTCAACCATCCAAAATCTGTCCTCAGCTATCCTAACCCATTCTAAACATCAGCCACAAGCTATGCTACAAGATTCAAGGGTTGAACAAGCTAGGTTACCTCTAAAACCTTCAAGAAGCAAAGCTGAAAATTTCAGCTTGTCAGTCGGCCAGCAGTCTTCCATGCCATATCAAGCAAACCTTCACTAATCATCATGTAACCAGCATTTACAACTTCAATAATATATAAATCCAGTAAAACCATAAAGAAAGAGTAAGAATCAAGTGAGTTGAGTACCTCTTGTGAACCTCCAAACCAACACAAACTCCACCCAAGAAACCTCCAAGTTCTTTCCTCTCTTTTCTTTCCTTTCTTTCTCTCTTTCTTTTCCTTCTCTTCCCCACGGTTTTTCCTTCTTCTTTTCCAGCCTTCCACCCGATCCTCTTGGCTGGGTTTTAGTCTTAGATATTTAGTTAGCTTAATCAAAATTTAGTCCAAGTCCAAGTCAAAGATGTCATGCCAAATGCAACCTAGCAATTTAGGTGATGTTTCACTCCTGCCCCAAATGATTTCATTTCCTAGCAATTAAGTCCGTAAGTTGAGAATCCAACTTAGTCCATTAATACTTAATGACACCTAGTTAGGTCACTAGGGTCACTAATCACTCCACGGATCTTAATTACCTTCAAGACAACTCTCGCTACCTTAACCAATCAAGGTCGCAAAATATAATCCAAAATTAGGGTTTTCGAGTAAACCAAAGCTTGTAACACTTGAAATACCATTGGTAAAAATACGGGATGTTACACTTAGGACTAGTAAGTCGGTCAAGGTTTGAGGGCGATGAAAGAAAAGATATAAAAGGCTCAAAAATTTATTGAGTGGATTTGACAGTCACTTGATCACTTGCATTAAGAAGCTCCAGAATACAGACAATAGATTTTTTTGAAACAATTTTGAAAAATAAATAATGTAAGAAAATGCAAAAGCATGAAAATTTTCTTGACTTTTTCTTCTATTTTCTATCTTTTCCCTTTTTTCTTTTCATTTTTTCTCTTTTTTTTTCTATTTTTTCTTCTCTTTCTTCTTCTTTTTTTTCATTTTTTTCTATTTTTCTTTTCCATTTATTTCAACTTTTTTTTTCTTTCTTTCTTTTTTTTTTTGTATCTTTCTTTCTTTCTTTTTCTTCTTTTTTTTTTTGACACTTGGTGCACCACATTTGCCTTAGTTTAACATTAAAAGGGCTCAAATGTGAAATCTAAGAAAATGAAAATAAACTAGATAGATGACCCATATCAAGTTTAAAGAGTAAATTCTTGAAGATCATTTAGAAATGATTCCAAATTAACGTTATTAAAAATCTTGGGGTACTTGCCCTAGTATAGATTGCAACAAATAACCTCAAATTCAAAATTTACCCTAGTGTGGGGGTGTGATCAATAGGATGGGTTTAAGAAACGAATTTCTTCTCTCTCTCTCTCTCTTTCCTTCTCTTCTTCTTCTCCTTTTTTTTTTTCAGGATCAAGGGGGTTTGCAATGGATACTTTGTGTTTGGATAGCAGAAACGATGTCCTACTTATCTTCCCATCATTCTTCAGAAACAATTGAATTATTAAAGCTCTTGTTCTAACATCATTTGATGCATTCATGAGATCAAAACTTGTGAATTTTACTTTTCTTTCAAAGTTAAACAAGATATTTCAATGCAAAATAACCATTCATTTCAAAACAAGCACGATATTCATCAAAACAACTATTCATTTCAAAAGCAGGAAATATGAGTTTCTAATAGTCTTTCCAATGAAAACAGAAATTGAAAATTCTCCTAGAAGGCTAAGACTAGGAAGAATGCTTTCACTGATCACCATCACTTTTCTCCTGCAGTAGCATTTTGGGCATGATTGGGAAGCGGGTTGTTAGTCACATTAGGCTGTGAAGCACCCTTAATCACAATCTGTTTGGCCTCTATCATGTTTTGAATCATGTGTTTCAATGAATACACTTTTCAGTAGAATGCCCAACCATCCTAGAGTGATAAGCACAGGTTTCAGTTGGTTTAAAATATTTGGGATCCTTGTGCTGAAGGAGCTTCACAGGGCTGATTCTCTTTTGAGCCAGTAAAGCCTCATAGAGTTGTGTATGTGACATAGGAAGAGGTGTGAAATTTCTAGGAGGTTTCTTGGGGACTTGCTGCCGAGCAGGATAGAATTGTTGAGAGGGAAAACCTTGGGGTTGGGAATTAGGAACTTGAAGGTTGTTGACATAGCAAGGCAGTGGTAATGCACCATATGACTACATGTAAGGTGGATATGGATTTGGTGGGGGTGGAAATGAAGCAGAGTATGTGAATTGTTTATGCTTAGAAGAGTATGGCACATAAACATCAGAATGACAGAAAAATAATTGTGCTAAGAAAAAGGAAGGGAAACAAACAAGTCACATAATTCTTACCAGTTCCATATGTTCATTAGTAGAAACTAACGGTATGAAAGGGAAAAAGAAAGCCTCACAATGCTTTTCCAGTGAAGAAAACGGTGGTGGTAGTGGACTCCGGCGAATTGAAGGCCGCTCCAGTTCTTCCTCTGCTATTTTTTCTGATTTTTCTATTTTTCTCTCTCTTTTTGGATTCTTTTGCTGAAAATTTAAATGGCAGTGGCAGTTTCTAAATCTATTTTAAGAGAAATGAAAGGGGGAAATTTTTTGAAAGAAATCTATCGTCATGGTTTTAGATAATGGCTGAATTTCGATTGTGAATGATTTCCCCTTTATCGAACTTGGAGATGAAGAAAGAAAAAGATGAAACCCCTCCCCTTTTTTTTTTCGGGTCCTGGGATTTTTTTTAATAGTAGTGGGAATAGGTAAGAATGAGTTGTAAGTGTGTGTACCATATGTGTGCTTGTGCGCGTTAGGTGATATTGGATAAGACCAAAGAAGATTCTTGGAAACCTCAAAACTTGGTGCCTAAGAAAAATTTAAAAAAATAGAAAAGAGGAGAAAAATACCAAAAAATAGACAAACCCTCTGTAATATTCCATTTTGTTGGTGTTTGGATGTCTAATTGAATTTTGTAATATTCTTTTTTTATTGAATTTGTTCTAAATTACTGGAATTGAGTAAGAGTTATTTGTTAAAAACTTGACAAATTTTCAAGAAAACAACTGATTCTTGGATATAAATGAATTCCATTTGAGAATTACTGGCCGTGCTTAGGTATTTTGAGAATTCCTTTCTTTTTTTTTTTTACATTCAAGAATATTACAATATTGACTGCTGCTAGCTTTTAGAACAGGACATTTTCCCTCTCTTTAATTTGTAAGAGCTAATTATTTTTGTTTAAAAATTGTCTTCTTTTGCCTTCTTTTAAGCAGTGAGTTGTGTATTGCTATTTTTACTTTTTTTTTTTTCGGTTGTTTATTTGACTTTTGGCCTTCTTTAAACTTTAAAGATATAGGAACAATGAATAGATATGTGTGCGTATCTCTCTCTCTTTCTACATACATATACATATACATATACACACACACACACATACATATATACATATATATATATATATATATATATATATATATATATATATATATATATAATGTATTTATGACGTCATCCGGTTCGACTCCCGATCGAATTCGGTTAGACCCATTGACGTTGACCCCTGAGATTGGTCGAGTCGATTTCTAGTCTGAGTCTGAAAACATAGCTATTCCCTTGTCTTCACTGTTGCTGCGCTGCTTTCGTTTCCGGCAAACCTCACTAGAATACAGTACTGTTGGATTGCCACCTCTGCTTGTTAGTTCTCCGGTGTCACTCATGGACTTAGACAACGTTGGACTGATAGGAGCTCCTTCCTAAGAGCACTTATGCAAAGGACTCATTTCTTTAATTCAAGTTTTCATTTGGGCATTTTCTCAAGTAGATTGAAGGCATATACAAATCTACTTTTCCTATTCTTAATCTTGTTTATCACTATCCTTGAAATTTCAGCAATACTGATAACAACAAATTTATCTTCTATAGCTCAACTTTCATTCAAGTATTTATCAATAAATATAAAAAGAGGAAGTGAGTGAACATGACCAAAAAAAATGAAAAACTAACAATCAACCAAGCATTTTGCAAATTTTTCAAAATTATCATGTTGAAATTAAAGTTGAGAGTGAAAAGAGAGCTTACATTGCTTTTTTGATTCTTCTTCCTCCTTTTTTTTGTTGTCTGACTTTTCTTCTTATTTTGATGGGTTTTGATTTCTAAAAATTTATGAATGAGAGATTTTGGGGAAAATGGTAATAGGTGAAAAAGGAGGGCTTTTCTCTTGGATTCTTGATGCTTAAATGAATAAGGATGATGATGAATCATGCCTTCTGGTAATGGTGATTCTTGCGATTCTTGAAAATTTTAATGAAAAAAATCATTGATGAATTGAAAGCTTCATACCATCCCGATTCTTCTTATTAATATTGATGCCTGTCAGTCTTTTACGGATACTTATTTGGTGGGCTTTTGTTTCCAACCACTTTTGCCCCTTAATGCATCAATATTATCGAGCAAACATGACAAAAGTCCTTAAATTTGATATTCTTGTTGTTGAGGGGTTTGTTTCACGCAAAATATAGTTGGGGGGGCCAAAACTAAGCAAAACAAAAAGTTTAGGGGGTAGGTGGGAAGTTTCCTTGTTTTAAAAACCATATTGGACTAGTCGATTCGATTGCGAACCATTCATAGGTCTGGTCCGGTTCAATATAAAAGCCGGAAGTAGACAAAAAACTGGTCAAAACCACTGAACCGGAAAGAACCATTTGAATAGGTTAAGTTCGATTTTGAGTTTTAACTTGGGCCATTAGTTATCTTTGGACTGCTTATCTTTGTGAGCTATTGGGATATTAAAACCCAGTAACTTTAGTCCAAATAATATTGCTTACTTTCCAAGTTAATGGGCAAACAAAAAGCTAAATCAACTTTGAACAAAAAACCCAAATCAACTTAAATTAGAAAACCCAAATCAAATGAAAACAAAAACCTTCAAACTACATCCTTGCCCCGTATTTTCTTTCACCAGTCGTTGTCTTCTCCTTCAATTTTACACTTCACCATTGCTATCACATGACTTATTTGTAGCCACTCTCTTCTTTTTTTTCTTTCCACTTTTATATTTCTTTGTTTTGGTTTCTGGATGAGGATAATGATGATAAAGTTAATGAAGGCTATTAAACTACGATTTTTTCTTAAACACAGATGGCATAATGGGGATGGTGAAGATGGGCAATATGAGATGATGATCATTAGCATATGTTTTAAGATTGGTTCCTTTCAATTTTTTTGTTTTGTTACTTTGTTTAGGAGGTAGTTGTAAAACATTTTTGATTTGTTCTTGAGTTTAAGAAGTTAAATTCTTGTCTGGGATATTGGATAAAAATTTTCATGGTTTTTATGATCATTAATCTTTTGTTAGATTATGATGAACTTTTATTTTTTTCTTTTTAGTTGGATGAATTAAAATTTCTTAAAACTTTTCTGTGGAAGCTGTTATAGAGGTGAGAAATTTTTTGTGTATAATTTATTTTTTACTTGTTATTAATTATTTTTTAATTTTTAAAATTAATAAATCATTGGACTAGTGACCTGACCAATTGAATTGATTGAACCAATAAAACTGGGAATCGGACAACTAGTCGGTTCAATCACTGGTTCGAATTTAAAAACATTGCCTTCTACTCCTAATCAATAAGTAAGTTTCAAAAGTGTCTTTCATTTTTAACCTCCTGTCCAAGTACTGGACTGTGGATTTGTGTGTATAATGATGCTTGACATAGCCCCTACTTGCTCAATAGATCAAGGCACAATATTGACATAACCACTTGTATTAGTTTGAGGTACACAACTGATATGGTCAAGTATATGTAATCATGATATCATTCTTTGACAAGACCACTTCATGATCATTTTACGATGTGATAAAGTACACAACTAGCAAATGATTCAATTCACTTGCAGATCAACTTAATGATCAAGTACAATCATCATGTATTTAATATAATACTCGCACATTAATCATATATTGTCATTCATCACTTTAAAAAAATAAGGGTATGCATTATGATATATGCATTATGATAGTTTTAGGACACATAAGAGTAGTAATCTTAAATTTCACTTGATCCAATTTTAGCATGAATCTAGCATAATTATTATATGAAGTGTGGATCTCAATACAATAATATTTGGGCATTATAATATTTATGTGGACACAGCATATATTTACATGGATGTGAATAGGTACTTATTTGAATATTCTTGGTGTTAGGTAAGATTGATCTTTTTCTAATGCTACATTTGTATTATCGTGATTTTCTTCATATCTCTTTAGACACTCTTCACTCTATCCTTTCTCTTCTGAACATACTTTCACACCCGCTCATAAGTGGAGGTTAGTGCTCCTAAATTTATATGCACAAATAAGAAAGGGTGCTATTAATAATCTTTTGGGAAGAAAATGAGTCAGTGCTGGAGGGGCTAGGTGATGACACGTGTCACTTCATTATGTGTTATCTATCATGCTGGTTAACAAGTGTCACCACAAGGTGACATGTGGTAGATGATAGGCCATGTCTCCTGACACGTGTCTGGACACATGGTAAAAGATTTTGCTATTTGCATCTAGGTACTTCATGTTTGGGAATAAACTATATTTAGACCACAAGTATTTCAGGCTAATTTTAAGAGTCTTGGTTAGTAGGGTTATATGATTAGAAAAATTCTAAGAAAAATAGATTTAACCTAACTTAATCGTAGGGAACAATTACTGAAATTTTTTATTCTAATTTTCTAAATATTTTAAGTACTTAATTTTTATGGCATTTAGTTTCAACAGACTTGTCAAACTTGGGAGCATATGGCCCTAATCCCTATCATACATTGTATAATTATCATTATCCTAGTAGGATGAACTCTATTTACTAAGTACTTTATTATGTCAAGAAACCCTCCTTCATAAATAAAACTAGATGATCCAATTGTGGGGGTCTGACATAGGATCTAAATTTCTTAAAAACTTTATCGGATAATTGGGATCATTTTCAAATTATACTATTATTGTGAGATCTGCATAATCATACACTCATACTTGACCCTACGGATTACTAAGTTCGAACTACAATACATGTTGTGGCTAAGTTCAAGTTCTAAACCTTCTTATTATGTTTGCCAAATTACAAAAAGATTGGCTTATAGAATCTAACATAACTAATGTCAAAAAAGAAATGTTAGTGCTTTTTCTATTAAATGTATGATTTTAGGAAAAAAAGAAACTAATATCGAAATCAAATTCTACCTACCAGTTTTTATCCTATTTTTCACCCACATTCGTCTATTTTTTTTTATAAAACTAATATCGAAATCAGATTCTATGCAAAAAAAAAAAATTGAGTAGGGAGTTGAATTTTAGTGAAATTTTGTGACGGAAAGTGACGGTAGCCAATGGCAACACCAAAAGCATAGGGGTAGAGGAGCTATGATTGGTCATATTCTCGGCTAAGAGAAAAGACAAAGAAAGAAAACGTTTCCTTTTTTTTGCTACGATTTTTTCTTATTGCCACCAAAGCTTGTGAAGCATGAGACACATGTGACTAATTTCGACAAGGATATTTTAAAAATGAACCAAGGGGCTAAAAATGTGTATTTTCATTTGTGAGGGACAAAAAATCATTATCTCATATGTGAGGTACGTAAAAAGAACACAACCAATATGTAAGGGACAAAAAATATCATTTTATATCTGAGCGATGTAAAAGGTACAAAGCCAATATGTAGGACTATTTTATGATTTTCTCAAATTGAAATTTATAAATAAAATATACAGCTTACTCAAACTTGACTCGATCTCTACTCAATAAAAGTCCAATTGAGATCGACCTTAATAAATAAATAAATCAAACTTAAATATAATCCCTAGTTCATTAAAGGTAAAATTGCACCAATTGTTCCTCACGTATTAGTGATACGAAATTTTAGTCATTTAGAATCAAAATGAGCAATTTTAATCATTAACAAATATAAACACTTGCTTTTGGTCCTTGGTCAATTTTCCGGTTGAATTTTGACCGAATTCTGTTAGATCCCATCATCTTTCCCACTAGGTTTTGTAGATTTTCTGACCTAATTCGTTGGAGAGTTATTTCGACAAATTTTACAACTTGATTTTGGCATTAATCTAGTTCTCAAATCATTTCAAACATGTTCCGAATTTCAGATCGAATAAAAATCACCGTGTAAATAAAAATCAAAGGATCAAATGAGAAATCTGAAACTCCGAATTTTCTACTCTATTTTCTCCAAAAAATGCAAATAAAGTTACAATCAAATTACATCTAATGATTTCTAGAATCCTAAAGATCAAGACTCATGAGAATTTTGAACCCAATAATCTGCAAATAACGAGGATTGATGAAATTAAATCAGCATTGATATTATCTTGTATAAAGAAAGGTGTTTTTGAGTTTAAACCCTCCTCTTAGTGTAAACATTTCACTTGTTCTAACAAGTGTATGTGGCTAAGTAGCTTAAACCTTGACTTTAAAGTTAAAAAAAAAAATCACACACAAGACTTTATCCCTTTCGTAGAATAGCTCACGAAACGAATCTTAGCACTTTTACTGGCCATGTGCTCCATCCTAGATTCATGATTATTTACATAGGAGCAGCACCACTCCTATGATCATATAGGTGAAGTACTTTTCAAGCCTTTATCACCAAGGCACTATGAAACTTTAATTTTATTAAGAGTGTAATACTCATCCTTTAAACGTCAAAACTACACTAGTACCTTGGAATGGAGTGATACAACTTCTAGTGCTCACAGCCACTTATTAGCAATTTGTTATTACCCTTTAAACCTTGCATCTAGTGTTAGTGCTAGAAGAAAGGTTGGGTTACCATTACTAGTGGTTCTAGAGAAAGGGTTTTAATTCCATTCTCAATGATGCAGCTTTTACTACATCTCTTGAGAGAGTTTTAGTAAAAGGATCTGCTAGGTTGTTGAATTATCTAACAGACACTACAGCGAATATGCCATCATTCAATAGTTGTCTAACATATTCATGTCTTAGACTTATATGTCTAGACTTACCAATAAATGATTCTATTTACATATAATGATTTCTAAAATCCTAAAGATCAAGAAGGTCCAGCATTGGAAATTGGTTTTGACTCTTGGTTTGAATCCGTATTCACTGTCGATTTATAAAGAAATTTATCTTCTACAATTCAACATCCCTAGATTCCACGATGACATTAGAATCTAAATCTAGTAGCCTATAAGCCTTTGAATTTTCAGCATAGCCTACAATGACACTTTTAAGTGCTCTAGGTTGCAATCTAGTTCTTTTATTATCAGGGACTCTATAAAAAGCTATACAATTCCAAACTCGAAAGTAACTCAAGTTTGGTTTTTTACCTTTCCATAATTCATATGGAGATACCTTGCATTTAAGTGAAGGTACTCTATTCTGTATATGACAAGCAACCAATAAAGCCTTTTCCCACAAATTTTTAGGCAGCTCAGAACATACAATCATGGCATTTACCATATCTTCCAAAGTCCTATTTTTTCTTTCTACCAAATCATTTTGTTGCGGAGTATATGGCGCACTAGTTTGGTGTATAATACCATTTTCTTCACAAAATTGAGAGAATTCAGTAGGAAAATATTCCCCACCTCTATCACTTCTCAAAATTTTGATTTTCTTTCCTAATTGATTTTCCACAAGATTCTTGTAACATTTGAAGGTATGAAATGATTCATCCTTTGTTTTCTTCAAGTAAACATACACATATCTTGAATAATCATCAATGAACGTGATGAAATACATATTCCACCTCTGTTAGAAAACTGTTTAACTCACAAACATTAGAATGAACAAGATCTAACAAATCATTATTTCTTTCTACTTTAGGAAAAGGTAATTTGGTCATTTTTGCTTGAATATATATTTCACACCTTTTTTCAGCTTTATCTTTAAATGAAATCAGCCCATGTTTGGACATAAATTGCAAAGTTTTATGATGAACATGTGCTAATCTATTATGCCATAATGAAAGAGAAGAATCAATAACATACATAGAAATATTATCTTTATTGAAACTTAGATTGAACATTCCATCACAAGAGTGTCCGTTACCTACAAATACACCATTCATAGAGAAGCTAACCTTATTAGACTCTATTATAGCCTTTAGCCCCCTCTTGTTTAAGGCATCAGCCGACACAAGACTTTTTCTAATTTCTAGAACATGAAGTACATCTAAGGACAAGAAGAAGAATAGAGTCTGCTATGAGTGTAGCAAGGAGGGACATTGCAAACGTGAGTGCAAATCTGACAGTAACAAGAAGCAAAAGGAAGACAATGCCAATAATGCAAATCTAATTGAACAAGAAGTTGCTGGGATTGTTGCAATGATTTCGCATTGGAACATTGGCATGATTTCTGAGTTGCATGTGGTTGCTGCAACCAAATCTTGTGACTGGTGGTACAATTCAGTGTATTTTCACGCCTCAAAATTTGTTTCGTTCTTATTCTTTTTTGTATTTTTCAACAATCTTAAGGTGTTATTTACCTCTATATTAGACAAATTACCTCTAGGATACAACAAAATCTAAGAACTATCTAAAACGAAAAGTGATTTAATTCTGTTAAAGTTGCACTATTTGAAGATTTAAGGCACCTGTTCATTGCACCATAAAAGAACGCAATTCTGATTGAAAATGTATATAGGTAGTTAATCAACTAACAGATATGTCTGTTAAAATGAACTGCTCCAAAATAATACAAAAATAAAATTTTGAATAATTAATTAGCACCTCTTCTAATCAGAAAGCCTAAGATGCCCCAAGTGCCCAAATGCCCTTGTCAAGATATTTATATGTCTTTGAATTTATATCCAAGTGAATTAGACATAAATTGAAATTACCTTCCCACCAAATTTTCCCTCCAAACTAACATTTGAATCAAATTTGTTAAGAGCAAAAGACAAGGACATATATACATAATAGGTACTCTTTTCTCTTCCAATATGGGACAAGTAACTTCGACGAATTCATTACAAACTATTACCAACAAGATGTGTACTTTTTATCCTAATTAATGTTCTTGTAATATATGTAATTTTTATGCTAATTGATGTTCTTTGAGCAGAGTAGCCTTAAGAGGATGAATTTTTTTTAAAATCAAAATTATTATTATGCCTTTTCTATTTCATATTTTTCACTTTTAGTTTTTTCTTTTCTTTTTCTTTTTGCTTATTCTTTCATTCTCAATTTCACTAAAACTCCATATCTTAGCTTCCATTATCTGAAGTGTTTACATTAGGTTGAATTTTCTATACGTTTACCCTTGACTTACATTTGGTTGAGTTTTTCTTGACATTTACCTCTAGTTTATGTATAACATTCTTCTTCCTTTTGTAGCTAATTTGAAAATAATCCATGACAGTTTAATTTACATAAAGGTGAATAGATATAGGATCTCGGGTAAATTTTTGTATGGAAGATTCACTTTAAGAGAAAATACATATGCAAGATTTTGAAACTAATTATAATTGATTAATCAACATTACTGCTAGAATTATTTTTCAAAAAACATTCACAAAAAATAACCATCTAAACATAACCCCACATTTTGAGGTTGTTTTTGCTAAAAAGACATTATGTCTGAGGTAAAATGTCTATTTTCAAAGTTGAGGGTGACAAAATGCAACTCTCTCAAATGATGAGAGAGGGTTTAAATTTGGCTAATTTCTCCAAATATTGTTGAAAAAAATTGAAAAAGTGTGGCTAAAACACAAGTTTATTATACTTGCACACCATTAGAGATAGCGGGTCAACATTTTATTATTTTATAATGAGAAATGTATGCAGTGGCCACTGAAAATGGTGGGCAAATTGCATTATTTTTTAAAGTAAAAATAACCTTATAAAATTTTTTATTTAAAAAACCCGTCATGTCCAGTGGACAGTACATCAAATTTTTTTTTTTTTAATAAAAAGTTAGCAACTTGCCATTGATCAATAGCTACTAGTGGTATGGTACCTTATAAAATGCCTCCCCCTCCCCCTCAATTCACCTAAAACATATATTTCAACTCACTCTTTAAACTCTTCTCTATCGATCTCTCTCTCTCTAAACTCTTTCATCCTCTCACGCATTATTAATAGAAGAAAATGACCCTTATTCTCTCTCTAATTGTTAGCAAAAGCAAAGGAAAATAGCAGAAGACTTCTTACTCTCACTCTATCATCTACTCCCTACACCTTTAGACCTATCGTATTACAAGTTTCAGCGACCACCAGATAGGCATATTTTTTTTAGTGTAGCTCCAAAGGTAAGTGGAACACCTTTTTCTTCCTTTAGTTATTGCTTAGATATACTTTATTGTGTTGTACTACATTATTGCCTTGTTTCCTTCTTGTGAAACTAGTTTCAGATAAAAAATTAAATTTTATATTATGCTACATTAAATTTTAAAATATTGTTTTATGTTATGTTGTTTAGGTTGTCCAAGCATGTAACTTAGTTATAAGATTAAAATAATTTAGAATTAACATTTAATTTAATTGATCATGTAATTAGTTAGATTAGTCAGTTAATAATTTAAGGGTTAAATATAGGATCAACAGTGAATTAGTGTAGGCATAGTTAATGTAGTTTTGACATATAACTAATATAATTGATTAGGTGCAATTAATAATGCGAGTAGATCTAATTAATGTAGTTAATAATAAATAGGTATAATTAATATGGTTTTCACATATGATTTTAGATGATGGTGAGACATATTAAATGAATACTGCGTTAGCTTGTATTTAAATTCATAATTGGCAATATTAAATTTGGCATTCATAAATTTGGCTAGATAGTTGTGGGTTATATGAAATTTAATTAAATGATATTCGTTAGATTAGGTAAAACATGTCAAAGGATAATTTCTTAGTGATTCAACTTAATTGGGAAGGAAAAATTATGTAGACTGGAGGATCAATATCATACGACTCGCTTATCTTGTAAAAGGTTATGTTCCTTAGAGAAAGGGTAGGTTTTGATGAGTTGATGGATAGAGTATACAACATTATTGATCTAGACTACGATGGATTTAAGATTAATTTGATATTTAGAATTGCCTACATGGAAGACGATAGAGATGATGGAATGTACTTTTTGAAAGCCAATAGTAAAATGTCATTGAGATCTACGGCGAGGTCAAGGAACTCTCGGGCTTAAGACAATATGATACATGGACCTTGCAATTTGCAATTCTATACCTTGATCATGGCACTAGCATGTGTAAACCACAGCAAATGAATGTGGTCGAGATAGTTGGCTTATATGAAAGCCAATTGACCTAATTAGATTGTGGAGATGTCCAATGACTAGGAGAAAATGAAGAAGAGTCAGTGGATGGCATATTAAGGATTGCCCTAATAGTAATTAGGCAGCAATTCACATGTCAATAATGGAGGCTTGTGATTTGAACATTGATGCAGTTACAATTTTCAAACCCACAACAAGTACTAACATTGCTTTTGTAGATGTGGACGTGAACTCTAAACTAGAACCAGATGATGATAAGTCTAAGGATGATGCATTCGAACAAGGAGGTAACTCAGGTGAAGAGGCAATTACCCACCCACTAACACGCGAGTTCTAGTGCACCATGGGCCATTGCTTTAACACCATGGCTATGGTATGATAGTAATGTAGATGTGGTGCTATAGTTTGACATTTTAGATAGAGGAGGCACTAAGAAACTGAATTTGTGGAGTGAGCGCACAAAGGAGCTACATTGGAGCAGCTATTCGAGACCAAAGAACATGTGAAGCAAGCAGTAAAATTGTGATCCATAAAGGAAATTGGGAGTACAAAGTACAAGAGAGCAATCCAACAACATGGCATGTCCAATACAAGGCTTGCAACTACACACCTTTGTGTAATTAGTAGTTGACAGCAACTTTGCGTAGTGCTAATAAGATGATTGTTACTCTCACAGATGAGCATACATGTGTCAGTGTATGCAATAGCAATAATCATTGGTAGCTGAACAGGGATATAATTGCCAAGTACATTATCTTGCACATCAACAATGACCCATTTGTTTGAAGTTAAGAAAATCTGAGTATCAGGGAAGAATGAATTCTTGTGCAATGTATTCTACAAGAAAACTTGTTATGCTCGTAATAGAGCTATTGATATTGTGTATGGCGATTGACCATCATTTATATTATAGTTACCAACCTAGATGTAGGAGTTGTAGCACTCTAATCTGGGGGCAGTTGTTGTTCGAGACCATCATCCACAGAGCACTCTTCTAACATGATTTTTGAGTGAGTATTCTAGGCATTTGCTCCTGCTATCCAAGATTTTTGCCATCTAAATTTGGTCATTTGAATGAATGATACCTCTATGAAAAGGGCGTACCAAGAAAAATTAATCATGGCTATCAGGTTTGACACTATTAATCACCTTTTCTAACATTCACACTAGTGGATGAAGAAAACAACCACAGTTAGAGTTGGTTCATGAGGCTATTAAGCAATCATGATGAGAAGATCACAGCTAACCAAGTGCCAATTATTACTCAAGTCCAAGTTCCAACGGGACCAATCACTAGATCGCGTGCCAAGAAACTTAGAGAGCCGCTACAAGCATTGGTGCGTGGAGTGCAAGGACAAATTGGTAATATAAATATTACTCAAGGGCTTAAAGATAAAGATACTATGCTTTATATTCTTATTCAAGTCATTGATTCAAGCAAGGAAGTCCTTAGACCCTAGCATGTCATACAATCGGATTCTAGGGTTTTGAGTGATGTCGATTGTTTCATTTATTTTCCAGCTTTGTTAGTGTTTAGTTGTGGTTAGTTAAGTGTTAGTTTGAGTTGTTTTAGTAAGCTAATAAATGGTTGGACATGTGGTTCTTAAAGCCGAAGTAAGTGTCCTAATTGAGTTAGAAGTTAAGTCATTATTTCTTATCCTAGAAGCCTAAGGTTTTGGAATCTTGTAAAGGCTGTAAATAGTCTTAACCCTTTCAAACATTTTCAGCATTCAATAGTATTTTTGAAATATTTCAGCAAAGACACTTGTGTGTGTGAGCAACTTCTCTTGTCCAAGAGATCCAACTTGAATACTTGAAAGAGTTCTTAAGTGTTCATCGACTTATCAACCAAGAATCACACTTGGTTTTAACGTCATCCACCTACAACTCTAGGTCACTAATCTATTAAATTTTGGGTTGAGAATCTATTCATAGTTCATAATTTCATGGGTTAGAAGGGTCAAGGGCTTTCGTTAGAAGGGTCAAGGGTTTTCCATACCTTCAACTCGATTCTTCGTCTAGATCTAGGGCTTGTATAGGATACGAGTTCAGATTATCTTGGTGGATTCGTATCAAATCATGTGTGCAGCAATGTGCCAAATATATGTGTTATTTTGGACCGATCGAAGGGAATCACCAATGCAATGAGAATACTTCTAGAGTGGATAGAACTATTGGCAGTCCACTGATGTTTGGTGCATGTACGCAGCAAGTCCATGTAGAAGTCCAGGAATGAAGGCATTCTCATTGGAGATAAATTTTATTCTATTCTATATAAGAGTGTTTAGAAATGATTTGTTCCACTACTCGATGACACTGTATAAGTATTGTATAGGTTTAGGAAGCTTGTATAGACAATTGGATCAATAAACTAGGCTTGCAAATATAAGTAATTCAAGAAGTAGTTTTCATATTAAATCCGTAGGCTTATGGATGGTTGACGAGCACCTCTGTTAGACCCAAATAATAGGTCTTGTGCAAAGATAGTGTGTATCATTAAAGCCACGTATCTACAAATATGGCGAAATGCTTTAATAGATTATTGAGGAATGCCCATTATTATTAATCACTCTATGTATTCCACTTACATTCAACCAGACTGTGGAACGGTTTTGTGAAGAACAAAAGGCTGGCATGGAATCAAAAGTATCCAATCTCATATTACAGTTGGAAGACATTTTTGTAGGGCGAGCAAAAGGCATGAGCACATTCAATTCAAGTGTTCACCGCTAGAAAAAAAAAATTTATTGCAACACAATTACCCGTTGCACCATTACCAAGGTGATTATGCACAAACTATTGATAATGAAAATAGAACGTGCATATGTAAGAACGAAACTTTGATTCTGTATTTGCATATGATGGCAGCGTGCTTTCAATGTAGGGCTCTTTGGGATTTATAGGATCCGACCATTCATTTCTCTCTTATTAGGCAACATTTGGGATTCGATTTGATCCTCTTAGGAGTCTTAAATATTGGCTAGCAATAGAAATTGGATTGAGCATCATTCATAGTTGGCTGAAATAAAAAAGACCGAGATCATTGACAATTGTTAGAATCTAAAATGAGACGGATTGAATATGCTTGGATGCATCGCACTGTTGTAATAGTTATTTACTGTCTGGCCACAATGCACCATGCTACCCACATTATGGTTATTTTTACCAATAAAATGTTAGGTAGCATTTAGTTGCTATAGTCTAGGATTTGTATGTACTATGTAATGGGCATAATGATTGTATTATGAGATTTTAATTGAATTACTCATTTTATTAGATGTATGTGTGGGCATCAAGATTTCTTTTTAATGTTTGAACAATTTTTTTTTTTAAAAATAGCCCTTATATTTAATTGCTGTCATATACTTACTGTAAATGCATTACTTATATTCATCTGGTCATACTAATATGAAATTTATTTCATATTGGTATGTGTGCATACTGGGGTGGGCACTTCACAGTATGTTGCATCATATTATTAAAATCAACTGTATTTGCTGCTGATGGATTAAGTATTCTATTATTTACATCCGATTAAGGGTTCTTGGCTATAAATCATTTACTCTTAATTAGTGTGCTACTTTGGTAGTTCGTCCGAATGCCGTACACCAATAATATACTGTCATGTCCATGCAAATATTGTAGATGGGGAACACGTATAAAATGATGGCAAAGGTCTTGTTAATATTTTGGCACATCATTGAGTTTCATTTGGCAAACCAAGTTATGCATCAATTTGGAATGAGACAAGATAATTCATAGGACTTTGATACTGGTTAAGGGGATTTGTAGTTGGCCTATGCCAATTCTAAAGTTCAAGGAAAGCCTACATATACATTCAATCCTTCCAATGAGTATCTAATCTGGTATCACCACTAGACCATCTTGTACGTTACACCTCCATCCACTAATATTCGCATTGTGACGGGTTCCAAGGGTTTCAGGCTACTTTGAGTATTTGGTAATTTTTCCCGTTAATTTTTGCATTTGAAGCATAATATTCCATAAATGTTGTTTTCTATTCTCATCGAATTGCTAACCACTTGTGTATATTCATGAAAATAGATGGATAGTATGCATAGCATTGTACACCAATCTATGGACAACCTTCAGCATGATGGTCATACACAGATTTTCCATCTAGACCTAACAATGATTCGGAATGAGGCATTTGGATCTATACAATATTTTCAACTATTTGATCGCATGATAATTCGTCCCACAGTAGCAGGATAATATTGCCTCTACGTTGCACAATATCCCTTACCCTTACCAAAAGCTAGTCGGACATGTCCCTAACCTGACATGTGCATCATTTCGTGAAGGCAGATATCACAAGCATGGATTGCGTGATGAAGACGGCATTGAACCAATATAACAAGACACTCAAACTAGACATATACAGAGTCATAGACTAATGCATAGTTCACACCGTCACCCAACCCAACTTATGGGTACAATACGTGCAACTCTTTTTCTACTCCTAATTCAATTCTATCACTTGGTCACAGTGCCACTATCTTCGTCTCTTTTTTAGTTACTCAATTACACATTTTATGTACTTTCCTCAGTGGTTCGGTGATAGATTTCTTACTTCAGACTCACCAAAATATTCCACTCTCAGCTATCTTCTACCCCTGCCTATCTCCAACCAATACATATCTACTTAGATGCAGTAACAATAAGGAGATTTTCACACTTATTGTGCGGTACAAGATGATGATAGTAATGACTCTGCAAAATTGACGGGCAAGGACAATACACTACAGGACTATGCAATCGAAGATGATGTTTCACCAGTTCATATTCTAGAATTGCCTAGGATACTTGAAAGCCAACGAATTCAGTGTGAATGCCAGAAAAAGAGACCCAATAGATTTCGTTGCTCGACAACATCTCATGATAAGAGTAAGAGATGCAAATTCTTAATATTGGTATTTCATATCCATTTTTTAAAATAATTACTTTAAATGATACTTTTTGATTACCTGAAAATCTAATTTATTTTCGTATTTTCTTCATTCAATATAATTGTTTTAAAGTAGAATAATTTAGAAAAATTAAAAGTAACTAGATGAATAATTTAATTTAGACAATTTACATAATTTAAACTTATGTAATTTAATTTAGTTGAATAATGTTAACTAATTAACAATATAAAAAAAGGACAAGCGTAGCCATAAAAAAAATTTAAAACCCAAAATGTCTAATTAACCTGACAGGGTTTGTTAAAAAAAGATACCATCCCTTATCATCCAATTCACTACAGGTTAGGTTTGAGAGTCGTGTAATGGGTGTGGTGGATGACTATCCAGCATGATTTGGTGAGCACTTTTAGTCTACATTAGTAAATGGCCTCCCTATCAAGCAAAAAAGAGGTGGCTCTTTTTATGGTGGAGCCGCCTTCCGTTTGGCTCGGAAATAGAAAATCAACTTTATGCATATGCATCATCTAAAATAATAATTTTTTATTAAAAAAAATGTGCCTGAACACGGTTCTCCCCGACGGAGTCACCTTCCACCCGACCCAAAAATAGGGAAGCCACTTTATGTACGTGCATTGTCTAAAACAACATTTTTTTTTTTTGCCCTATAGACATGACGAGCATCTTTAATTTAAAAAAGACCAAAACAATTTAGAGCCCTAGGTTGGAGATCCCACTTACACTTTACCTATTTCTTTTGCTTTTTCTACCATGTTTGGAGAAATTTGCCGGTTTGGTCATTAGCGCAATCAACCCGAAGAAAAAGAGGGAAAACCTCTCTCAAATTGAAATTCCCAAATCACCCCTACGTACATAAACCTCGCAGCCCTTCGGAAAATTGACTATTTGCATATTTTCTCCTTCCTCCACCGCTGGCCATGGCGAAGTTGAAGACGGATTCTCCTCTCGCTCGCCGTATCGCCCAATCTTTCATTCACTTCCTCGATTCTGGTAATTTCCCCACATTGATGTCTCCAATTTTACTTCAATTTGTTCTTTTTCAGCCAGTAAACTGTGGTATTCTCTTGTTCAAATTCCTTCTATTAACTGCTTTGTGGTTTTGATTTTGTTGCCTTACTAATTTTTCTTGAATTAGTAGTGGTAGATTTATGTGGCAATTTTTCTTTGTTTTCCTCTTTGTTTTTGTTTAAGTTGAAAATGGAAGCTCTACAAAGAACCATTTATTGCACTTGCGTCAATTTTTGATTGTTGATAGAAAGCATATTAGCAGTAGTAATCGGGATAGTTGGGTACTGAATAATTTTACTAGTGGTGTGAATTGTGATTATTGAACTTTAGAATAGCTGATCTTTCTTTTTCTTTTCTAAAGATGTTAGGTAGGGGTAATTTATTTTAATTTTGGTGAAGTTTCGCGACAACCTAACAACATTTTTTAGCATCAAATTCTGTGGAGTTTATCAATTCTTGCTAAATTTGTTTGTCAGTAATCCGTAAGCCTTTGTACTGGAAGTTTTAAGAATGAACAATATATACACAAAGTTAAGTTGGAAACGTTTTCAGATTACAAACCAAGTAATAGAAAGTTATTGGTGGTATAAAATATTTCCATGGAAAAGCTTGTCAGAGAGAAATAGCCATTAATGAGTTCCCTTATCTTGGGATAAATCTTCTATATCGTTTCAAATTACGTTTTTTGTTATTTTTTAGTTTAGTGTGTCTGAATACTTAAGCACATATGAGACCTTATTGTACATGTGGCAAAGATCTCAACTCATTCGTGTGAATAATTTTTGACATTGACAGTATACAGAGGATTATTGCCAAAAGGTCACATAGATATCATGGAGATTAATTGCAGTTGTTCCTGATGTTAGATGAATCCTTAAGCTTGATGAGAGTGGTATACTTTGAAAACCTGAGATTGGGCCTCTGCAACTGCATATGTCTACTTTGAGAATCTGTAGGATTGGCCCCAACCTGATCATTCGCGTGAAAATGAGTGATAAGAATTAGAATTCTAAGTTTTAAGAGCATCACTGGTAGCCTTAAAAAGGGAAAAAACTCACAAAAAAGCTGGTAATTTACCTGTTCTCTTTGTTCAACTTTGGGTCAATGTGACTTCAATGGTCATTTGCATTTTTTCCTATTTTAGCAAGATGAGGACATAGGCCTGTTTTATGTTCTTACATGTGTGTGTGGGTCTATCTATATGTAACTAACTTTTAAATGATTAATACATAGCGTAATTGGTATTACTTTTTTCTGCAATAGACACTAATTGGTAAAAACCTGATTTTGTGATAATCGGATGGAAATGATATATAAGCACAAAGAAATTTGCTTAAACTTTTTAAGTAATAGAAAAAATATATTTTACGAAAGTAGAACGTGACTTTATACTACATACAACACTGATCACTTCATGCATTGCTGGTAATTGATTTTGCCTGATACAACAAAACTAGTTTTTCAAGTTCTGTTTCTAAGTTTCGTGAAATTGTTATATGTTGGTATAGAAGAAAATATTGGAGACATAAGCCCCAAAAAAAAAAACCCTACCCCTCATGTTTGTCCTTTTAATAATCTCATTGTTGTTTGAAGATGATTTTGTAGTTTAGATGCAATCATTGCTATCCTTTTTTATCTTTCTTTTTCTGTCTTATTATGTTGAGGCTACCATTCTGTTTTATTTGTCTCTATCATAGTAGTTGCTTCAATCGCAGTTGAACCCGCATTTGGTGTTGATGCTGAGGGTGTTGAGGTAGCCAAGGAATGCTTGTCAGAGGCATTCAAGATTGAATTATCATCTGAAGCTCAATTAAATTCTGAGTCATTGGTTGACATATTCAGCTCCTGGGAGACATTCAGTTCCCGGGAGATAGTTGGAAGGAGTGACGGCAATGCTGATCTTCCCCATGAGGTGTCTCAAGGAGATTGTGCATCCACATCCTTAGCAGGAAATGCTGGTGATGCTCATCATCTTAAGCCCTCATATTCTCAGGTTCATTTTTGGAGCAAGCATCTTTCATTTTATTAGGATTTGTGTGACTTACCAAAACATTCTTTTCCTATGCATGGTTGTCTGTCATGATCCTATACATAGTAAAATGCATTTTAAAGTTTTAGTTTAGATAAATTATGTCTAAGCTTTTTTTTCCCCATTGTTTAAACCAAAATTCAGCATCTGATAACCCCCCCCAAAAAAAAAAAAAAAGAAAAGAAAAAGTAAGCCTTGTCCCAAAACCATTGTGTTAAGTATGATATAGTTGTGCTTCCTTTTTGGTGATGGATTTTTTTTTTTTTTTGGTGGACAAAGAGAATAGCCTTATTATCAGTACTATCATTATTATTAGTACTACTACTACAAGATCATGTTTTTTTGGTCTTCTGGATCATTCTATATCTGCGTTCTTAATGTAATTACTTAAATCTATCAAAAGCTATGGGATGTCCCCAAAAAAAAAAAAAAAAAAGTTCTTGATGTCTCACGAGCTTGGTCTTTGCATGGTGTGTCTGTATTTCTCTTTTTGAGCTAATTTAAGTACATCTCAAACAAAAGCAGGTATGCGACCCTCAAACAGATGATGCTGGCACTGATGTGATGAAGCTAGTCGAAGGATTTATTTCTGTCGATAATCAGGAGGCATTTTTGTCATTTGTGAGATGCAAAGTGGAAAAAGACACTATGGGGATTCTTCACACTGAGCTTGGGTTACGTGAGTTACTCATGCAGATCTGTTTCCATAGTGCAGTGAATTGTGCTACTGCCTTGCTAGAAGGTAAGGCTGGAATGGATGTGGACTTTAATTCAGCATCTTTATGCGGGTTGTACCCATTGCACCGTGCTGCTAGGAAACTCTGTGGAGACCGGGTAGAGCTATTTCTGGCGCATGCAGCTCAGACCTATACCTGCTGTAATGATTCTGCAGCAATATTCTATGGAAAGAGCCCGCTAACTGTAGCACTTGATGCTGTATCACATCATCAGTACCTGAGTGATTGGACACCATCAAAGTCTATAATCAAGTTAATTTATATATTTTGCATGCCAGAACTGGTGCTCTTTTTTCTTTATGAGATTTTGCAAGTTCATTCTGTTTGTGCGAGATCTAGATTACTTATTTTGAAACTTTTTGGCTAATTCCAGTGTGAACCCTTAGGGAGTATTCAGTTGTTAGCCTCACATTCTCCTGATGATGAATTTGAGGTAATAAGTTCAAGAATTGCACAGGAAGGAAGACTTGTTGAACTGGCCATATTGATGATGGTGGCTTGGAAGAAGTTGATGACTCCAGTTACCATCTCAGGTATTGAGGTTCGCATGATTGAGCGGTGCATAAATGAAGAATTGCAACTTATATATGATGAGGAGATTAAACTTATGCATTGCCCTTCAAGTAATAAGCACTTGCGCCTTTGCAAGCACAAGAAATCCATAATGCTGTCTGCCTTACAGATGATTGAGATTTTTGGAAGGGCTGGTGAGGGCATCGAGAAATATTGCCTTTCATATAGAGTTCATGTATGTTGCCTGTGCAATTTTCCTCCTGCTGACTTCCTCCTTTTAGCCTATGACTAGGCAACTTATCTTCTTATTCTACCAATTACTCCAGATGGTAAATCGATATTTGTTGACTAGAGACGTGGCATATTTGATCAAGGAACATGGGTTTAGTTTGACAAAGAAGGATGTTAACTTGGATGACATGAGGTGGTAAGGAAATATATTGCAACTTTTGAGATTTTGAACCTGATCATCCTTTTCAAAACTTTGATGCATGCGTCGCGTTTTTGGACAAGCTTTGAATTCAAACTGGGAACACAGGAGTCAGGTAACTGTTCAATCTATAATTCTTGATTATCATGCTATCTAATTTGCGAAACTACTCTTGAACAAAAATCTTCAACAAACAAAAAGTTGAGGAATAAGGAATTTCATTCAAGAAGCTGATGCTTGCTGAAGCTTCGTCATTGTTTTTGCACAGTGGAGCTTGCACGAGCTCTTAGCATGCCGTTGAGCCAAGAGTTAAGGTTGTCTAAGCCTGCCCAGGTGAACTCCTGTATTATATTAGCAATACAGCTCTTTTCTTCTCCTTGGAACACTATTTTCTGTTTCCTAAAATTTTCACACCTATCATTTTCCTTTGAATACACTTATGTGTCAGATGCAGTTATAGGGTCTTGCTACATGGTGAAATCCGAAGACTCCCATATTAATTCTTCTTTAAATTTTTTAGCAAGAAAAAGTGTCCAAAAAGCGGTGGATGGATATGCCTACCTAATATAGCTGTTTGGAGGTTGATCAGAATATGATTTTGCCTTTTTTGGATTCTGGAGCACAAAACCTTGTGCAATTTGCTACTGAAGCATCCATTTTGTGCTGTAACCACCTTGGGCAATTTGCAATCAAGGCATCCATTTTGTGCTATAACCATGATTCTTTAATTTTTACGGATGGCTCTTTCTGAGTAAATATTTATAGATTTCCCACCTGTAAACTTCCTGGGAATTCATTTGATTGAATACTTGGACAGCTGTTATCTAAGGTCCTTTGTAGATAAGCAAGAAAACTATTGCTGTTGTAATTGGCCATTTTGTTGGCCTTTACATGAAGTGGGATATTTTCTTTGCTTTGCATGTGATATATGGCATCTTGTAGTAAAGGTGGCTTCTGCAATTGTTTTTAGTAGTAGCTCAGAGACATTCTCTTCCATTCGTTCATATGCTATATGGCATTGTATTGATATTCTAGGTATGTTCCTAACAAAAGCTTTTGCAAATACAGAGGGAGGTTTCACAATGCTTTGGTAAACAGTCTTTGGCTGCTTACTCGCCAATTCGATCATTCCATGCTTGTGGATTCTTAGAAAATGGATCTATTCTCAAGCGTGGTGTGAAAACTCAAGTGAATAGAATTGTGGAAGGGTCAGAGCAGTCTTTCCATGCTTGTCAGATATCACAAAACGCATCCAGACTCGAGCTTGGTAATGCGGAAACTTAGCAGTAGAACTGCACTGTGGTCGAGCAGTCATTGTGGAAATTTATGTCTGAAAGAATCTGGGCTTCTTTTGCCTTGATTGTCAAGAAAAGTATTAGAGGCTTATGATCACCGTAGCTACCAACTTTGGAGATTTTCTGGTGGCTCCAGGGTGGGGAATGTTTATAATGGGTTCTTCTAATGGGTGCTCATTTGGCAGTCATTCTAAATTTTATCCATTGGACACTTGTTAAGATGCATTTTAGGTATTAAATTTTTGAAAAAATAAAATTAATTAGGGAAAACATACAAATGCAACAGAAGGTAATAACTGTTAATGTGTGCATGTGCATGATAGGTTGCGTTTTGAAGCCTTGTATTATAGTTTTCGTTTAGAATCTTTTATTAGCTGATAGATTTATTCATGTTATTGTATGGTTTGCTGTATGTTACACTTTTTAAATAAATTCTGACGGTAAAGATCCTACTGCTATTGTTATAAAATGAACATAGAGTTGTTGGAATGTATGGGGCCTAAATGACCCTGTGAAACATGTGGGTATTGAACATCACGTAAATAGTCTGCAGATAGATATATTTGGTATTATAGAGAATAAAGTGAAGTTCAGAAATATTTGTAAAATTTTCATAAATGTTTACATAGTTGGACTATGATTCATAATTCAAATGGAAACGGAGTAGTCAGAGTTAGGTTACAAGGTGCACTGCTCATTGATGTCAAGACGTTCACAAGCCTTCTCTTATACAGTGAATGAACGACTTTTGGGTCCATGCTTGCGGACTATGGTTTATACCTCAAATGATGTTGAAGTAAGGGAATTAGGGAGTTAGGGGGGACTCTTGCAAACTATGCTCAAATGCCATGAGTAATTTTTGGGGATTTCAACGTAATAATTGTCTAGAGGAGATTGATATGATTGCCCAGTTTCTAGGTATTTTCATACATGGTGCAATAAGCATGATGTTTAGGACGGCAGTATGGTGAGTTGGACAAGGTTTTTGGAGAATGAAAATGGTTCTATTGTTTTATACACAAGACTCTGGAGTCCCTTCCGCCATCATGTAATAAGCATTGTCCATCACTGGTGAAACTTGCGAGAGGAGTGGATTATGGTCCAAAACTGTTCAAGTTCCATGAGTTTTGGTTGCGACACAGAGGGTTTCAGGGTATTTTAGCTCATGCATGGGCGATACAAGAAAATGGTAACAGGATCAGAGCTCTTTGTTTGAAGTTGAAAAGTTTGAAAGGTGCTCTTAAAGGTTTTAACAATAAGTTTTACAATAATTTAAGTGGTAGAAAAAACGATGCTAGGGATCTAGTATAGCTACTTAGTCCTTGTTGCAGCAAAAACACTGTAACAGCGATTTGCAGAATCTTGAAAGGAAAGTGTCTAAGTATCTCCTGTCCTATGCAGAATTCCTAACTACTGAAGAACAGTTCTTTAAAGATAAGGGCGAGGTGAAAGGAGGACGGTGACAAGAAAAACTTTTCCTTGGGAAAGTAGTGAAACATTAGGCAAAGAATTGACTCCTTTATTTGGTAACGACCCACAAAGTTGACGACTATGAAAAGGTGAAATGTAAATTTTGTAGTTTTACAAGTTGTTTGCTAATCGCGATGCTCTTATTGATAAAACATAAAAGTTGAAGCTGATTATTTAAAAAAAATATTGTCAAGATGAGGTGAAAATTGGTGAGCGGAAAGTGACAAAGGATCAGATCAAAGCAGCCATATCTAGCATGAAAAAAGAAAAAACTGCGCCAGAGCTAAATGGCTGTACTTTAGATTTCTACACAATGAATTGCTAATTATTATATGTATAAACCGCTAAATAGTACTCTTATTACCTTGATACTAAAGACCTGGCAAAATTCGGAAGCACTTAGGCTGCAACATCTGATCGGGACTTCTTGCCTCACCCTGAGATATATTCAATTCAATGGAAAGATGAGAAATCTGAAATATTCGAAGTCTGCAGTGGAACAGTTAAGAACAGGCCAAGGAAAAGTTGATTGGTTTATAATGGTACGGCCTATGAGAGCTACTCCCAGACATGCCTTTTTTTTTTTTTTTGAAATGATAGAACATATTCATTGATAAAGAGAAATATACAGGTATGAGCAAAGGCTCAATAAAACTGTACAAGGTGTATCACGCCATTAAGGGAAGATGAATTCCTCATCTTTGCTAATATCTAAAGCATGTACACTGAACTGATAGCTCAAATGACTATGGTCTTCCTTGTCTTGACGGAAAGAACACATGCGAAACAACTCTCTTAATATGTTTATACCCTCCACCAAAGTAGCCACTCTGACATCATGTGCTGTGTGAGTATTGATTTATTCTAGGAGTTGCCTATCTTCCAACTGGGGAAGAGAAAAGGTTGCAGTCGGGATTCCTCTCACTAGTCTCTCTCTTGGGAAGAGAACCATACTCCTCTTTGGTGGGAGTTTTAAAAAACTTCAAAAATCAAACTTTTCAAAAACTCAGCTAGTCAAATTCCCACAAGCTCAATCAGTGAATTCCATTTTAGAATTAAAACCATCAATAAGCAACCAGACAGCAATGAAGAAATAGTTGTTAGATCTACCACAGTAAGTCATTAAAATCAGTCTACATACTTGTTAAGTAGTTAAGAGGTGAACCAGAGGTGGCAGATGAAGGAGAAGTAAAGCCTGTACTCGATGCCATAAAACTGCTCAATCTATTGAACCAGAGGGGAAAGGCAAGCTAAAGTACAGCTTGAACATGTCATTAAGCTCGGACAGGTAGCTGCCATCCATTAAATTATCATCTTGCCTTGTTATTTCCTTCCCATAACTTTGTGTGTCTTGTTGAAGCTTGTGCCTACTAGAAATGTTACATTTACCTTGAGAATTCTACTATCTTTCTTTTCTTCTAGCTAGTTTAGTCTGATAGTGTTCGTAACCTGGGGATAGAGTGTGGTATACCTTCGGGTAATTATTATAATCATGGTTGAGGAGCTGACAGATATTTTAGGAAAATTTGTTTTATCTAGGAAGGAGCTAGGAGGGGCTGACTTAGTAAGGGCGGATGTGGATACAGGAATCAAGGAATGCCAGACAAGCTTGCTGGGTAAAATCAGAGGAGAAAAAGTTGCTAATTACATAGGGGTGCAAAATTTTGTAATGACAGCATGGAGTTATCCCAGAGGTCTTAAAGTGGTTGAACTAGGCCCTAATTACTTCCAATTCACCATACATCGAGGAAGCAGGAGAAAGAATCACCAATGGAGGACCTTGGGTTACGGATAATCGATCTTGGTTCGCAGGTGGTTTGAAGGAATTGAAGAAGATGATTCTGTGTTTAATCTATCTCCCATGTGGGTGCAAGTTTGGAACTTACCTGTGCATTAGCTGTCTAAAGAGGTTGGGAAAAAGATTGGATCCGTGTTTCATGAGGTTAAGGATGTGATAATTCCACAAACTGGGGGAAAGGTAGGAAGACACCTCAAAATAGGGGATGGTTGTGGATATATCCCAACCAACACTTAGAGGCACAGTGGTTAAGATGGATGGAGCAATGAAATGGGCAAATTTTAAATATGAGAGATGCCTCGACTTTTGCTACAAGTGTGGAATAATTGGGCATTGTGAAAGTAATTGCAGTGAGCAGGTGTTCCTAGTGGTCAAATAGAAAACCAGTATGGAAACTGGCGTAGTAGAGCTGGGTTGATTAGCAGTTCCCCTCAGAAGAAAACCTTTGCGAGTATTAACTCAACTGACCGACAACAATGGAACATCCATGGTGAAGTAGGCATGGGGTCAAACAAGGAGAATGATAGGAACAAATTAGAAGGAAAAGGCTGGCACATTCTGAATAAAAAAGATGCAACTGAGCAAGGTAGTGAGATTAGGAGAAACACCCCCCAAGACCACTCCAACATGAGAATTCATCAAAAGGAAACCAAATTCGGGGAGTTGAAACTTCTGTGTGCACAAAGAGCAATCCCATTACAGAGAATCATCAGATGAGATGCTCCAGCAATGGGGAAACTAGAAAGGAAAAAGAGGGAAACGATGGTATGTCAGAAGGGCTTGGAGGAAAGGATAGGATCAATAAGGTAGTTCTGGAAGGAAGAAGCTTGGAGGAGGAGAATGGGAAGGGAAAGATGGTGGAAGTACAAGAAACTGTGGAGGTGGAGCAAACCTTAGCTATGGAGCTAATGCAGATTGAGTCCACTCTGACAGAAAAGAAAAAAGAAGCAGTTCTGAAGCAGAATAGGAGAGCAAGGAAACTTGTAAACCCAGTCAAAATTCGACAACCTCTAAAATAAATAACAAACAACACAAAAATCAACAACTCAACACATACAAGCAAGAGGAAATTTCAACTGTTGGATGAAGAAATGGTTGATGCTGAAGAATTGGAGCTAGGTAGGACAAGGAGCAAATGCATAAGTGATAAGGATCCACTTGCAAGAATGTCTGAGGGCATGGGGTCTAGCCCATTAACGACCCTAGGAAACAAATGAAGGTCCTAGTGTGGAATTGTCAAGGAGTGGGGAGCCCCTTAACAATTTTCGATCTGAGGGAGGTTAACCACCTCTTCTCTCCAAAAGTGATCTTTCTGAGTGAAACAAAAAATAGGAAAAACTCTATTGATAAGGTGAAAAATATTCTTAGGTTTGATCATAGTTCAGTGGTTGAGGCTATGGATAGATTTGGAGGGATGGCTTTACTGTGGAAAGAAGAAGTGAGGATTACAGAGATCCTACAAACTACTTTTACAATTGAAGCCCAGATTGTGGATGAGGAGAGTAATAGCACTTGGTGGTTTGTAGGTATCTATGCTTGTTGTGAGCATCAGATAAGAAAAGAACAATGGAAATTGATAGAGCAGAGGAAGAGATTGTGGGGGCAGAAGTGGTTAATAACTGGGAATTTCAATGATATAATCTCTAATAAAGAAAAATAGGGTGGGAGATGGAGGGAAGAGAGAAGCCTTTCTGGCTTCAGGAGATTCATAAATGAGAACCAAATGGTAGATATAGGCTTTAAGGGTCAACCATGGACCTGATCCAATCATTGGGATGATGATAGATAAGTGAGACAGAGGCTAGACAGAGGGCTTTGTAGTATGGATTGGTACCAACTGTTCGACAGAACATCTTGTACTCATATTGAATCCTATGCATCTAATCACTGCATGTTAGCTATTGACACCAGGCCTGACACAAGAAAGAGGAAAAAAAAGATTCTACTTTGATAAACGGTGGCTCCAGAAAGAAGGAGTTGAGGCTACTGTTAAGAATGCCTAGAATTAGGAGGTGCAAGGCTCAAGAATGTTCAAACTGACCAGAAGAATTAGAAACTGTAGGATTGCACTACTTAAATGGAGGAGCTCAGTTCAATTAAACTCCCAGGACAAAATCAACATGGTTAGACGGCAACTGGAGGTGGTAAAGCATGAAGTGGGAAAGGTATGGAAAGAGAGAATGAAGAAATTAAAATGGCAACTTAAAGTGGCTTATAAGGAGGAAGAGGTGTGCTGGAGCCAGAAATCCAAAGTTAACTGGTTGAGGGAGGGGGACAAAAATACTAAGTTCTTTCTTTTATGGGTAAAGGGAAGAAGGAAAAGCAATAGAATTTTATCCCTGCAAAGAGAGGATGGTAGTTGGACAACAAATGAAGAGGAAATCAGCAAGGAGAATACTATAGAACCTTGTTTTCCAGTTCCAGCAGTGGTGAGTGTAGTCAAGTACTGGAAGGTATACCACAATCTATAACAGAGGATATGAACAAATGTCTTACTAAAGAAGTGATGGAAGAGGAGATAAAGTTAGCCTTATTCTCAATGGGTCTTGACAAAGCTCCTGGTAGTGATGGTATGACCCCCTTGTTCTTCCAGAAGTTCTGGAACTTGCTTAAAAAGGACCTGGTAAATGCAATCCAGTCATTCTTCCACTCTAGGCATCTCCTTAAATCCATCAATCATACTGTCATATCCCTCATCCCAAAAATTCAAAATCCTACCAATATTAAGCAGTATAGACCTATTAGTTTATGCACATTGCTAAAGTCATAGCTAATAGATTAAAGGTAGTACTTCACTGTTGCATTAGCAAAAACCAGTCTGCATTCATTCCTTGTAGGCAAATTCTTGACAATGTGATTATTTCTCAAGAAATTTTGCACTACTTAAAAAACAAAAGGCAAGGAATTGATGGTTTCATGGCTGTCAAGTTAGATATGTCTAAAGCTTATCATAGGGTAGAGTGGTTTTTTTGAGGTCTATGATGCAGAAGATGGGCTTCAATGAAAAGTGGATTAACTGGACTATGCAGTGTGTGGAATCAGCAACCTACTCCTTCAATATCAATGGAGAAGTCAAGGAATTTTTAAGAGCTCAAAGGGGAATTAGGCAAGGTGATCCTTTATCACCTTACCTATTCCTGTTGTGCTCTGAAGTGTTTTCCAATTTGTTGAAGAGAGCAGCAGATGACAAGAAGATGGCAGGGATTAAAATAAGCAGACAAGGGCCTAGCATCACTCATCTGTTCTTTGCTGATTATTCATTAATTTTTTCTAAAGCTAGCCCAAGCCAGGCAAAGGAACTGATGGAGATACTGAAAATATATGACCAAAGTTCTGGACAACTCATCAATTTGGAAATGTCATCAGTGTTCTTCAGTAGGAATGTTACTCAGGAGGTGAAGGAAAGCATTTGCCAGCAACTGGGAGGTATTCAGGTGGTTTCTCAAGCAAAATATTAAGGTCTTCCTATGGTAATCTCAAGAACCAAAGAACAAGTTTTTGGCTTTGTCAAAGCAAGCATCCAAAACAGAACATCTAGCTGGAAAAACAAACTCTTGAGCTCTGCAAGCAAGGAGGTAATGCTTAAAGCAGTGACAATGGCTATGCCCACATATGTCATGTCCTGCTTCAAACTCCCCAAAAAATTGTGTAAGGAATTGTGTTCTCTAATGGCTAGATTTTGGTGGGGTGATAATAAAGAGAAGAAGAAATTGCACTGGTAGTCTTGGAAGAAGTTGGCTCAGAATAGGAAGAGTGGTGGCCTTGGTTTTAAAGATTTGGAAGCTTTTAATAAAGCTTTGCTAGCCAAGCAGGTTTGGAGGCTAATTACTCGGCCTAATCTGCTGGTTAGCAAAGTGTTAAAAGCCAAATACTTCCCCAAGGAAAGCTTATTTAGCAGCAAAGTTCCTACCAATGCCTCTTGGATTTGGAAAGGCTTCATGGAAGCTAGAGACCTGGTCAGACATGGATTGAGGAAGAGAATTGGAAATGGTAAAGGGACTAACATATGGGATGAAGACTGGATCCCTGAGACCCCTGATGGGAGACCAATAACACAGAAGATAAGGGAATGCACTCTACAGAAGGTTGGAGAGCTAATCAGTAATCAATGCTGGAACAGGAATATCATATATAGGAATTTTAACAGAATTGATGCACAGAAAATTCTAAGCATCCCATTGAGCCTAGCTAGAAGAGATGACAGGAACTTTTGGATTCATGATCCCAAAGGGGAGTATACTGTGAAATCTGGATACAAGCTGCAACTAAAAGAGCTAGCAAAATCCCAGGAATCAACTGCAAGGAATGGAGGATCAAGCTGGCATGCTAGCTGCAGACAAGTGTGGAATCTGCTGTGGAAGCTTAAGATTAAGCATAAAATCAAGATTTTCCTATGGAAATGCTTGAGCAATGCTTTGCCAGTCAAGGAGCTGATTTTTAGAAGAACTTGAAGATGAAACCCAACATGCAGCGAGTGTGGAGAGGGTATGGAAACTGTTGAACATGTGTTGCTACAATGCAGGAAAGCACAGGAAGTTTGGAGTTTTGCCCCAGTTCAATGGACTGGAGCTCAGGACCAACAATGGAACTTCAGAAATTGGTGGTCTGCCATATCTGAGGCCAGGCATAGGAGTGGTGGGAACAGACACATTGCTTTTTCTTCAAGTCTACTGTGGAATATTTGGAAAAGCAGAAATGATAGAGAGTTCAACAGGAAGAGCCAACATCCTTGGAAGATTGTTCAGAAAGCTCAGAATGAATGGCTAGAGTTTGAGGAATCCTCTGACAGAAAGGAAAGGATGAGCACTGAAGAAGCTACTACACCTTCGAATGACCTCAGACCTGAAGATTTGAGTAGTCAAGGAAAAATATGTATAAGGGTTAAGATCTAGATACAACCAGGCAGGAATTCCATGGGAGTGGGTGTTGCTATTACCAATGACCAAAAGCGAATTATTGAAGGATGGACACTAATGCAAAAAAGGTGTGGAGTGGAAGCTGTAGATGTGGTCACAGCAGTCAAGGTAATTGTTAATAAAGCTGTTATGAAACAATCGCCAGATATGCCTTCTTACTTTGATTCTTATGCAAAAGAAGGCTACCTATTGCAAATACACCTAAAAGTTGATGTCTGTGGATGACGTGTGCTCTATGTTGAGTGGAGTCTGAATTTATCA
The DNA here is from genome assembly GCA_013103745.1 of Gardenia jasminoides. NCBI lineage: Eukaryota > Viridiplantae > Streptophyta > Magnoliopsida > Gentianales > Rubiaceae > Gardenia > Gardenia jasminoides. The sequence continues at coordinate 10,379,227 of CM023102.1, read as the reverse complement.
ACCACCTATGCTTCAAATATCCTTTTAAGCAATTGTATGGGGAAACGTTATGAGGTTTTGTTGGCTATTTTGATGATTAACAAACCACCATGATGATTTTTACTAATCCCCTTTTAAGTCTGAGCGTAGCAAAGCAGGTTTAATCTCAAAATTCCAGTCAGGAATCTGTCGAACGATGCTTTCGGACGTCCGACAGTTTACGACAAAGTTTCGGACAATGCTTTCGGACGGTAATCCAAGTTTCGGACATCCGATAGGTTGAGGAGATGGACACATGAGCTTCTGGTTCTGTCGGACGGTGGAGTCCGTGGTTCGGACGTTCGACAGTTTACAACACAGGAACTCAACAAACTGTCGGACGGTGGCGTCGGACGCAGGATTGAGTGTCGGACGTCCGACAGACTCAACGGCTATATTTTTCTGCATTTAATTCAGGACCGTTGGAGCAGTTTGGGTGGTTAAATTTGCACCCTATAAATACCATAAAGGCTAGAAATGAAAAAAACTTTTTGCAACCATTACTTACAAGTCTTTAAGAGCAATTCTAGAGAGAATTTGTGTCTTCCTTATTTATTGTAGTGTAGTGTGTGTGCAAACAAGCATTGCTTTTCAATTGTGAAAGTAAGGCTCAAGTGTGTAGCATTGTGAGGGTTAGCAAGGCTGTTGTAAAACCTCTTGGCTTGATCAAGAAGAGATTGATGCAAGCAAGTGGTGATCCTTCCATGTACAATTTGGTGTAACTTTTTCAAATTGAAGTAGCAATTGAAATTGAGGTATTGGACTTCAAGTTGAGTGCAACTTGGTAGTCCATTTGGATTCATCTCTCTTACTTGATTTTGTGATTTTACTTGTGATTATTTACTTGTGTGATCCTCATATCTTGTCTTGAAAAGCTTGTATCACCAAGGAAACTTGATCATCTCTAATTGTGTGTGTTTATCTCTCATCAAGTTTTAATTTTCCATCAACCTAATTCACCCCCCTCTTAGGTTGCTTTTGGGAGCTACAGGTTTTGTTTGACGTATGGATGTGCTGAAACTTAGAATGTGGAAGAAGGTCGCTCATTCACCATCTCAATCAACATATTGTTTTGCCGACTCTATTTGGAAAACAAGTTTTCAATCCTGTTCATAACACGGGAATGCAAGGAAAGTCTATGCTTTAGGACCTGTTTGGTAAGTGAGTTTTTTGGACATTTGTCTAAAATTCTATGTAACTTACTGTAGAAATTGTAAAAAAAATTTTGGAATGTTTAAAAATTTTCAATATTTTTTTCTTTTTCTTTTTTCTTAAACTTTTCCTTTTCCCTTTCCTTTTCCTTTTTCTTTCTTTCTTTCTTCTTCTCCCCCAACCCATTCCTTCTCCATGACCCCCATGACTCCTTCTTCTTCTTCTTTTTTCCTTTCTTTCTTTCTTTCCTCCCTCTCCTCTCCCTCCTCTCTTCCTTCCCTCTCCCCCGCCACCTCCTCCCCCACTCTCCCTCTCCCTCTCCTCTCCCTCCTCTTCTCCTCTCTCCTCTCCTCTCCACCATCTTTCTTCCTCTTCCATTTGCCTGCGATCGGATCTGGTTGCAGCAACTAGATTCGGTTGTGGGAGGGGTGGGGAGGAGGTGATGTGGGGAAGAGGGGAGGAGGAGGAAGGAGAGGGAGGAAAGGAAGGAAAAAAAAAAAAAGAGGTGACCAGAGGTGATGACTGGTGCTGGTAGTGAGTATATGTTTTGCGAAAAAGAAGAATGAAAAAAAGGAAGGGCAAAAATTTTTTTGGTGTGTATTTTTTGTGTAAGAAAAAGGAAAGGAATGTAGGAAAAAAGTTTTTTGTGTAGTATTTTTAGGTGTGTATGCTAAAAACTTTGGAAGTTTTTTGAGAGTTCCTATAAGTACAAGTTTTATACAAATTGGGCAAAAAACTCGTTTGTGAAACGAGCCCTTAATTTAATAACTATTTGAAACTTAACAATGATAACTTATTTGTCACAATTTTAAGTTTTAGCATTTTATAATAAACTATTGAGATAAATAATTTAGTTTTGACAAAAACTATGAAGGATTATATTGAATTTTTTAAAAAATAAACTATTGAGATAAATAATTTAGTTTTGACAAAAACTATAAAGGATTATATTGAATTTTTTTAAAAAAAATCAGCAGATAAATCATGTCAAAAGCGAATTACATCATTTCAAATATGTAAAGATTGCGATAATAATAAAGTAATAGTAGTAGTAATCTAACCTTTTTTGACGTCTACAATTGTTGCAATTGTCCATATGCCCAAAAATTTTTGATAAAATATTTCTCTCCCCGATTTCCTATCCCGTCTGCGTAAAAGTACCAAACAAATAAAAAACATGCACTAAATAATGGAAAAGTATAAGCTCATACACAAACTCTATCAAACCCAATATATCATCCATTATGTGAAACAACATATATAATTAATCTAAAATTACAACTAAATTATACTAACTCTTGAGTGCTCTTTATTTTTCGTTTGTTTTCTCCTATAAAATCAATATTTATAGTTACTTGTAAGAAGATATGGAAGATTTAGTATTGCTAATATGGCAAATGAGGTTTTGGTTTGACTTGTAGGTTACACTAAAGAATCCGCAACAAAACTTCCAATCGATATAGTCTAACTAATACAAATAGAGTTCACGTTAAAAAATTACTTGCGTCTATGAACCTATTTCAAGTTGCAGTTGCAACATTGGTATCATGTAACCACAACTATAAGATTATCAGGAATTTCTTTTGAGACATAGTAGTATATAATCAAATTAAAGAATTTCTATTTTGCCCAATACCCAACACGCATTTGTAAAAATACCAAAGAGAATTCTTGTGCTGAATACATATACTTGTAATATTGTCACCTCAATCCTTTTGTTTTAAATTGGCTTTGTTGATTCGTGTTAAAATCGATTACTATTTTATAGCATGTTTAGGCCTGTTTTAGGCTGGTGCCCTACCCACTAGTAAAGTTGTCAATCATAATCCATTTATGTTGGCTCACCCAAACCCGCCTATTAATAATTTACCTAAACCTGCCCATTAATTTTAAATGAGTATAAATGGGTACTGTGAGAACCCCAGGAAAAATTGAATTTATTGCACTAGGAAATCATTAAGTGCATTATTTTCCCTTAAATACTTTATTTTATATGCATTGCATGACCTTAATCTAGAATTGCATTTTACATATTTCATGTGGCAAAATGCATAAAACCTATATGGTGTTAAGTAGGTCATGTTCCAAATTGAGGGATTAGAAGATAATTGCATAGATTTTTATTCTAATTCAAGGTTCAAGTTGCAACACTTGTCAACCATGCACAACAACCTTGACTTGACCCTTTCTATTTAGTCTTTTGTCTTCAAAAATTCAAACCAAAATTCCCTCCCATTTTGCTCTCTCTTGGCCGAACTTCAAAGGAAGAAAAACACCAAAACCCTAGTTCAAAATCTTCTTGCTTTTAGTTGAGAAAATCACTTGAGAAGAAAATCTAGGTTAGGCAATCACTTGGCTACCAAGTTTAATTGGAGGAGGTGAAGCTTTTGGTGGATTTCTCTTGCTTGGCATAAGGTAAAACTACCCCTTGACTTCTCTTTGATGATGTTAAACTTATGGATTCTTGATACTAGATGAATTTAAGATGTATTAGTGTGTTTTTGATGGTTGGAGATGGAAATCTACGGGAGAGTTTCTTGTTCTTGTAAAGCTTAGGTTAGGTTATACCACATGCTCTCTATGTGTTTGATGAAATGCCTAAAATTTTGTGATGTTCTATTGATGGTTTTCTTTGATGTTTGAGATGTTTAACAACTTACTAAGAGTTGGAAATAATCTTAAAAGGTTGATTGTAGCAATCAAGTAGAAGCTGGAATTTTTAGCATGAAGTCAGAAATGAAATTCAGCCAACTTCCTGAATTTTCTGGTGATTATAGGAAACAAACTAGAGCCCAAGCTTTATGCCGTTAGAAAGATCTATGAATCTAGTTTTAAACGCCACTGATGAAGCTTAATTTCGATTTTTCTACACTAAGTTATAGCCGTTCTTCGGAGACTGTTCCATCAGCCTGTTTTGATCCGACAGGTTACTGGTATCTCTGATTTTGCTCATTTCGACCCTGATTAAGTCTGATTTGAAGTTCGACCTCTTCATGAAAGTTGTAGCTCTATGTCTTACCTTCAAAACGCCATAAAATTTACGCCAATCCGATAAACATAGCCACCGTTATGATTAAAACACTGAAGGGTGACAAACCTATCGATTATCATTCTTCCTTCTACAATGACTTCTTTCATTTTCCTTGACTCGGATGCACCCTTGCCGTGACACGACCTACTTAACTTGTGATTCTACTTTATTTATAAGATTCTTCATTGGTTTTATACTTATGATTTGAATTAGACATCTTGTGGCTTGTGTGCATCACATTTGTGATTTATTATTAAGCAAGGAAGCCACTAGCATATACATTTAGTCTTTTATGTTTGGGGTAACCAAACCTAAATGCTTTTCATTTCATTTGCTATTAGACTTGGAAGGTGGAAACAAAGGAGATTTGGGCGCGAACGCTTGAAATTACCTTGCTTAAATCGGTGAGTGTTCCTTGCATGTTGTGTGAATTACATGCTTATGTGATTTAATTCCTGATGTTACTTGTCTTCATGAGTGTTAAATATTTGTTCCTAGACGAGTGTGTACTTTATCGCACTCGACCTAACTCTTATTATACTGCCCAACTGTGTATTATTCTACTCTTTGCATATTATTTGTGCATGATTGTAAGCCATGCGTACTTTAACACATTGGTTGAACAAGGCCTTTCCCCCTTCATTATCGACCCACTCGAGCCAGAAGCGGATTCGGTCGGGTAGGTTGGTAACGTAGGGCATTGATTGCGGTGTACTCAGGTATTACCACTGGGAGTTATAAGGAGGGGTAGGGGTTGAGTAATCGACAAGACGGACTGCAACTGCTTCCAGTGGATCTTGTATCCATTCACTGAGTGTTTTCTCAATTTATGTGTTTTATACATTTTATGCTTCTAAACTGAATTATATTGATCTATTAAATGCTTAACTGATATATATTGCTTCACTGCAACTATGAGATTGCATGATATTAGGATCGCGCACTGGGCTTTTAACTCATTGTCTCCAAATTTGTTTTTTCTTAGCAGGGTTTGAGAATGAGAGCCTCCAAGGATTGCACTAGATCATTTGGTTTGGAGACTTTAAGATTGCATTTTGATGTAATCCTTGTATTTTGAATTGTACTTATGGAATTCTGAATCGATAAACTTTTGTATCTGTAACTATAGTTTGGACGGTTGTGGTTCACTAAGGAAGATTTGGGGTTAAAATGTTACATTTGACTGGAGAATATTAAAGTTATTTTGTTATTTGAAATATTTGCTTGCTATTGAATTGGGGACGGTAGTGAGTCCCGACGAGAGTCGGGTAGGTGGTCCACTGAACCCTTTGGTTCGTCTTAGGGGGAGGTGGGATCGTCACAAGTACCCATTTAATTAATGGGCAGTGGGTTGACTTGGCTCACTTGTTTAAAGATAAATATGCATTTTATTCGAATTTTAGTGAGTTTTAAGGAGATAAATTTAAATTTTTTACTAATGTCATAACTATAAAATGCCATTATTTTTTGTCAAACACCGTGTGAAAAATTTTTAAAAAAATAAATAATATTTCAAACGAATCATAAATGGGTACTTAGGTATACCCATACCCATTTATTAAATGGGTATAAATGGAAATGGGTATCTATTTATACCCATTTATTTAAATGGATATAAATGGATTGACTCAATTATATCCATCATCCCATTATGACTTACCCAAATATACCCAAATCACCCATTTTGTCACCTATACCCACTGGCATTGGGATCAGGTACATGTGATCTTGTTAAAAGAATTTCCTCTGGAATTAATACAAAATGCATGAATTGTCATCCTCCTGTCTCTTTATTTATGTATGTTACTAAGTCACATAACACGTCGGAATCATTTGGTGAGTTTTTTTGGCCTCTCTTATTTTACTTGCAGTGTCTAGTGAAAGATAGCACTACTGTTGGTTTAGAGAGGATTGTTTCTACTAGAAACTGGATGTCAAGCGATTCACGATTTGTTGCAAAGGCAGGACACATGTATTCTTACCAAGCGCTAGCTCCTGGGGTCTTGCTATTCTTAAAGGCAGAATGTTGAGTGGGAGGGAGAAAAAATCTTCAAAATTTTAAAATACACCCAAAAAATTTTTAAATTTTAAAAATACTCTAAAATACAATATTGCGTTAAAGTTTTTGAAATACCAATGCTATCATAAAGTTTTCAAGAAATGCCTAATCTCTATGGACCCTCAATTTTTTAGAACTTAGTTCCAATGGAAGTTGACAATCCAATGGACTCACTTGTGTCTATTATTGTCATGTCATCCACTAAACGGCGAATCCAAATCTTCAGCAATGAAATTCCATTCCTTCTTACTGGCATTCCTAATAATTCAAGTCATGTTTACATATTTTTGTCATTTATATTATCATAGGTTATTGAATTGTTGTTTATCATGTATATTCTGCAAATGCTATTTTCTAGTGCATGGTTTGTTTGGACCATTAGAATACTTGTTATTTGGATGGTGAATTGCAATATCTTTCTGATAATCTTCATCAGTTCTGTTAAAAACCTAGGCCATAGTTTATTTGGATATTTGGCCAATATTATGAAATCCCTGGAATGTATGTGAATGCTTTTAAATGTTTGGATACTATGGAGTAGAAGTGGGATATTGCAGTGGATAACATAGCAGGAGAAAGAAAATCCTTTTGATAAAGATTATTTGGAAAATTGTTTGGTGTCGTTGACTGTAGCAATATTTTTGATGCTATGATGTGTGTGAAAGAGGTGTCTAAAAAGATAGAATGTGGTTGCAAAATGGATTATGGAATAATAGAAAACTATCTTGTTTCAAATAGTCTAACTTTCAGAACTCACCTTTTGATTTCTTAGAATTATATTCTGCGGACATGATTGCTAGTTTGGTCCCAACATTTTTCTTCCTCCATTTAGAAAATATAAACTTTCTTAGGTCTTCTCAGGTCTCGATTTTCCATTGGCAATCTTCTCTTGACATAGTCAATAATTATGAGATGTAATCAGGGTATTCTGTCAATTGATGCGGTTTATTTTCGTATTGTCCTATTATTATTTGTTCAAGGGGCTTTATGAAGTCAAAGAAACTGATAATATATAATAATTGACGTAATTGGTTATTAGGAAAGAAAAATCGGTGGGGCACCTGGAGAATTTGAATTTATGGTTGAGAAACTTAAAATAGCTATTGATAAGTTTCCTTGGATTTAGAGATATTGAAAGAAGGGGATGGGTGTGGACAATGCCTTCAGAACCAAATGTTGGTTTTTTAAGAAATCACACTTGGTGGGATAATTGTGAGGATATTGCAGAACGAAACTTTAAGCACCCTAGGTTCTTTGTTTTGGCTTACATGTAGTGAATAATCATCTTTGTCATTTGTATAGTTGGAGTATTACTTATCAAAATCACCTTGTAGTTTTTCCAGGGCAAGTAGAAAGCCTAGCAATGAGTGTGCTTTTGTGACTTTGTGAGCAAAGATGATCTATGTTGGTCATATTTGTTCCACATTTTTTTTTGGGGGAGAAAAAATAAATAGTAGGTGATAAACTATGTACAATCATGGATGTACTGTTGAAATATACCAGTGTAGGGCTGAAATCGAGTCGAGTCTCGAGCTCGACTCAAGCTAGCAGAGCTCGAGCTCGAGCTCGAGCTCGAATTATTAATCAAAGCTAGAGCTCGACGAGCTCGATCTCGAGCTCGAGTACTCGATCTCGATTGGGTTCGTCGATCTCGACTCGAGATCGAGCTCGAGAACTCGAAATGTATGGTAATATTTTTAATTAACAAGGCTAAAATGGTAAATTAATAAATATAATATATTAATTTTAAAATTAATTTTCGTCAAGCCAAGTAGCTCGACGAGTACTCGAATAGGACAATTCCAAAACTCGAACTCGATTCGATTTTAATATCAAGTAACTTGAGCTCGACTCGAACTCGATTCCGACCGAGCTCGAGTCAAGCTCGAAATCGAGCTACTTGATTTCTCAAAAAATTTACACCCCTATACCAGTGTTTTTTAATCACTCATTCCTCAAAATAGTTATGCAATCAGGGTGAAAAGCTACAATAAAAATATTATTCGGTTTTATACATTAGATTTACGGGCAATGTACTGTAGCTTGCTAAGTTCTTGTTGTACACATGAGGCTGATTTAAGGGCAAAAAACTACGACAGTCCTCTAATTTTCATTTTGGTGCACTTTTAGTCCTCCAACAAATAAGTGTGCGCATTTAGTTCTCGATCTAATGGATATGTATACTTTTAGTCATTCCGTCTTGATCTGCTGTTAAAATGGACAGGAAACACATCATGGAAGATTGACGTGACATATTTTGGGGGTAATGTCATCAATATACCTAAAATACTGTTGCATTCTGAATGGGAGCCTCATATATCAGATTTCGGGCTTGCCAAGCTTCTCGATCAACAAGCTACTACATGAATGTCATCTAGCATCTTCATTGGAACTATTGGATATATAGCTCCAGGTAATGTTCTGCAGATACTTTTTCTGTCTCTGTGTGTGTATGTGTGTGTGAATGCCATTGCCGGACGCTTTTTAGATTGTCTTGATTTACTGTGCTACTGGTGGTATTGACAGAAAATGCATTCACAACAACAAAGAGCAAGGAGTCGGATGTGTACAGTTATGGGGTCGTTTTGTTGGAGTTGATAACTAGAAAGAAGCCACTAGATCCTTCATTAGACGGGGAACAGGACATTGTCGGCTGGGATCGGTCTGTTTGGAAAGAAACAAAAGAAATCAAGGGCGTAGTTGATCCAAGTCTCTTGGATGAATTTATAGATTCAAGTGTGATGGAGCAGGCTATCAGGATTCTTTTAGTGGCTCTGAGATGCACAGAGGAGGAGCCGAGCAAGAGGCCTTCAATGAGAGAAGTAGTGAAGCAGCTCACAGATGCATGCCACCACCCCGCCACTTGTGGAAGCAAATCTATATAGTTACACAAGAAATTGGGCCACATCCCATTCATTCTTTACCTCCTATGTCTCATCAGTAAAATTCCTCACCAGTTTTCAATGCGATTTTCTGAATTTTTAGGTATTTTGGCACCCTGCTATTAATGGAAAGTCTTTCACAAAATTACCTCTCTAAAAGGCATGCGCCCAGCTCCTTGGAATGATAAAGCATTTCTTGAAATGAATTTTTAGGCATTTTGGCATTTCTTGATGATGACATTACCCCTAAAATATGTCACGTGAATCGTCCGTGATGTGTTTCCCGTCCATTTTAACAGCAGGTCTGAACGGAAGGACTAAAAGCGTACACATTCATTAGATCGAGGACTAAATGTGCATGCTTATTTGTTGGAGGACTAAAAGTGCACTAAAATGAAAGTTGGAGTACCACTGCGGTTTTTTGCCCTTGACTTAAAACCAATTTACCGCTAACCGCTAGAGTTTGCTCTTCTTTGAAAAGTGTTGCTTTCAACTAGGGGTGTGCATTCGGTTATAATTCGGTAATTCGGTTCAACGAATTCAGTTTTTTTGGTTAGTTCTCTGGTGAAAATCTAAACCGATTCCAATTCCGAATTCGCACTAACCAAATTCACTCGGTTCCCGAATTGAATTCGGATTCGGGAATGAATTCGGTTATAACCGAATTAGTCCAGCAATCTTTTTTTTTTTTTTGGTAAAAAATTTGCTCTAACAATCAGATACCATCAAGATTCAAGAGCCCCCCAAACATTACAAAGAATGTTACAATCAAGTTCAACATAAACATCAAATTTAAAACCAACAGATATATATTTCCTCTTTCTCGCCCAAAGCACCAGGGAAGCATGCAAAACATCAAAACAATACAGAGCACATTCAAAGCAACAAAGTTGCCAGCACTCCAGCTCAACTATTCATTTCAGCATTTCAGAATTTCAGATGTAAAAATGCAATTACAATACAAGTCATAGAAATCACAACATTACACTCAAAGTCAAAACATGAAATGTTCAACAGAAATACAGAATACAATCATACATTATGCCAAACTTTAAAGAGAGTTTAATTAACTAAATAAGGGTACAAGATGTCAAGATCAAGCTCAACAAACATGCTGCTGGCTACTGCATCCGCAAGATTGCAACACACTTGAATAGTCGATCTCTCAAATTACCAAATTCCAACATCATTTTCAACTAAAAGTAAGTGAAGATTCAGAACTTCCCTTAACTAAGCCTACAAAAAAGATGAAGATAGGAAAATGAGTTATATAGAAATGAAATTTTACAAGAATCATTATATGCATTAGATATTTAAAACTGATTACCAGATTCTAAAGCTTCAAGATTTTCCAATTCTTCTTCAACGCTTACTTTAGAATCCGATGGCCGAAGCCAATCTTGAGTGCAGATTAGAGCCTGCACTATTCGAGAAGTTAAAGAACTCCTAAATTGATCAAGAACTCGTCCACCCGTGCTAAAAGTAGCTTCAGAAGCAACAGTAGATACAGGAACAGCCAACACATCACGAGCTAATTTAGAGAGAACAGGGAATCTAGGACTATTGACTTTCCACCATAACAAAATCTGAAAATCATCTTCTTCGTCTTCACAATCCTCACCAAGATATTTATCTAATTCAGTTTTTGAATCCTTGCCCCCAACTTCTATCTTTCTCTTTTTAAACTCCTCTTTGTATCTATCATGAATGCGTTTTCTAGCATCCACATCAATAGATGCACTGCCTTTGTCAACAATTCCAGATTTACTTGAAGAAACTAAGGGATTTACCTCAAAGGATGAGAAGAGTTTTTTGTACTCAAAATATAGTTCTCCCAAAGCTTCTTTTGCAAGTGAAGCCATGTGTGCACCATCATGTTCGCCATACATTTTTATGAGTACAAATTCTACATACTCGTACTTAATACGTGGATCAAGAATGGGGAATACAAAAATAAGCATATTCATCTTTTCTATATTTCCCCAATACTTATCATATTTTTCCTTCATTCCCATTGCCATAGCAGCCACTTCATAATTATCATTTTGCATCATATCATTCAAAACTGCATTCATACCACTAATATCTTGAAAAAAAGTATTGCACGTGACATACTTAGAACCAGAAACCTTCAAAGTTAATTCATAAAAGTGCTCCAAAATTGGTTTAGATACCTAGATTTTCTCCAATCAATTGCTGTAGGTATCGAATCAAGATCTTGAATCATGTGAGTGTCCTCTAGTGCGAACCTATCAAAAGCTCGCTCATATGTTTGGGCCACATCCAACATCAAGTAGGTGGAATTCCACCTAGTGGGACAATCCAAGCACAATAATTTCTGTGATTCAATTTTTTCAGCCACAACACACTCCTTAAACTTCTTCAACCTAGTAGGTGATTGCCTTACATACCTCACAACTATACGAATAGAATCAATAGACCTCCCAATGCTTTTCAAACCATCATTAACTACCAAATTTATTATATGAGCAACACACCTAACATGAAGCCACCTTCCCTCCAAAACAGATTTTCCCCAATTAATAATTTTTCCCCTCAAATAAGAAATTGCAGTATCATTAGAACTAGCATTGTCGACAGTAATGGTAAAAACATTATCAATCCCCCACTCAAGCAAACACTTTTCAACAGCTTGTCCAATATCAACACCCTTATGAGTACAAATTGGCACAAAACTTATAACCTTTTTGTTCAAGTTCCAATCATTATCAATAAAATGTGCCGTGAGAAACATGTAATTAATTCTCTGAATTGATGTCCAAGAATCTGTAGTAAGACATATCTTACTCGTATTGTGCCTAAGCAGATTTTTCAATTATTTTCTTTCATCCAAATAAAGTTGATTACAATCCCTAGTGACTGTCCATCTAGAAGGCATTTTAAATTGAGGACAAGCTGCCCGCATGACTTCTTTAAAACCAATAGCTTCAACATGTTTAAACGGCAACTCATCGACAATCAGCATATAACCAATTTTCTTCCTAACCAACTCAGCATCAAATTTCCATGACAAAATAGCAGCTCTGGTTTCCCCATCTACAATTTTAGTTTCTCCAAAACACAATGTAGTTTGATTTTTGTTTTGGTTAATGGGATTCTTAGGACATCTATTCAAATGATTTTTCATGCCAGTTGTACCATTAGTTCTAGCATCAGCAGCAATACGTCTCTCACAATATATACACTCACCAAATCTATCCTCACCTTCCCATATTTCTTTGAAATGTGACCAAACCGTAGACCTTTTCTTGTACGGACCTCGCTTCTTCTTTGACCCTCCTCCTCCTAAATTTGTCGAGCTAGGAGCTGCAGTTGAAGTAGGACTCTCACCAGACCAATCCGCTTGAGTGGTGGATTGATTGGGATTGCAAGAGCTTCCAGTCGACATTGCTAAAACATGAGACAAATAAGTAAATGAATTTTCTTTATGCTTCGTTTCAAAATCAAGTGATAAGATGGATACAAAAGCTGGTTGGTAGAAAGTGAAGACAACCTAAGAAGAAGAGTGCAAGTTGCAAAAATATAATCAATGAAACAGTTCATTGCCGAAGATGAGAACAATAAAATTCCAATCTTGTCATTAAAAATTATCAAGGATGGATGCATAAAAGACAAAGCTCATACATGCGACTAAAATGACCTGAATAAGTAGACTTAGGGTGCGTTAATTTGCTCATCAACAAACCATGCAAGTATACAAGTACTTCAGCTACTGATCTAATTCAGAATTTCAACAAAGGCTGCAATACAGAGAACTTGTTTTCCCTAAATCCAACTTCCAGAAACACCTGAAATTTCAAGCTTAAAATATGTAATTTTTAGATTATCAAAATTAAATTATCATAAGCTTAAACACCTAAATTCAATGATTATCATAATTAAATTATAAAGCCAATGTACTATAAACAAATAGTACAAGGTACTGCAGCCGAAAACTAAAAAAGTTTCAGGTGCAGTTTGCAAACCGATTACTGGTTTAGGAATGCTTGTTACAGTCAACCTGTTTAATCTTTTTATAGCTTTATTTCAAACAGAAACCAACTTGGTCGTATGATTTGCAAACAGATCAGGGCGTTCTCGGTATCTCCAAATCACATTTGGCTATGATGTTATGCTTTATACAGTCACAAGTCAATAACAAGTTCTTTTTTCTTGGTTCATTGTGGCTAATATTTGGAAGTCATGATTCATTTTCGTAATCCAATAAGGCAAAAAAATCGATCAGAAATTGACATGGTTTGCAAAAAAATGAAGCTGAAAAATTTTCTTCTTCATAAAACAATTTCTGAGATCAGAAATTTCCCAAGTGCACATGCATTGGATAGAATAACATACCTGGAATGAAAAGAAAATCGATCGCCTAGTTGCGATTTGCAAAGAGTGACCAGTCCCAAGACTTGTCCGTGTGTGAGCAGCGATCGTCTAGTTGTCGGCTTGTCGCTGTTGATTTGGAGATGAGTGTCGCCAACTCGCCACCGGAGGTAGAAAGGAGAAGACAAAGAAGAAATCCGCTGGACGGCTGGAGAGTAGGGTTTTTTGGGCTAATTTGATTTAACAAGTTGGGAATTTGGGATTTTGCCAATTTGGCCATTCAGAGAGTCAAAGTCAACTGTCAAGTCAAGCCCACTAAACTAATTAACTAATATTATTTTTTATTTTTGCATTAATTTTGAGACTTATGTCAAATATGTAATTTGTAAATTAGGACTTTACAATAATTTAAACAAGAAAAATATCGATTTGTCTTTTATGTCTCATAAGATAAGAAATTTCGTATAAGATAACGAGTAATAACCATTTATAATGGCTATAAGTTTATAGTACCATCTAGACTTTAAAAAGCTATAAGTGATCACAAAAAATTAATATGCCCTTCTCACTTCTTGAAAATTGAAAAACATGTTTACGTATTTGGAAAATTAATTCAATGTCATTTGATCATAAATACTTAGTTATATCTTAATCAATGATTTAACTTTTAAGGTACAAATAAAAAGTGATTATTGATTAATTCAAATCAAAATACAACTTACTCCTACTCATATACATACAATTTATAATAATTAATGATAAGTGATATTGGTTATAAGTTATAGCTCATACTAATGCTTTTCAATTTCAAGTATGGTCGACAAAATTCTAAGTTATACCAATCCTAAATTTGTTATACTAATGCTCATATGAGCCTCATAGTATCACAATTTACAAATTTATGATTTATAATTAATCAAATCAACAATTATTAATTTTTTGATATGTCATTTAGTCACTTATAATTTACAAATGATATAATGCATAATGCATTACACAGTTACTCTTACATTTAGCCTTATTTAATAGATAGAGGTTAAATGTTTAATTTCTAAAAGACTTGAGTGTTTCCAATCATGAAAACTAATATATTAATATGCTATACTCATTATCTAATTCTAGCTATGTATAAAAGAATAATTCTTATGGTTACGTAATATTATATATTTGTACTTTTGTAGTATCATAGTCATATTACAATTCTACAAAACTAAAATAGTATATTATTAGAGGTACATGATAATATTATACAAGTATATTTCTACTTATTATGTAATTCTAGTTATGTATAAAAGGATAAGTATTATAATTATGTATTATTATATATTTGTATGATTATAATATTATGGACATATTCCAAATACTAAGAAAATCATGACATATCGCTATATTGTAAATAATTATGTATTATTATTATTATAGGTACATGATAAGACTATATACTATCTAAGTATTTATTATTAAATAGCCTATTAGCTTTTATCTATATAAATATAAAATATATTCATAGTATATATATATATATATTATATACCTATATAATATATAATTTTATAAATTAATTTGGTAATTAGAATTTGGTAAATCGGTACCCTATTTCGTTACCGAATTCCGAATTCGAAATCGGTTACTACCAAATTGAAAATCTCATTATTTATTTCATACCATATTCGAATTCGGTGAATTCGGTATATACCGATTATGTACCGAATTACCAAATAACCGATTCCAAATTACCAAATTCAATTCCAAATCGGTTATGAATTCGGTTCGCACCGAATTTGCACACTCCGACTTTCAACTTTGTTAGAACCTATGCTGTATAATTCTAATAAAATGAATAAACAAAAACTCATATTTGACCTTGGAATATTGACTTAAAATTTTCAGTTTAGGGCCCATTTGGTTCTTATATGTTAAGTGGGAATGGTTCATGGGATTGTCTGAAACTTTGTCTTTTGTAATCCAGATACTTCTTAACATTCCTTTCATTTGCATTTATTGTTTCACTATCAAGCTTAAGAAGGGAGGTCTAATATCTTTGGGATCATCTTAAGAAAATCAAGATAGAATTACTGTTTAGTTGTAAATTTGCACTTCTTATTTTGATTCGCTTTGTTGAATATGTAGATAACTGTGGGGCATTAAATTCATGCCTAGATAAACGATGTAAGTTTCTAGACAATGTTAGTAGTTCAATCTCATCTAGTCCCATGAAGCAAATATGCCTTTAGAGTGAGAATGTGCTTTACCATAAAAGAAGCGATAGAATGGAAGTAATTGGGTGCAGCTCTGGCCAAAATCTACAATTGTTATACTATAAGATAATTGTTGGAGGTTTCAAAAGGCATTAAGAGTATATGTGGAGCAATTTGATAAAGACTTTTTCTGACATTACTCTTTGTTGTATCTTGTTAGTGGCATGTTTTATGCATGTAGAAGTTATTAGAAGGTACTGCCATTTGACTTATAAATTCAAATGTACTGTATAGAAACAAACGGCAGGGAATTAGTGCACTAATGCTTTTCTTTTAAATCAGAGAAAATAGTTTATCCCTGGTTATTAATCTGTCATTTCTTGGACGTTTTTGAGAGTGCAACAGTTGCTGATGTAACCCTATTGGAGTTGAGGGCAATGACACAATTCATAGAAGCAACATATGATCATCTTGTATCTAAGGGAGAAAGTGAGATCCATATGATAATAGAAGGGGACTATTGCGATGCGTTTATGGCTTATCGCAAATACAGGAAGAGTTTTACTGGCAACAAGATAAGGAAGCCGATACCACCCTGATTTGAGCCGTTTTGCAGGTAAAATAAGGAAGACATCATAAATTTTTTCAATTTTTTGAACTTTTTCCTTTTTTCTTTATATGCTGACTTTCTTGATTTGCCTTAGGCGGAACATTAGGTAGAGGTTCGTGTGCCCAATTTTGTGTAGTGCATGTAAAGAGGACGCACAATGCACTCACAGATTTAGAATCCAAGTATAGGGCCAAAAAGCTCCCCTAAGGGGGCAAGAAAATTTATGACAGATATAGGCCAATGTACTATAGGGATTTAGTGAATGCCAAGATAATGAAGATATAGGGAAGGAGCTGTTGCCATAGTAGTGTATTTGGAAAGTTGTTCTACCGTTCTGTTTAAAGCTTTGTCCTGCAACAATTTCTTGATGGTTTGTAAACTTTTGAACTCTTCCAAGTTTGTATCATGTTCTTTAATTTCTTTCAACTAGCAATAATTCACGTGCTTTGCACGTGAATATATTTTTCCAAGATATAACACCTTAATATACTAAATTTTTGTATAAAAGTTCGATTGTTTGTTGGCATAATATAAACTAAGAAACAACAGAATGAACAACATTAATTGATAGTTGTACAAAACATTTATTGTATACAAAGTAGTTAAAAGTTTATTGTGATTCTATAGTTATAAAAACTATGAAGATGGAAGATTATCACATTTAAACTAACGTTGTTGGAGTAGTTATTTGACAAAAAAACCACGATCCAAACAAATGGCATGTAACAAACAAAACTATACACAATTGTATAATATTATATAAGAAACAAAATTATATAATTATACACAATCATATAATAAAAAATTATATAATATTATACACAAAGCAATTGAAAGGTTATTATGCATATTACAATTACGAAAACTCTAAAGATGGAAAATTATTATATTTAAACTAAGTTGTTATAGATTTTACTTGGATTGTGACAGCAAGAAGACAAAATTTTTTATGTTGTATCAAATTAGTACATACAACAAAATTTGAGCAAAATATATACTAAAATAATTCTTTTAGATACAATGAATTTTTATCGATTTCATTAGTTGTAATTTTTTTGGTATATAATTTTTGATAATTTTTTTTGGAATTTTTCTTAATCAGTATGACATAATATAGTGAATTTAATCATTAATTTAAACTTCTATTTTCTCATTAACTGTTTATAACCTTTTGTCTTCTTATTATCATGATTTTCTTCTAAAAAATGTAATAAACTATAGTTATATATAATAATTAGAGATAATTTTAACACATACAATAATTGGAGATGAGGGAAATGATTGGTGAATATAGTTGTTATATCTAAACTAAGTTGTTGCATATTTTACTTGGATTGTGATGTCAAGAAGAGAAAAATTCCAAACCAGTGTATACAATAAAACTTGAGTAAAATATATACTAAAACATTCGGATTTGAATACAACAAATTTTTAATCAATTTCAGTAGTTGTAAACTTTTTCTATTTTTTTTATAATGAGCAAAACATATACTAAACCGTTCTGATTTGATACAATAAATTTTTATCAATTTCAGCAGTTGTAAACTTTTTTGGTTATTTTTTTCTAATTATCGATATTTTTTTTAAGTTTTCTTAATCAATGTGGCACAATATAGTGAACTTAATCATCAATTTAACCTTTTGTTTTCTCATTAAATGTTTATAACCTTTTCTCTTCTTATTAATTGTGATTTTCTTCTAAACCTATATATATGTATATATTATAGTTTACTTTAATTATCAAACATAATAATATAATAATTGGAGACAATTTTAACACATACAAATAATTGGAGATGAGGGAAATGATTGGTGAATGTAGCTGTAAATGGGCAGTTTTTAATTTTAATTACCAACATTTTTAAGATTTAATTTATTGAAACTTTTTTTATTAGTGTCATGATTGAAATGCAATAACTCTAATAAAAGGCATGAGGGTAATTCAGGCATAACAAAAAGTAAGATCAAAATATGCTTACACACTCGTACTCTTTATTGCCAATACTGATTATACTTTTTATATAGTAATGATGATAATGATGATAATGATAATGATACTGATAATGATTTCTATCTTTGGTCAGATCATAGCTCTTTTAATGCCTCGGAACGGATGATAATCATTGTCTTCTAATAATGATCTGGACTTGATTCTTCCACTACACAATTCAAATAAGTTTGTACCCTGTTCTTTAATTTCTTTCAATTTCTATCTTTGGTCAGATCATAGGGCTTTTAATGCCTCGGAACGGATGATGATCATTTTGTCTTCCAATAATGATCTGGCCTTGATGCTTCCACTACACAATTCAAGCGCCATTACATATTCTGATTGTTGATGTTAAGGGGGAAACTGGAACATACTAACAAGCATAATTTTCTTTAATTCTACAATATCAAGTTGAGGTGCATTTTGATCTTGTTTAGATTTATGTTAACCAATGCAGCTAATTCAACCCACCCCCGCCCCGGGGGCCCACCCTTTTTTGCCCCCAAAATTCAATCTGCTTCTGTTTAATCTTTTCCTGCCTTTCTTGCAGTTTTCATTTCTCTATCAGATTTTTGAAGGAATTGAAAATTGCTTCTCCAAGCAATGTTACTTTAATGCAACCCTGGGTCTAGTCCCAAGGAAATTTTACAGTGAATATCCTTGCTTTCCCTGATCCCATCCGATTCAAATGGGAGGTAATTAAGGTTTCTTTTCCTACAATTAATAATTTCTATTTTTTTCCCTACAGTTAATAATTTGTGATTTGAAGGGGAATTATGGAGCCTTCGTTTCAAAATTCAATCTGCAACCTCTTTTGATTCACACAAATGTGATTTTGGCCCACTTTTCAAGGTTTTGAAATTAAACCCCGTTCATTTTTTTTGGGGGTAAAAATTGGCACTATATCAGTAGATACCATTAACGTTTACATGAAATTTTTCTCTCCTTATCATCCAAAAAAAGATATGAGGCAGTGTATTGTATTCTTATTGAAGCTTGTTATGCTCACAAGTTAATCTTATGATAACTGATTAAGCTCGTTTATTAAAGCTTGGTATATTAGAATTTTATCTTATGATGACTGATTTTCATTTATATGGTTAAACAACAAAGAAAGTTAATTAGATGCCTGAATCATTTATTAAACTGTACCAAGGTTTTGTTGCAGAAAATTTCAAGCCTTAGATTTCCTAAGAAAAAAAAGTATACTTGCCTCTGTCATCAATTTTCTGTATTGAAAAGTCTTGCCTAAAGTCTTGCACTATCTTTCATTTGCATGTTGCAGTTTCTGTGTCATAAGTTCTTTGCACCTAGCAGCTGTTGTGGGACTACAAATGATCATAAACCCTTGATAAGTAAAGCATTTGAGCCTGGACCAATTGTTCTTATGGATACTATCCACAAGTAAGACTTGTTGTATCTTTTTAACCTCCTTGGACATTGTTCACTTGGAAATTATGTTTAGTCTGAGAGATCCCATCTCAATTGATTGCAATAAGAAATTACTACATTAATCAGGTAATCAGGTACACATGTAAGAATATGTATTTATTTCTCAGCCATAACACTTCTGAACTATTAAACTTTTATTGTTGCCTTCTATCAGGTCAATATTGATGGAATTTTAATTGTCAGTCATCCTCTTGCCGGGGATGAATCTAGAATGACAAGGAGAAACAAGGTTGTGAGCTGATTAGATCTTCTTGTGTAGCTAGCATATGTATCGGCATGCATTACTTAGTGATTAGGGAACATTACCAGTTTGCTATATGATCCTTCACTGTTAGTGTTTGATTAACAAGAAGGGACCAAGAAAAAATCTTTTAATGTAGTATGTGATTATTTGGCTTGCTGAGTCTCACTTTATTTAGCTGCTCAAGCTTTTCTTGTGCTCTCAAACTATTGGCAGAGAGCTAAGATTCAGAGCGAGATTCACCAATGTAGTTGAAGGAGGCAATCTATGTTCTTGTGTTCTTCACAGGAGAGGGTTATCAAAGTAAGTCTCACGCTCTTCTTTAACTTTCCTTTTCTTTAGTTCAATGGTGCCAGAATGGATGAAGAAGTCATAGACTTACTTTAGAAGTACCAGTTGAAAACAAAAACTATTGAGTGATTTATATCTTATTCTAGTTTCTTTCTTGCTATATTCTTGTTTCTTCTATTGAGTGACTTAATTTTATTGGTGCCAGGATCTTGAAAACTAATCAGTTGGTGGGTCCAATTTCATTTCACTGTCTCAGATTCCTAACTTGAAAGTTGTGTAAGTTCAAGATTTAGCTTGTCTTAGTGTAATTTAGTCTCTACAGGAAATGAAAGTTCTTTCAAGTTTCTCATGCAAATTTGTGTTGCAAGGATTTAATTAAAATGCGATAAATCGAGCGGATCAATGCCTCCCATGGTGGGAATCTCAACTTGCACAGAGAAACTCTAAGTTGTACAATATTTTTATCAATCATCATAATCCAAGTGTTTGGCATTTCTTCAACATCCACTGGCCACCACAAGAATGTAATATTAGTGACAAGACAGCTAAAAACCTGTCTCTGTTAAGAATTGCTTACTAGGGCTGTTATTCATATAGTTTGCTTTTGTGGTTAAAATTTTCATCTACTCAAGAATTGCTTATTTAATGTGAAAACAGAACGAATGAAGAAATTCTCATTTTACTCCAGTTTGCCACAATATTAAAATGAAGAAGTATGGCCAAGAAGCAACAACTGTTGCTGATGTGGGTGGCTTTGCTCCTAATATCCAGGTCAATTTGTAAATTCTTGCTATTACTGTTCCTGCTTACTTTGGTCTTGTAATCTTTGGAAAAACTACTTGCTGCCACTAAATTAATGCTTACTTTTACTTCATAGCTAAAAAATTTTGCTTGCATCATCAACACAAATTCCAATCACTTTTTTATCTCAGATACATCACATCAAAAAAGTGATACAGTATTCTTTTCAACAAATTATTCCAAAAAATCTACTATGCAAACATTGTCTGTTTAAATTTCAAGTATGATGTCCTGACACTTTTTTGTTCTGTAATGTTTTCTAATCAATTTCCTGAATTTTTAGGTGGCTCATGCACTTCTACAGTTGAGAGAGGATGTCTTTGTGTGACATTGGAATGATACTAGTAAGCTGAAACTTATTTAAAAGTACCATGTAAATTTATTTGGTTGACTGCGTTTTATCCAGAATCTTAGGATCGACTTTTCAGTTGAACCTCATTGTTTTTTTTGTAGGAAAAGGCTTAATCTGCTGCTTTATTGAGTTTTCACTCCATATTGGTATATAAAGTCTTGGCCCAAGCGGAAGCTTGACAGATGCTGTAAATGCAGTCATTAGACGTGCAGCCCTAGAGGGGAATCTTCAGTGGTTGACATTTTCCCATATAATCAGCTTCCCCAAGAAATTCCAGCTTAAATCTTTGCGAGGATCACTTATTCCTCTAGCAAGCAATTCTTTTCAAAACATGCAAGTCTTCGTAGGAAGTTTCATACATTGTGTATTGAGCCAATTTCATGTTTGTAAACTATGATCCTGATTTTCTTTGCTAGAACTGTCTTATTATCAAAAGACTGTCTTATTATCAAAAGCAAAAGGAAAAGTTAATTTCCTTCACACTTTTGTCTTATCTGTCGTTTTTTTCCCCTCTTATGTGTCTTATGACATCTGATGGATGTAGTCTACATCTCTTGGTACATGAAGACAAAGAAGGATGTCATAATTCACTTATATTTTGCTGAATTAATAGGCTGACAAATTGCATAACTAACGGAAATGAGGGATATTTCGTTTATGGTCTACTCTTTCTTTTTCTTTTTCTTTTTTTATCAAGAGTTATTAAAATAACACTTAATCTTTATCCCAGAAAAAACAACCAAAAGTCAATTGCTTACTCTTTCTTATTTATTGCTCTACTATTTGTGGGTTGGAATGCATTGTTCTTTCTTTGGGGTGTGTGCAGGCGGAAGTAGACTGATTGCTCTCATAAGCCAACTTTTGTTTCTCAAGGTATCCTCGCTTCTATCGTGCCTTTGCCCCATTACTCATGCTCACTTTGGCTTATTAAAAAAGGTTTATTTGTAAGTAGCACCTGAGGTGCTAATTGTGGAACTGCTCCGTTTATCACCACCTCAAGCATCCAAACAAGTCGTTAGTGGCTTCTGTAAAAGCCAGGACTCTTGACGGATCAGAATTCGTATCTTAGTAGCAGCATGCTTCGCATTATTTTGGTGAATCTCCCGCTTGTGCAGGTGGCATATTCATGCCTCAGAAGTAAGCTCATTGTCTATTTTAAAGCTTATTGTTTGGAGAAAGAGACTCTCCACTGATTGTGAACTTCATAACCATGCAAACTGTGGAATTCTATATTAAAGAACAATGCATGTGGCAATCCACCTCTGGCAACTTGGTGTATCATACAAGGAAAGAAATATTATTTCTGTGACAAAGTGTATGTCGTATACTGTCTGGAGTTCTCTCTTCTCTGTTCAAATGCTATATATACATGGGGAATGTTGTTTCTGTGACAAAGTCTATATAGTATACATTCCCCCCGTGTGTGTGTGCGCGCGCGCAGACATGGGGAATGTTTAGCTGTAGCTTTAAATGCTTCCAGTTGACTTAGAAACCTTCTGCTGAGTTCCTTCTCGTGAAGAATGATAAAGTAGGAGTTATCATCCAATTCCAATTTAATTTTTTTCTCTTTTTTAGTTCCCTCGACATGGTTAGAGGCAATGCAGAAACACAGGACACTTTTAATTAATGAGTTTAGACGAGTTTAAATGAACTACTCGCTAGTTAAGCCAAGTTCGACTTGTTTAGAAACGAGTCTCACTTAATGTTTGAATTCGATTCATTTAATTAAACGAACGAACCAAACTCGAGTTTATATGATTTGAGCCAAGCTAAGTTCACAGATAACTTGTTCGTTTAACAACTCTACTTTTGAATTATTAGAAATATTCACTCTCATTCTGATCTAGCAAGGAAGGTTTTGCCGGTAAAAGCCGACAGGCGGGAGACTACATTTAATTTCCAATTATAGAAACTACCGCTAGCAAAATTGCAGTCTCCAGGGTCTAGAAGATTAGCGGTGGTGGTAAATATTTCTTGCAGTTTCAAGATAAAGCCTGAGTTTTGGAATTACTCCAGCTTAAGATATGTGCCTGCAAGTAAAAGTCTTGTTATCAAATATATTTTACCATGCAGCCAAAAATAAAGAATCTGGTCTGGACTCACATGTAACTTTAACCACAATGGGCTCCAAATCAGCGAAAGTGAACAAAAGCTCAAATAAAGGGGGAATAGATATAATCATTGTTGTTGCAGTGACAACATCAAAGTCACTTTAGTATCTCAATGTGTACAATATGGTAATCCCGGAACAGCCATGCAGTGCTATCTTTTGTGCATACCCACGCAAGCATGTTGCATAGATGTAATTTCTTTGTGTATGCCACATATACATTTTTTTGTTTATTAGTGATTGGAGAATTTGTTTTGGGCTGCTCTATTGAACATAGAATAGTATTCCAACAGTATGTCTCGTGTATAAGGTCAATTTTTCTTTTACTTTGCATGGACTACTACCAATGCTTTTCCCTCACTTCCTCAGAAGTTCTGAGGAGAAGTTCCGGCCATTGTTAGATAAGAATGTTATCCCTTTCAAAATAAGGGTCAAATATCTCTTTCAGGCTGAGGTATGGATGGTTTCTAGTCTTGATGCGGTTGTGGTACTTGGTAACGTTGTAGAATGAGTTATAACGGGCGATTAAATTGCAACAGCCACTAGTGGGCCTTTGTTATAAATCAATTATCTTTATGCATTCTTCTAATGAGCTTGTTGAGTTCTTTTGCTATGATATGACACGTGTTTGATCTTTTATTCCACAAGGGGGGAAACGTGAAATTTCATACTACCCATGTTACATTTCATTAATGTTCTGTTTGGTTCAATTTAAAATGTTTTTATTGTGGAAATGTCTTTGTTTCAAACTATTTTCCCAGAATGTATTTAATTTCCCTTTTGTTTTTAGGTGTTTCTCTAGAGTTGCTGGAAAGAAAATGGTATCCACCAAAAGTAAGTTACTAGAAATATCACATTGTTCTTGTTTATTACTTTTGGAGAATTTTCTTTACGCCTTTTTTTGTCCCTTTTTATGACACTTTATTTTCTGTCCTTTTCTTGTGTATAGTTTTATGAAATTCACCTTCTTTATCGTAATTTTACAGGTGGAAATGTCAATATTTTCCTTCAATCGTTTCAACGACTACCCTAAGATATGGTAATTTCACGGTAATGATGAATGATATGCACTACTTGTTCCTTGTTTCCCTTTTTGTCTCCCTAATGTTTTACTTTGGATTTGGAGTTGTATTTTATATCATAAGCATCTGCATTTGAGACCTTTTTCGGCATGTAACTTGTACTTTGGTGTACTCTACTTTTTGAAAAGTATGGTTGGACTTTTGACTCAAAAAGAAAAAGAAAAAGAAAAAAAGAAAATCTGGTTCTGTCCCTTTGTTTTTAATGGTTTGTCAAGTTTGCAATTGTGACATAGATGAATAAAAGTGAACTTCAAAGAATGTGTTTAATTGAAGTTTTATTTGAACAGAGGCTGGTAGTTATTTCTGCATATGATTATCTTTATTCTTAGATATCATATTTATCTTGAACAAGCTATATCTTAATTAATGGGGTGGTTTGGTAATGTTCGTATTTTTCTATTTCTGTTTTTTTACTATGAACAAAATAGAACACCTGTTCCATTTTTAGATAAAAATAGAACATAAACATATTCGATTTATGACATTATTATTTTTTGAAACAAAAGAATACAACTACGTTTGATTAGATACTATCATTGTTATGTGAGAGAAAATCATTAATGAGGTTTAAATTTAATATATATTAAAGTTAGCACATAATTATGGATTGAGTTTAGGCCAAGTTAATTTCAATTTAAACTACATCTGATCTCAATAATAATGTTAAATTAAATATTTCATAGATGTAATACTTATACATGTTTAGAATAAGTAAGAATATACATAAATTGTATATTTGTTAAAATGTATTTATGTTAAAGTATTATTCTTGAAATTAAGTAATATATAATTAATAAATATGCATCATAAATATATAAATCTATTAGTCTTTACTTATAATATTTTAAATTTTTATACATATATGATTTTTCAAGAAATTTGAAGTTAACCTGATTTCGATCCAAAAATCATGTTAGAAAAATGAGTTGAAATGAAACATTACATATGTGAGTTTTGAATGGGTGAACTCAAGTTAAAAATGATAATATTATTCCCTTATATTGGGTTTAGACTTGTTAAAATTCAATTAAGCAAAGTCATAAGCTTTAACAGCGAGATGGGCCGAGCCAAGTCGGGCTGGACCAAACTAAATCATATTGGGTCAAGTAGGTTAAGGTATTTAGGTGGAATAAATGATGGTGGTAAAAATAAAATAAAATGATTTAAAACATTGATTATTAAGTTTCTATTTTAAGTTTTTTTTAAACAGATAAAAACAATAATTTTAGTGTTTTGAAAACAAGACTCATGTTTATAAACGTTTCTCTTTTTTGTAAAATACAAATAATTTTAACAAACTCTATTTTTTATTTTTTATTTGTCAAAATCTACAAACAAAAATAGAAAAAGAACAAATATAAACGTACCAAATGGCCCCTAAACATCCATAGTGAATTACTAAATCCTTTGTCATTTTTTGTCTTTTTGTAAACAGTTGTTTAACACTTATTGTAAATAGTTATTTAAACTTTGCTTGGAGGCACATGAATGCTACCATCCTTCGAACACGAGAACTAGAAACTGGTTCTTGAATGGGGATTAGATTGGAGTTGTCTAATGTAATCGTTTATAATCCCACTGGTATAGGCTATGCTACCTTATGTACAAACTGAATTCCTGATCAATAAAAATTTTATTTTTGCTCAAAAAAAACTTTTGGGAAATATTTTATACTTGAAGTGAGTAAAATTTTTATGTTAATAAGTTTGATTTACGCCTACAATGTGATATTTGCTTTAGTAAGATGACATTTTTGGTCTTCTATAGCACTTCGGGCATCCCCGAGCTTTGTATAAATTCAACTATACGTTGAGCGGTGCTTTTGATCTTTCCATTTCTTTGTCACTCTAAATGCTTTTGATGTTTCCTTCATCGTTATCACTTTAGGGAGCACCAAAATTGCCTTTTAATTAGTTAGTCAAAACTTCAAACTGCTCACATTTTACATTTAAACTTCACCCCGATATGTTCTTATGTAGAAAAAAAGAAAAAGAATTTAAGAAGAAAAAGAACTAGAAACTGGAAAAACTTCTAAAAGCAATCAAACATTAAATAATTTGAACAAGTGCTACTATATTCTTATTTTGAATCATGCATGTCATGTAGCACGTCTAAATAACGTGCATTAATAGTCAGATGGTCAGAAAATAGAACACTTTTCATTTCAAATTTTCCTATGGTACGATGCAATTAGTTAGCATCATTCTCAAGAAAATAACGAAAAAAAAAAATGTCTAATTGCACAGATTCGTCAAGAACATTGGCTTGCTTGCATATTGCCCGACTCAACTAGTAAGATATGTACTTTTTATCCTAATTAATGTTCCTGTAATATATGTAATTTTTTATCCTAATTGATGTTCTTTGACCACAGTAGCCTTCACGGGATGACCTTTTTTTTAAAATTAAAATTATTATTATGCCTTTTCTATTTCATATTTTTCACTTTTAGTTTTTTCTTTTCTTTTTGCTTATTCTTTCATTCTCATTTTCACTGAAACTCAATAGCTTCGCTTCCATTGTCTGAAGTGCTTACATTAGGTTGAGTTTTTCTTTACGTTTACCCCTGACTTACATTTGGTTGAGTTTTTCTTGACATCTACCTCTAGTTTATGTATAAAATTCTTCTTCCCTTTGTATCTAATTACTCGCACAACCAAAACATGTAATTGGACAATAATTCATGATAGTTTAATTTACATCAAGGTGAATAGATATAGGATCTCGGATGAATTCTTGTATGAAGGATTCACTTTAAGAGATATGACATATGCAAGATTTTGAAACTAATTATAATTGATTAATCAACATTAGTGCTACTATTATTTTTCAAAAAACATTAACAAAAAATAATCATCTAAACATAACCCCAAAATTTGAGGTGGTTCTTGCCAAAAAGACATTACGTTTGAGGTAAAATGTCTATTTTCAAAGTTGAGGGTGACAAAATACAACCCTCTCAAAAGATCCGGGGGGCGGGGGGGGGGGGGTTCAAATTTGGCTAATTTCTCCAAATATTGTTAAAAAAATAAAAAAAGTGTGGCTGTAACAAAGTTTATTATACTTGTACGCCATTGGAGACAGTGGGCCAAAATTATATTATTTTATAATGAAAAATATCTGCAGTGTCCGCTAAAAATGGTGCTCAAATTGCATTATATTTTAAGTAAAAATAACCTTAAAATTTTTTTTATTTAAAAAACCCAACGTGTCAAGTGGACATGATATTCAATTTTTTTTTAATAAAAAGTTAGCAATTAGCCATTGATCAATGCCTACTAGTGGTTTGGTACCTTATAAAATGCATCCCCCCTCCTCAATTCACCCAAAATATTTCTTTCAACTCACTCTTTAAAGTCTTCTCTATCTCTCTCTCTCTTTAAGCTCTCTCATCCTCTCACGCATTCTTGATAGAAGAAAAGGACCCTCATTCTCTTTCTAATTCTTAGCAAAGGCAAAAGAAAGCAGTAGAAGACTTCTCACTCTCACTCTATCGTCTCCTCCCCACATCTTTAGGCTAGTCTTATTACAAGTTTCAGCGACCACAAGACAGGCATATTTTTTGAGTGTAGCTTCAAAGGTAATTGGGACATCTTTTTCTTCCTTTAATTATTGCTTAGATATACTTCATTGTGTTTTATTATGTTATTGCCTTGTTTCCTTCTTGTGAAACTAGTTTTAGATAAAAAATTAAATTTTATATTATGTTACATTAAATTTTAAAATATTGTTTTATGTTATGCTGTTTAGGTAGTCCAAGCATGTAACTTGGTTATAAGATTAAATTTATGGTTTATAAGATTAAAATAATTTAGAATTAACATTTAATTTAATTGATCATGTAATTAGTTAGATTAGTTAGTTAATAATTCAAGGGTTAAATATAGGATTAAGAGCAAATTAGTGTAGGCATAGTTAATGTAGTTTTGACATATAATTAATATAATTGATTAGGTGCAATTAATAATGCAAATAGATGTAACTAATGTAGTTAATAATAAATAGGTATAATTAATATGGTTTTCACATATAATTTTAGTTGATGGTGAGATGTATTAAATGAATACTATATTAGCTTGTATTTAAAGTCATAATTGGCAATATTAAATTTGGCATTCATAAATTTGGCTAGATAGTTGTGGCTTATATGAAATTTGATTAAATGATATCCGTTAGATTAGGCAAAGCATGTCAAAGGATAATTTCTTAGTGATTCAACTTTATTGGGAAGGAAAAATTATGTATACTGGAGGATCAATGTCATACGATTCACCTATCTTGTAAAAGGTTATGTTCCTTAGAGAAATGGTAGGTTTTGATGAGTTGATGGATAAAGTATACAATGTTATCAATGTAGATTGTGATAGATTTAAGATTAATTGATATTCGGAATTGCCTACATGGAAGATAATGGACTTGATGGAATGTGCTTTTTGAAATTCAATAGCAACATGTCATTGAGATCAACGGTGAGGTCTAGGAACTCTCAGGCTTAAGACAATATGATTCTAGGACCTTGGAATTTGCAATTCTATACCTTGATCATGGCACTAGCATGCGTGAGCCACAGCAGATGAATGTGGCTGAGATAGTTGGCTTATATGAAAGCCAATTGACCTAATTAGATTGTCGAGATGTCCAATGACTAGGAGAAAATGAAAAATAGTCAGTGGACGGCATATTGAGGATCACCCTAATAGTAATTAGGCAGCAATATACATGTCAATATTGGAGGCTTGTGATTTGAACATTGATGCAATTACAGTTTTCAGACCCACAACAAGTACTAACATTGCTTTTGCAGATGTGGACATGAACTTTGAACTGGAACTATATGATGATGAGCCTGAGGATGATGACCACAACTATGATGCATTTGAACAAGGAGGTAACTCAAGTGAAGAGGCTATTACCCACTAACACGCGAGTCCTAGTGCACCATGGGCCATTGCTGTAACACCACAGCTACAGTATGATACTAATGTGGATGTGGTTCTATAGTTTGACATTTTAGATAGACGAGATGCTAAGAAGCTGAATTTTTGAGTGAGCGCACAAAGGAGCTACATTGGAGTAGCTATTCAAGACCAAACAACATGTGAAGCAAGCAATAAAATTGTGATCCATAAAGGAAATTGGGAGTACAAAATCCAAGAGAGCAATCCAACAACATGGCATGTCCAATACAAGGCTTGCAACTCCACACCTTTGTGTAATTAGTAGTTGAGAGCAACTTTACGTAGTGCTAATAAGATAATTGTTACTCTTATGGATGAGCATACGTGTGTTAGTGTGTGCAATAGTAATAATCACTCGTAGCTGAACAGGAATATAATTGCTAAGTACATTATCTTTCATATCAATAATGACCCATTGTTCTAAGTTAAGAAAATCTGAGTATCAGTGAAGAAGGAATTCCTGTGCAAAGTGTTCTACAAGAAAACTTGTTATGCTCGTGGTAGAGCTATTGATATTTTGTATGGCAATTGACCATCATTTATATCATAGTTACCAACCTACATGTAGGAGTTACAACAATCTAATCTAGGGTTAGTTGTTGTTTAAGGCCATCATCCACAAAGCACCCTTCTAACATGCTTTTTAACTATGTATTCTAGGCATTTGCTCTTGCTATCCAAGCTTTTTGCCATCTAAATTTGTCATTTGTATGAATGGTACCTTCATGAAAGTGGTGTACCAAGAAAAATTAATCATGGCTATTGGGTTCGACACTAGTAATCACGTTCTCTAGCATTCAAACTAGTGGATGAAGAAAACAACCATAGTTAGAGTTGGTTCATGAGGCTATTGAGCAATGATGAGAAGATCACAGCTGACCAAGTGCCAAATACTACTCAAGTCCAAGTTTCAACGGGGCCAATCACTAGATTGCGTGCAAAGAAACTTAAAGAGTCGTTATAAGCATTGGTGCATGGAGTGCAAGGACAAATTGGCAATACACATGCTAATCAAGGGCTCGAAAATGAAGATACT
Source organism: Gardenia jasminoides (assembly GCA_013103745.1). NCBI lineage: Eukaryota > Viridiplantae > Streptophyta > Magnoliopsida > Gentianales > Rubiaceae > Gardenia > Gardenia jasminoides. Next base: position 10,348,632 of record CM023102.1, on the reverse strand, counting down.
ATGCTTTATACTATTGTTCAAGTCATTGATTCAAGTGAGGAAGTCCTTAAACCCTAGCATGTCATACAATCGGATTCTAGGGTTTTGAGTGATATTGATTGTTGCATTCATTTTCGAGCTTTGTTAGTGTTTAGTTGTGATTAGTTAAGTGTTAGCTTGAGTTGTTTTAGTAAGCTAATAAATGGTTGGGCATGTAGTCCTTAAAGCCGAAGTAAGTGTCCTATTTGAGTTGGGAGTTGAGTTGTTATTTCTTATCCCAGAAGTCTAAGGTTTGGAGTCTTGTGTTTAATAGTATTTTCAAAATTTTACAGCAAATACGCTTGTGTTTGTGAGCAACTTCTCTTGTCCAAGAGATCCAACTTAAATACTTGCGAGAGTTCTTGAGTGTTCATTGACTTATCAACCAATAATTACACTTGGTTGTGGCGTCATCTACCTACAACTCTGGTTCACTAATATATTAAAATTTTGGTTTGAAAATCTTTTCTTAATGCATAATTTTGTGGGTTGGAAGGGTCAAGGGTTTTCTATACCTTCAACTTCATTCTTCGTCCATATTCAGGGCTTGTGTGGGATACGATTCAGGCCATCTTAGTGGGTTCGTGTCAGCTTGACTATCAGAACTAGTTGACGATATCAAGTATATCTCTTTGTCTTTTTGCTTTCATTAGTTGTCTTAAAATCTATCCGTGCCTTGAGTTTTGTTGATGTCCAAAATCTTCTTCTTGTTGTGCTGTAGATTGCTATTCTTGAGTCATTTTCTTTTTGTTGTGTCCAAATTTGGTTGGAGTCCGTTGAGTCCGCATCTTGTTGCTTCTTGCTTAATTTGTGTCTTGTGTTCTTGTTTCCATCAAGTCTTGTTTAAAAAAAAATTCTGGTTGTTGTTGGAATCAATCCATGTCTATTATAAGAAGTTCTTGAATTTACTTCGTGTTGTTTCTTGAAGTCTCTTGGACAAACAAAAATTTTGTGGAAAGTTTCTTGAAAACCTTGAAGTTCCTAAAGGAAAATCTTGGGTTCTGTGAACACACACTTGGATCAATCTTGAAGAGTCTTGAATTCTTGATTACCAATCTCGAATTCTTGATTTCTTGAAGTGTGACAAGGTGTGTGGCTGTTTTCTTGAAATTTCATAGCCAAGGAAGCCTAATTCTTGAACCAAAGGAAAAACTTGCTTAAAATTTCAGCCAAAATCCATCAAAAAGAGCCCAAACAGATTTTGTTTCCTAAATACAGCTCCTTTTCCAGCTTGGAAATCGCATGCATGTGCCTTGTTTCCTAAAAACAAAAGTCAACTTTCCTAAAGCCGTGCCAATTAAATTTGGAAACAATCCTTGGCCGACCTTTGGAGGGGAAGTACAGCTTAATTAACGTTCCAAAATCCGTCCAAGTACACACATAAATAGCCTAGGAATTAGTTTTAATCCAAGTCAACTTCTAGTTTCCTAAATTGAACTAATTCTTGTCCAAAGTCAAAATAGGCTTAAATTTCCAACCTTGTTCACGTGTCATCTTAGCTTAAAATCTCACCTTATTCATGTGAAAATTGCAGTCCAAATTCTAGACTTTATCAAGATTAAAAGACTTTCCACAAACAGTTCGGTTTCTTAAGTCTTCATTAGGGTTTTCCTAGAGCTTCTAGGAAGCAGTTCTTGTCCTTAAAATCTGAGTTTTTCCAAACAAATTTCAGCCCATTTGAGTCATTAAAATCAAACCAAATCCATGTCAAATCTCATTTCTAAGTGAACCAAATTTAAACAAGTCACTTCCTTGTGCATTATTGGCTACAAATCTTGAATCACTTGAGAAATTTCTGATTTTTTCAAGTGAGGAGATCAATAACTAGAGAGTTGCTTGGTGAGATTATTAGAGTGTTTTAAACACTTGAGTGATACATGAGAGTGAATGAAACACGTAAGGGAGTGAATGGGAATTATTTGCTTTATTTCTAACCTTTTTTACAGGTTTATCCAAAAACGTCTCAAAGTGGTGAAAACACCCCTCTGGCTTTTGATATGAAAATGATAACCAATACATTAAAAAGGGAGTCAGGCTGCATGATGGATCAAAAGTTTGAAGTCTTACATGAGCAGATTGATCAACTAGAAACAACAAGGAGTTCTTCTAAGAAAAGTCAAGGCAAATTTCCTTTGGTTGAATCTATTGATTCCAACACTAATGAAGAGTTCGAGCACAAGTTAAGGAGGTCTAAACACAACACTAAATCCATTGTGATGCAATTAAAGCACTAAATTGAAAATTCCAACTTTCTAGAGGAAGTCAGATCGATCTGAATGCTTATTTGGAATGGAAACGGCGAATTGAACATGTATTTGATTGCACTGACTACACGAAAGATCAAAAGCTGGAATTGTCCATTGTTGAATTTACGGACTATGCAATCATATGATAGGACCAACTTAGTTTGAGTCGGCGAAGAAGTGAGGAACCGGCAGTTGTTACATGGGTCGAATTGAAGCATCTTATGAGGAAGTGATTTGTACCAAGTTATTATCATTGTGACTTGTACCATAAATTGCAAACTCTTACACAAGGTAACCGTAGCATTGAGGACTACTACAAAGATATGGAGATCTCAATGATGCGAGCTGATCTTGTGGAAGATAGGGAAGCAACCATGGCTAGATTTTTGCATGGATTACATCTGAAAATTGCCAAGAAAGTCGACCTACATCATTATGTAGAAATTTCTAATTTTGTGGACAAGGCTATAAAGATGGAGCAAAAGAATAAGAGAAAGGGTCCAACTAGATCTTATTCTACTTATTCTCCATTCATGACTAGATCTACTCCATCGAGGCAAGAAATAAGAAATCCAACCAGCTTTGCTATGCCTTCAAATTCGAGGGGAGAGGCACCTAAATTGGATGCCAAATCAGCCTAAAAACTGACTCAAAATCTGTCTAAGAAATTAGCGAAACATAAGTCCATTGACACTAGATGTTTTAAGTGTTATGAAAGAGGACATAGAGCTAGCCAATATCCAAATCAATGAGCTATGTTAGTTCTTCCAAATGGAGATATTGTCACCGATGATGAAATCGAGTATGACAATATGCCACCTCTTATCGAAGAGGAGGAAAAAGGTGATTAGGAGGAGCAACCAATTCAAGATAAGGTTGGATTGGTGGTAAGACGTGCACTAGCTACTTAAACTAGTAATGATGAACTACAGTGTGAGAATATCTTCTATACCTGTTGCCATATCCAAGAAAAGGTTTGTAACTTAGTGATTGATCTTGGAAGTTGTACGAACATGGTAAGTGCATTCATGGTTGAAAAGTTGAGCATGCCTACAAGTGATCATCCCGTACCCTACAAATTGCAGTGACTTAACAATAGCGGTGAGGTATGTGTTCTAAAACAAGTACTTGTTATATTTCGCATTGGTAGATATGAAGATGAAAATTTGTGTGATGTTGTGCCAATGCAAGCCGCACATATCATTTTGGATTGTCCATTATAAATTTTAACAAAAGAGTTACTTTTGATGGTTTTACTAATAAGAATTCTTTTATCCATTGTAATAAGAAGGTTACACTTGCACTTTTTACACCCCAATAAGTGTATGAGGACCAATCTTGCCTTCAAAAGGAGTTCAAACAAGAACTTGAGAAAAAGAAAATTGAGAAAAAGAAAAAGGTGAGCATGGTTGAGAAAATAGAGAGGGAAAAAAAAAGCAAAAGAAAATTTGGCCATTGAAGTAAAAAAAAAAAAAAAAGAGGGAAAACAAGTATTAATTGCAATTTACATTTGAAGAATAGGTATGGAATTACTATTATATATGCTTACTTTTTTTTTATAAATTTATTAGTTTTTTTAAATTTTTTACTTCTTGTTGATTCCTTTTTTTTTTTTTTGTAATTTTGATTGTAGGCTTTCATATAGAAAGAGGTATTATGATCTAGTGGATTATGAAACCATTGATAAAGTAAATTTTGGATAGTTGATGAGGAATAAGAAGGAGAACTTGACTATGATGAGTTAGAAGAAATGATTGAAAAAAACTTGTCCAAGATTAGTGAAGATGGACCTCTCAATCACGTAAAATTATACTTGTTCCCTTAACTTTATATAAGTTTTTTTCATAGTTCTTGTTTAAATCTTGTTATATATGAGTATTTGAATTATTTTTAGGTAAGAAAGACACAAATATTATGCAACTTGATGATGATGATGACATTGATTTGAAAGTTATGAAGTTGGAGACAATAAAGATGAAGGTGAAAATGAAGATTGGCTTAGATAATTCTAAAATGTGTTATTTTTTAAGTATTATCAAAAAAACTTGTTGCATTATTTGGATTTATATTTGTCAAGGATTAAACATGTATGAAATTTTTATTTTGCAAAAATTTGCAAGTTTGGATGAATTTGGTGAATTGTTTGGTGAATTCGACATGGATAGAACTTTGGGTTCTTGGTTATATTTTGTAATTATGACGTCATCCGATTGACTCCCAATTGAATCCAGTCAAATCCATTGACCTCTAACTCCTGAATTTGGCCGAGTCGATTCCTGATACGAGTCTAAAAATATAGGTCCCAAGAAGATTTAACCAACAAGTTGATTCATTGGTAAAACTAACTTCCATAGTCACTCTGTCTTCTTATTGGAATTAAATTTTAATATGTCAAAATTAGGTCGTACCTTCAATGTTTGATGAAGAAGATAATATTGAGAAGGAAAATATTTACTATGTTTCTATCTATGAAGTTGAGAAGAAGATTGCCATCAATCAATAATTAATTATCTCAATTATGGAAAATCGCCTGAAAATCCAAAAAAGAAAACATAGTTGACATACACCGTCAATCACCACGCTTGATCTAATATAAGGAGATCCAAAATTATTTGATGGAGTGTTTCTATGATATTTTAAAGAAGGTGAAACTATGAATGCACTAGAAGGGACACAATTTGAAGTATATGGTGCCCATCAATTTGGTCCAAAATTACATTATCATATCAAGAGGATGAGATGTTACTGGCCAATGATGGATAAAAATTGCATTGATTTTACAAAATAAAAGCCAAGTTTGCCAATTTTATAGTAACTTTATCCATCAATCTCTTGAACCATTGCATCCAATTATCGCTTCTTGACCATTTGGTGCTTGAGAATTAGATATGGTTGGACTACTTCTAAAATCTTCTGGTGGGCACATCTTTATTTTGGTAGCAACGGATTATTTCTCAAAGTAGGCTGAAATAATTCCTCTAAGGAAAGTGAAAAAGGAAAATATCGTGTACTTCATTCGTCTCAACATTATCTATCGATATAGATTTCTTCGTTATATCATCACTGAGAATAGCAAGTCTTTTTGTAATGTTCCAATAAGTAAACTTTGTGAAAAGTTTAATTTCAAACAACATGATTCTTCCATACACTATGCTACCGCAAATGGGCTCATTGAAACATTTAACAACACTTCGTGTGTGATGTATTGAAAAAAAATCATAGATAAGTTGAAAAGAGATTGGTATTTTTGAATTGAAGAATTTCTTTGGCATATAGAACGACCTATCGAGCTCCCATAAAAGCAATTCCATATGCATTAATCTATGATGTTAAAGTTGTTCTTCCATTTCAGTGTCAAATATCTTCACTAAATATTACAATTCAAGAATGGCTCAGTGAAGAATATAATATTCGTCTTCATTTTGAGGAGTTAGAAGCACTTGATGAAAAGAGATTGGAAGCCTAACAATGAATTAAGTGCTATCAAACTCACCTCTCGAAAGCATTCAACATGTGCGTCGACCTTGCACATTCCAAGTTAGTGAGTTAGTCCTTGCTGTTTGAAAACCAATCATCTTCACTCATAGTGGACAAAGGAAATTTGCCTCTAATTGAGATGGTTTATATGTAATCCAAGAAGTATACTCCCACGGATTTTGTAAATTGGTTGTTTAAAATGGACTAATAAATGGCCCCGTTGATGACTAATATTTAAAAAATATTATGCATAATTTAAAAATTCCATGATACATGAGTTAAAACTGCATGTTGTTCTTGACCCACATGAACTAAAACTGTGAATGGCAACCACCAATAGAGTAGTATATGGCTAAACTACTAAAAACTCTACCAAATAAACTTGACCCACATGAGATTAAACTAAGTACAACAAGGACCTATATGACTTGATTTCCTTTTGGAATATATAAGCATTTTAGAAGGCAATTTCTAAATTAGTTATATGCCGCCAGACCAAATATTTTTCCCCATAAAATTTTTCTTTAAAGATAAAACATTGAATATGAGTTCTTTTTAGTAAAAAAAAAAATATGGAAAGATAAGAAGAACAATATTTTATTATTTAAAGAAAATTTCATCACATGAGAAAAATATAAAGAAATTTTCTAAGAAAAAAGGGAATATGAGGGAAGACATCTAAATGTTGAATTTATGATCTACCATAATTGGTTTACATGTTTCAAGAGATGACTTCATAGCTTCAATTTCTTTGACCACATCGTCAGTTAGAAGTTGGCATTTTCAATGAAAGAGATCTCATCATGCATTTGGGATACTTTGAATTGAATCTTCTTGAAACTTCCGTAATTTTGGTCGATAATTGAACTAACTCTCATACTTTACTTCTACAAATCAGCAAGTTCCTTTTGAAGAACTTTCCTTCTTTGTTCAATGAATTATAACTTTTCTTCAAGATTTTGCAAGCAAGTAGTTAGTTCTTCTTCTACTTGAACTTTCTTAAATCGAGTAGTCATTTTGGAAAGAAACTCTACATATGTCTCTTTTCTCATCTTTTTTTTCATGATGAAGATACTGAAGTATCCTATATCTTAGTTGTGATGAATAATTGAGTCAAGGAATCCTTCAAAAGAAGACCATTCAGAGGATTTGTCTGTAAAATTTTTGTAATAATTTCTTCTATACACTCCTTTAAAGAAGAAATCTGTTCGATATGAGTGCTAAAAATTTGCTCACAAAGAACCATCCAAAATTTGTGTAGGTATTTTCTCCGATATGTTTAAATTAATTTTTGCTCATGAAATTCTGACACTAATACTACATTATGTTTCTTTTGGACTTCATGTGAGTCTGTTACTCATTCCCACATCGATGAGGTAGATCCATTCATGACAAATTGTGTTGGGTTATTGGAGCTGATTTCTGATACGAGTTTTGCCAAGATGACGAATTTCATTTCTCACAAGCCTAGGATCTAGATGTTTGATGACCAGATTTGGAACAGTGAAAGTAAACCTCTCAGACCCATCTAATCCTCATGGTGTGAACAATCTTGATACTATCTCAACCTGCAACCAAACGAATTAGCTAACCCAGGTTTTGGTAGATAGCGCTACAATCAAGTGCGTTTCTTGATTAATAAACTGAATTCGAACACTCAAGAGAATCCCTAAAGTATTCAAAGGAGTTTTGGAAGCCAAGAGAAAAGTTCTCTCAAATTTCAAAATGGCTGAAAATTTCACATCAAAATCCATCCACTAAAGAACTGTGGCCTACATATATATAGGCATAAGGTTACAAACTCGATTCCAACTAGCCTTAGAACTATATAATAGAAAAGGAAACTTACAGCCTTGTTTAAGGACAAACTAGCCGTGTTTATTCCTATCTAACTAGGTTTAGTGAATAATGAAATTAATTAACTAACAACTAATAACTAATGTGAACCAAAAACCAACAAGGCTAGTCACTTATTTAATGATAATGTCCTACAAAACAAATGCATAAACTAAACTGGTATCCTCAAGCATTAGATTGCACCACTGAACAGATTCACAATTGGACATTCTTCAAGACTAAATCCATCAAATGCCTATGGAAATCCACCATCTCTTGAATAACTCTAACCAATGCTTGAATTGATGCTTGCGGCACTTGGAGAGCTTGCATGTCCCCATCATTCCCTTCCTCTTGAGAAAGATTTGTCCTCAAATCGAGAGTTCGCTTATGATGAAACAACTCAGGGAATATTTGGATGAACACAAGCCATGTTGTGTGTCTTTTATTCAAATTGAACACGCACAAGATCCAATGCACACGAACCAACTCAAGCTCTAATGACCATAAACTTGAACATCTTGAAAGAGCTGTTTCATCTCTATCATTCCCTTCTCCATGAAAGCGATTCGACCTCAAATCAATTCCTAAATGAAACACAAAACACAAAGAATGAATAAAGACAGAATGCACAAAACCAAACTTACTAGGTAGATAAGTCAATGACAACACTCGATTTCTATGCATCATAGGGTATAAATCAGCAATGAAAGAAGATTATGCATGCTTAATTACATAAGAAATTGTACTAAAAATATCAGAATAATGTGGTAAAATCAAATGGCAATGAGATAGCAAGTTATGACCCATAAGATGCATAAGACAATACTCAATAAAGAAAACATAATCCGCACGCATAGAATAAGACATAAAAGAATTCAAAACAAAGGGATCAAGACACACATAATTAACTAAACTCACAAAACAACCGTCACTGACACATAAATTACTAGTATGACTCAAACTATGAACTCGAATGTCACGCATACCTGACTTCAAAGTATGAAAAGTAGCAACTAAATTCATAAAAACAACCTTAAAATTATCCCAAGGAAAGCTAAAATGTGAGTTAAGATGCAATTCCAAAGACTCATTTAAATAACGAATTACTTAAGACAACAAAAGAAGAACAATTGGGAACTTCCAAGATGTGTACATATGAGTCAAACACTACCATATCATTGCAAAAGTTAAGAAAATAAGGTAAGGAACTTCCCTTATTGATGAACAATTGCACAAGAAAAATTTCACCAATTTGAGATGTAGGGGTCAATCTAGGAACAATACTTGTATTCCATGAGTTAGATTATTCCGTTATAGGCTCATACAAATCACGATCAGCCTCTTTTGATGCACAAAAGATGCTAATTTCATGCTTTTTAAGAGGTCCTTGAATCTGCAACAAATCAAAGAAAACACTAGGTAACAAAAGGTTAAGAGTGTTAATAGAAAACAAATCCTCTCTCACACTTTTACCTTTTACGACTAAGTTTCAACTAAGTTTGGTTTTATTTCATTGTTTCCCTCATTAACCGAATGTATAATAGCCTTTTTCCCCTCTCAGAGTCAACTAACAATCTCTTCTTTTTCCCTGTCTTTTCTTTCTTGATATTTCCTCTCAAGTTTTATCTCTTCACCTACACTCTCATTTTGTAACTCACATTCAACTACAGCCTCCCATTCCTCAATTTCAATGATGATTTCTTCTAGTTTAAATTCACTTGGACTGAGATTAGGTTGATCTTCACTGGCAATGGACTCCACAAGCTCCATTTTAGGAGACTCTTGAGTATCGCGTTCAACTTGCTCCTTTAGTTGCTTCTTACGCAGAAGACGTTGGTAAGTGTCCTACCATGACTCCTTTTCATGTGACTCATTCCTCGACCTAGACTTGGAAGAAAGTCATGAATTTTACTCCTTACTCCTTCTAGATGGTCTATCTTCTTTATGCTTACAATGCTTGGAGTGACGATGTTTAGATGCTCGACGTGACTACCTTTGATCCTCTTCATAAGCAAGTCTATGTCTTTTGTACATTTCTTCAGCATGAAAATGTTCCTCTTTAAGTGTACGAAACTCATTTTCATAGGCAGAATGCATTGAACTCTTTTCTTGAAAGGTTCATTCTCAATTTGTTCAATTACTTTATAAAAGGAGTATTTCTCAAGGCTACCTTTGGATTGATTTTCAGACCTTTCAAGTCTATCCAATCTATCAGTCAAGACCTCACAAAAGCTGTTGATCTTCTTTAGGGCATCTCTCAAGATAGCCTCTATTTCTAGTGTAAGATCAAAAGTTGAAAATTTTTCTACTTGAGATATATTAGAGAACCCTACAAAAAAAGGTTAGCAAGAAAATAATATTCCTCACTTCACTTTCTCATGTGTTTCACTCAACACTCATGTGTACACTCAAAAGTATAAATTTCTCTAATGTGCTCACTAACAATTTCTCAAGGCTTCACTTGCTTCCCTTGAAGATTTTAAAACTCCCTCAAGGTGTAAGAACCAAGTTACCAAGAAAACTACTTAATTGTAGCAATTTGAAAATTAATGGAATGAGGTTCATAGGTTAAGGACTCACTAAAATTGGAAAAAAAATGACTCAAAAAACGAAATATTAATGCTGGAAAACTAACAAAACTCAGCTGGAACAAGATTCACAAATTTGGCTGGAATTTTGGAAAACAAAGGCACAGTTGAAATTTAGTAACTTAGATGACCCTATTGACTTGATTAGGAAGCATGGAATTCTAGGAAATACAAGTTAAACGTGGCTGAACAATTAGGAAAGTGTGTAGATAGATTTGGAAATTGAAACTGGAAATTTGTTTCAATTGAAGAATCGGACCAAGCTGGGTGTATCCTTGTAATTTTGGATTTAGTAGGCTGTTTTAAGCAACCAAAATTGAATTGGAATGCTTTTTTTTGGGAGATCAAAATCCGAATTGGAAAGCAGTTTTTGGAGAGCAAATCTAAATTAGGTTTAGTTTCTATAATGTCAATTGAAATTTGCTTACTTTTAGAAACTACTTGCAATCCGTTTGATTCAAGTTTGGAAACTAAATAGGATTTGGCTTGAAGCAATTTGGAAAGTTGGCTGCGATTGGTTTCTTTAAACATAACAACTTTATTTTTGATAAATATTCAGATCAAACAACAAGTTGAAGGCTAACCAAAGGCAAAGTTTATTTTTTTTTCAGATTCAAGACTTTCAAGAACGTCATTTTTTTTTGTTCAAGACATTCACAAAAATTTTACAGAATTCAATCACAAACTTCATGAGCTTCTAGTTGACAATTAAGAAATTTACGACTTCAAGCTTTTTAGCCAAGAAATTCAAGGAAACAAGCTGGACAATACGCATGAGTTTTCAACCTCAAGAACAACACGAGAACATGTATGCGACAATTTGTTTTTAATGACACAGCAACAAAACACACAAACACTAGGCACCAAAAACAAGGTTGAAACACAACACAATTGACACGGAAACAAAGTTGGACAAATATGAAACAAGCAAACCCTAGTGACATGGCAAAAACCCTAGTACCTATTTGATTTTTTTTTCTTTGAATTGCTGGACACATGACACAAGGACAGCAAGACAGGAAAGAAACAAAATTTTTAAATGACACAAAAAAATTACTTTAACTATTTGTTGGCAGACTAGTAGCCTGCATTCTACAAGGTTGAAAGCCTTTTGCAGTTTATTTTCCTTCCATAACAAGAACTCAAGTTTGAATCCTTGATTTATTGTTTGAGTTATTCTTCTTCTGTTCTTGAGAGGAATAATTTATTGCTCTTATTCTTTGGCAATCTCCAATATAGTGTTGCTCACTTTCATATTTGATACACTTTTCAAAATTTAACCAACATCTATCCTTTCTGTGTCTTGATTTTTGACAATACATGCAAACTTTTTTTGCTTGACTTGGCTACTAGAACCGGTCTTTCATGGGTTCACTTTATACATGGCTTGTGTTTGAAGTATCGAGTCTCTTGAATTTTAGCATTTTCCTTATCTCTCTTGCCTTGCTACCATAGTGAAAAGTATTTGTCTAACTTAAATTTCTACTTCTTTCATAGCTTTGCTAGTTTCAACGCTGGAGGCTAGCTCTATTGCTTTTGAAGAGGCCTTCATCATGCTAGCAACTAATGCATCCTAAATTTTTCAACACAACCCTCTAAGAAATCGTTTAACATGATCTTTTTTGTTGCAACTAACATGGGTACAAACTTAGAAAATTTTATAAATCTGGTCTCATTTTGAGCTACATTCATCCTATCATGTTTCAGGTTAAGGAATTCCTCTTCCTTCTTATTCCTAAGATGACAAGGGTAATATTATTATTAAATTCTCTTAGAAAAATTGTCCAATTATGTGAGATACTGCTGTATTCCCACTTAAGGAAAATGGACCATTCCTGAGCTATGACAAAAAGTTGATACATGGTTAACTTAATTTTGTGCTCCTCCAAGTAATTTGGAACTCCATATACTCCTTTCATCTCTTTTAAGCATAATTTAACTTTTCCATCACTAAATTCTCCATCAAATTTTGGTAGCAAAAGTTAAAAAACCTTCCCAAAATTATATTTACCTTGTCCTCATATTTATGTTCTTCTGGGTCCTCTTCCAATCATGGGCTAAGTGATCTGGATCTATTCCTACAACCATAAAATTTGTAGAGTCATTGTCAGGTAATTAAGAAAATTTAAGCAAGCAAAATGAATAGTTAAAACCTAGATAGTCGTCCCTATCCTAGTTCAAAGGTTCCTTTATGAAGACCCTTTTTTATATGGTTTTTTTTTCTAAAACTTAGTCTCTGATACCACTGAATCTCACATCTCAACTTCACCTTCTAACAAGGTTTCATTAGTAGTAATTGTCTCACTGTCATTAGGATTCACTTGACTAACATAATAGTTTATTTGTTGAAGTACAAATTCTTTAATTGAATTTTACAATGGAAAAGTTACAACATACTATAGTAGAACAAACCAAACACTCTTCACTCCTAGTCCTTTTACATGAGATTCAACAAAAAAATCGATCTGCTGATTATTAGATCACTCATATGGGATCTCAATGCCCAAACCAGTAGCAGCAAAATTTGTTAATATTAGGGTGAGTTAACATAGTTCAGTGAGACCCGTGTGCTTAAATTTTAAGTATATAGATAGACCTGATATAACCAATACTCAATAAGCAAAGGAAAAATAAATAAACAAATCACAATACAATAAAGGATACGACATTAATTGTTGTTGATGATGATCTGGTTTCATCTTATACTACCATCATCAGTTCAGCCTTCTACCAGTGTTTTAAAAGAGAAAACTTCCTAATTGCCCCCTAAACTATTCACTTTACTCAATTTTGGCCCCCCAACTATATTTTGCATGAAATAAGTCCATTAATTAAAAGAATATCAAATTTAAGGGCTTTTGTCATGTTTGCTTGTTAGTATTAATGGACTGAAGGGCAAAACTGGTAGGATACAAAAACCCACCAAATGAGTAGCCTTAAAACCTGGGGTAAAATTACAAAGCAAGTGAAAACTGGATTCTAAAGTTGTAAAATAGAATAATAATTATCTTCTGAAAACAACTTGTGCTCCAGGTGCTATTGCTACGTTGCTTTCGTTTCCAACAAGCCTTGCTAGAATACAGCAGTGTTGGACTGTCTCCTCTATACTTCTTTGGTGTCACTCATGCGCTTAGAAAACGTTCGACTAATAGGAGCTCCTCCCAAGAGCACATATACAAGGGATTCATCTCTTTAATTCAAGTTTTCATTTGGGCATTTTCTCAAGTATAAAGAGGGCATATACAAATCTACTTTTCCTATTCTTAGTCTTGTTTATGACTATCCTGGAAATTTCAGCAATACCAATAACAACCAATTTATCTCATATAAGCTCAACATTTGTTCAAGTATTTAACAATAAATATAAAAAGAGGAAGTGAGTGAACATGACTGGAGAATATGAAAAACTAACAATCAACCAAGCATTTTGCAAATTTTTCAAAAATTATCATGCTGAAATTGAAATTGGGAAGGAAAAGAGAGCTTATAATGATTTTTCGATTCTTCTTCCTCTTTTTTTTTTTTTTTGGTTGTTTGAATTTTCTTCTACATTTTAATGGGTTTTGATTTCTAAATACTTATGAATGAGGGATTCTGGGAAAAATGTGGATAGGTGAAAAATGAGGACTTTTCTCTCGATTCTTGATGCTTAAATGAATAAGGATGAGATGAATCATGTCATCTGGTAATAGTGATTCCTGCGATTCTTGAAATTTTTAATGAAAAAAAAATCATTGATGAATTGAAAGCTGCATACTATTCCGATTCTTCTTATTAATATTGATGCATATCCGTCTTTTACGGTTACTCATTTGGTGGGCTTTTGCGTCCTACCACTTTTGCCCCTTAATCCTTCAATACTAAGAGCAAACATGACAGGAGTCCTTAAATTTGATATTTTTATTGTTGAGGGGTTTGTTTCATGCAAAATATAGTTGAGGGCCAAAACTGAGCAAAATGAATAGTTTAAGGGGTAGGTGGGACGTTTCCTCATTTTAAAAACCAGATCAGATCGGCTGGTTAAACTGTGAACCATTCATAGGTCCGGTCCGATTCAATATAAAAGCCAGAAGTAGACAAAAACCTGATCAAAACTATTGAACCGGAGAGAACCATTTGAACCGGTTAAGTTCAGTTTTGAGTTTTAATTTGGGCCATTAGTTATCTTTGGGCTGCTTATCTTTGTGAGCTATTGGGCTATTAAAACCCAGTAACTTTACTACAAATAATATTGCTTATTTTCCAAGTTAATGGGCCAAACAAAAAGCAAAATCAACTTTGAACAAAAAACCCAAATCAACTTAAACTAGAAAACCCAAATCAAATGAAAATAAAAACTCTCAAATTACATCCTTGCCCTATATTTTCTTTCACCAGTCATTGTCTTCTTCTTTTTTTTTATTTTAAAAAAGGTGGGCGATCACCCCATTTTATTAAAATTCCAAATAAAACAAATGGGGGAGGCTGAACATCAATTGCAACTTCTCATGCAAAGCGAAGTTCGGAAACCCTAACTGATCAAGCACTATAAAGCTTCTAACAGCCCTAAGTAGCGATGCCATTGACTCAAACAACACAAATGAAGGAGAGGTATATGAGTGACGCCAAAGAATCGGCTACCATGTTGGCCTTGTGAAAACAGTGAGCAACCGTGACTTCTCGGAAGGTGAACTGCCTAATCCTCCGAATGGTGGATCGTACCGAGGGAGGGCTCTTTGCCGAACCTGAGAGAATATGACGTAACACCTTCGAATCTACCTCGACGGACAGTCTTCTTATATCATGTAGATGACAAATTTCCAACCCCATACAAAGGGCTCGAGCCTCTGCTTGCAATGTCGTTAACACCCCAAAGCAAACCGCATATGCAAATACCATATTTCTACCTTCATCCCAGACTGCACCCCCTCCACCACTAAGGCCCGGGTTCCCCCTCGAGGATCCGTCTGAGTTTAGCTTGAACTATTCCCACGCCAGTGTGTACCAAGTTACCTGAAGGCACTTCCTCAGGCAAGGCCTTACATCGAGACAATCTAATAACTCCAGCCATGTCCGCACTTGCTAGCGACCTCCCAACTTAGCCCGAAACAATATGATTAGCTCTTGCATAATCCAAAAATAGAGATCTCCCTACCGCAACCTACTATCATATTTGCATCGATTCCAGAACTTCCAAATCCACCAGAAAATCACCGATGGTGAGATCAATAGAAGCCAACGAAGTTGCTTATTGGCAGCCTTGGTAGACCACCAAGCGAAGAGCCGATTATTAACTGGTCTATCCGGACAAAAAATACCTAACGGGGCCTCAAAGTGCTTTCATACAATGTTAGAAACCTCACTAAAAGAAAATAAATGACCAACTGATTCAACAGTCGAGTTTTGGCAACATACACAACGTGAGGGACCAAGAATCTAAAAACAATACAGCATACTATCAACCGGCAATTTCGCTCCCAGCAATCGCCACATAAAAAAGGAGATCTTAAGTGGCAGCCCCAGTTGCCAAATTCCTTTATACACCTGGGAAGATGCACAAAACCTGCAGAGATAGAGAAATACAGAGCGAACCTCAAACTGCCCCGAGCTACTTAGAGGCCAAATCATCTCATCTCGTGCCTCCCCAGTCACCAGAAAAATCTTCTGTACCTATTCGACCATTTTCTCCGGGGCCTTAAATGGTAAAAGAATCATATTCCAGCGGCCACCCTCCCAGAAATCCAAAACCGAAGCCTGGAAATCCAACCTGTTAAACTTCCAAGCCAGCGGCCCGATGCTCGACCAGTTATCCCAACAAAATGAACATGACCCGTCAGAGAGATCCCAAATCAATTCCGTCTCCACCAACTCCCTTTTAGCCATCATCCGCTTCCAAGCCAATGAGCCCCGTGCCATGGTTACCTTGTTTGGATGTACCCCTTTACAGTAGCGAGCTTGCATGAACTTAGACCATAGCATCCCTCCTTACCTGAACCGCCACCACATCTTACAGGCCATAGCATCCACTACCTGAGTTAAAAATCGGAAGCCCACATCCCCTTCTTCAACCGGACCGCACATTCTCTCTCAAATTGCCCAATGGAAGCGCTTACCATAATCAGACGCCCCCTAGAGGAATTTAGCAAATATCTGCTCGAATTCCACGATCACTCCTTTAGGAGGGCAAAGAACCGATAACAAGTAGAC
This sequence comes from Gardenia jasminoides, assembly GCA_013103745.1. Lineage (NCBI taxonomy): Eukaryota > Viridiplantae > Streptophyta > Magnoliopsida > Gentianales > Rubiaceae > Gardenia > Gardenia jasminoides. The sequence goes on along the minus strand of CM023102.1, from coordinate 10,332,278 downwards.
TGGAAGAGAAGATAGCACGGACTTTATTAACATGATTTGCGCACCCATCGAGAGGGCCTTCTTGCTCCAACCTCCAACCCTCGTTTTAACCGTATCAACCATTGCAGAGAAATAACATCGAAACTGTTGACCAACAAATAGAGAGCATCCCAGGTACTTAAGAGGCAAAAATTTTGCAAGTAGCTTGTCAAAATCGAGACTAATACAGCATCCCCACTCCTAGCCCATGGCCCAATCACAAAGCAACTTTTTAACACATTGACAAGCTAACCCGAGCATGCTTGATACTTGTCAAGGACTGCCATAACCAAATTAATCGATTTCCTCTTTGCCTGAGTAAAGATTAACACGTCATTAGCATAGGCCAAGTATGTCACTAGCGGGCAGCTCCGAGCTACAAAAAATGGACGGAAGTTTTTCATTCTGAGCAGTTCATTTAAACCCCTTGATAGCACCTCAGCTGTGAGAATAAACAAAGCTGAGGAAAGCGGGTCGTGTGACAGCCCCACCTCCCCCTAGGGCGAACCTAAGGGGTCGGCGGACCGCCTACTCAACTCTCGCTGGGACTTACTACGAAACCCAAATATCAATCCAAACATTCATTCGTAAAATCATCATTAAAAGTTATTACAAATACCAATAAATTCGCACAAAATACAAACCCCAAAATTACATCAAAATTACATTGATAATAACTCATTGATATTAACTCCAAAATACCATAAACCATCAAATTCATCATTAATTTCAATCTTATACAAAATGAGGAAATCCTACAAAAGTACTAACTTCCTCGATTCACGTGTCTCACCTCGAAACCTGTTAAGGAAAACAAATTGGGGTGAGCTAACGCTCAGTGAGGCCAAGAGAAACATGCACATGCAGGATCAATAAATATACACTTTTATAAAACAAGACAAGTAACCAAAACTTTGAACAAGAATGCAAATAAAGAATTTAATCACACATTAAATAAAGGATATAGGGGCTCTCAGGAGCCAAGTTCCACGAGTCTTGATCACATTCCAAATAGTTGACACTCCGTCAACTTTTTTAATAACCATGTAGAACTCTACTTGTCAACCATCTCCGTCCACTGTTTCACCCCCCAACTGGGCCCGCTCGTCAAAACAGAAAATTTGGTAATACTCGAGTATACCCAGGTAATTAGTCGGTGAGAGTACTCCAACCGCCGAAAATATGTAAAGACTCATGGTTTACCAATCTCTCGGCCAAGCCCTTGTTGGCCCGAGGTGAACGGTTTACCAATAAGGTTTTGGGCGTCCCCAACAGGTTTAAATAGTAAGTAAGATGATGAGACAACGCTCAATCATCAAACAAGTACAAGTACAGTTCAGGCAAGTCATTTCAAGTACAACAATTACAAGCAAGTAAATCAGGTCAAGTAAGAGAGGTCGAACGAGATAAAGTACACGTCCGTCTCGACAAGTTTAATAATACGATCAATTTAAACATGTAACAGGTCAAGCAAGTCAACAAATCATGCACTTGACACTCACCAATACCCGAGAGCAAGTGAGAAAAATTCAGGAGATCAAACAAGCTTCTCGGTGTCCTTGTGATCACCTGAGAGATGAAAATCAAAATTATCTAAATGCATTCAAGGTCAAATTTTCAATCAATTAAGCTTTTCGATTCCAAATTAAAAGGAATCTCATGAAATTGAAAAATCCATTTTCCAACATTGGAATGGAGTACAAACGCTCAAAAGATTACACCTGAAAACCAGGAAATGTTTCCAAGGCATTTTTAAGCTTTCGTCGCTTTCTGAGAAGAATTTTCAGTTTTGTGCAGTATTCTTTGAAAAATCATAACTTGAGTTATACAAGTCCAAATTTCACAAGCTTGGTACCTTTAGAAACCTATTTTAAATTTCTAAAACTTTGTAGAAGGCACCAAGATGAAATTCTGGACAGAAACTGTCCAGATTTTTGATTAAAGAACTGCTACAGTACAAAAACAGAACAGGACAGGTTGATTGACCAGCTCACTTTGAAAATTCACCAAAAGTTGTAGAAAAATAATCAGCCTCTGAAATTCATACATTATATATTCCTACATAAGGAGTTTCAAACGCCACTGACGGTACTCAATTTCGACACTCAAGCAAGAAATTATAGCAGTTCAAACAAGGTGGTTTCGAAATTCTGAAATTTCTATTTTCCAGATTTGCAGGGCAGACTTCTAGGCCTTGTTTGAGTGACGGTTTCTTGTCCAAAAATTACCAAATTTGGTACACCAATTCTAAAATATATAGTCTAGTTTCATACCAAAATTAAACCATAAATTCAAACAAATGAATGTCAAGCCGAAATGAATTCAAACAGTGCTCAAAACTGGGAAAAGTTTTCCAGATTAAAGAAGCAATTTTTAAATATCATTTGAACAATGAAACGGTACTGGAAAAACACAAAATTTTGTAGGCATAAACCTTAGTATGTGAAATATATTTGTACCAAAATTTAGCCAAAAAATCACACGGGAAGGCAGTGAACAAAGCAATTAATATCAGGGCAGCAAGGTTCGATAAATCTGGAAACTGTTTTCCAGATTTTAACTTCATTTTTTTCATGCGATTTTGACACACCAAATGGAATGCTTTTGCAAATAAATTTACATACATATAGACCAACATTTCAAATCTTAAAATAGACAAGAAACTCATGAAAATATGTAGCTAAAACAGGGCATAAAAATCAGAAAATAAACCGGCAACATAACCCCTCTTCACTCTCGGTTTTGCCTTTTTTCCTTTTCTTCCTAGTTTTCTAACTCCCAAACTCATCTCAATCACTCCATCACATATGTATATATCATAGCAACCAACCATCAACAATTGTGGGAATTCATAGAGCCCACTCAACAACCCAAATTGAACACAAAGACAAACAAGAAGCCACAAGCTTCAAAACTAAACAATGGAAGCTAAACAAGAAGCCCACTAAATTAAGGTTTGTTGAAGCCATTATACCTCAAGTAGCTCAAGGAAAATTCAAGCTTGTGGTGTGCTCAAACCCCCTCTCATATCAAGCTCCTAGCCGGCTCTCCTACTCTTTCTTGTTGATCTTCAAGCTCCAAGTGAACAAGGGTGAAAGATGTCTCAAACTTTCTTGGTGGATTTGATGGATGATGGAGTTGATTTTGAAAACAAAATGAAAGGGAGAGATGGGGAAGGGAGTTCGGCTGATGAGGGGAAGAAAAAGAGGGTTTTTGGTTGTTTGGTAAAGTGGAAAAAAGTGTAAGGAAGAAGAAACATAAACCTTGGTTTTATGGTGCCAAAAGTCAAACTTGAATTGGTGGCCCAAAACACTCTAATTGGAATTTAATCCTAATCACTCACTTCTAATCTCTCAATTAGCTTTTCTTAATCTACTAATGATCATTCTTATTCTCCGAACGTACATCACTCTCAGTCCAAAAATTTGTCTCAAAAAACGTGCCCATTTTCATTTTTCACAATTAAGTGACAGAAAATCAAATTAATAGTTAAACATGGTTTTTAAAATAAAACGAAGTACTGTATGATGTAATTGTAATTAAAATGATTTAAAACAATTAAACAAATATTCAGAGAAATTAAATAATTAATTAAATAAATAGGTTAAGTAAAAATAAAATTTTCGGATCCTCACAGGTTGCCTTGCCGAAACCTCCTGGATGAGGAGAAATACCCTGCTGGCGTACGATTCACGAGGACCGAAAACTTGTAAGAAGATATGGCACTCCAAATTAAGTCAATCCACCCTTTCAAAAATTCAAAAGCACGTAGGACATGAACTAGAAACAACCATGAGACCTGATCATATGCTTTCGCCATATCCAGTTTCAAAGCCACATTACTCGTTTTTAGTCTTTTATTGAGCCCATCAAAACATTCTAAAGCGAGGAGGACATTATCCGAGATCAACTGCCCCTTAACAAAGGCGCTCTGCTGTGGAGATATAAGTTTGGGCAATACCACCTCCAACCGTTTCATCAACAGTTTAGATATAATCTTATTGATGACATTGCATAAATTAATGGGTAGGAAATCTGCAAATGATGATGGCTTGACAATTTTAGGAATGAGAGCAATCAATGTTGACGAAAAACCGAGTGGCAACTCCGCACCTACAAAACATTCTTGTACTGCTGAGACCACATCTGAAGCAATTATGTCCCAAATAGATTAGAAAAATAGCCCCGACAACCCATCAGGTCCTAGAGCCGAGTCACTATCTATGGAGAAGACCACCTCCTTAACCTCTATATCATCAAGCACCTTACTTAATTCCACATTCTCCTCTTTCGTAACTAGTTTTGGGATTACCCTAGTAACGAAAGGATCAAACGCATCGCCAGTGACCTCTTGAGTTAACGCCTTTGAGAAGAACTTCACTGCTCCATCTCGAATACGTTGTTGATCCTCAATCCATTCACCTGGTAGTGGCCACGTTGTTGGTAGTGGCCCCTGACAAGGTGATGGCTTCATGCATATCCACGGGAAATTGTTCAGATGGGACCATCAAAGTCCGTGATTTTGTACTAGCTGAAATTGCTTTTCTTGAGCATCAAATAATTTCTTCCTTTGGTGTTAACAAGTCAGCAAAGGAGTACAAGAACAAGAAGGTGAAGATGGTGGCAATGTTACAATTACTCGAGATATTTGAGCGGGTTGGGAGTTACTTTGAGGCTTACCTCAGGCTTGAAAGGAGTAATGTATGTATCTGGAGCATTTTTGGTATCAGTCATGGTTTCAAAGTAAATTGTTGGTAGATCCATACTAGTCCTATTGGGTTTGCATCATACATGTACTTGTATTTGTTGTAACCTCTACACTCTTCCTGTTGAAAATATTGAATATGTTTTCTTTATCTATACTTTTTCCTTGTAGAAAGGCCGTTCCATGGTGGCTAGGGAGCTTACTTGGCTCTTTGAGAATGCGGGCTATGATATCAAGTTTGACCTTATGGATGATGCAAACAGGTTTGTTGTTCTTGTTTGTTTAAATTACTTCTTTCCAATGGAATCTATGCAGGTTCATTATTTCATCTTGATGGTTTAGAATCCTTAGGATGGAGCACTCCACACTCAAGTTGACATTAACTTCACGCCTTAATCAATTAGTTCACCTACATATATAAACCTGGTGCTCAATTTAGAAGAAAAGACTTGCCATCTCCAAAAAAAAAATAAGAATGAAAGGGAAGAAACATTAGTTATGCTAGCTAATCTTGCAAGACTTGTGATCAAATTTGAGTAACTTCTATTTGACATCATTTAAAGTTTCTTATAGAAGGTAGATAAATGCTTTTCCAATAATCACGAACTACCTCAGGGATGCATTAATATGACCATTTAGATTATGTCTTGATGCAGCCTTTATTATGAATTCCTTCAAAATCTCGTTATTGAAGTCTCTAAAATGCATAAAGAAGGATGTTTCCAATTCAAGTTTGTTATTCCCCTTTAAAACTGCATCCATATAGGAGGCTTTTAACAACCATGATGATTCTAAAAGTACTGTCTTTGAATCTACAATTTTTGAAGTGGACAGGTATGGGTTAAAAAAAGTCTTGTTTCTTTGTCATTTGAGTTGAAAAGGTATAGAGCATGGCATTAACATTAAGAAAGCCTTGTAATTGCAACATACTTTTTTGCAAAGTTATTGATGTGGGGCTCACTGAATGCCTTGCAAGTTGGGCACATGGTGATGTGGCAGTCCAATTTGCAACACCGACTAGCTGAGGGTAACGGTCTAGTCGATGCTATTAGAGGTCTGATATGGCAATCCTGTTAGAGAGCTGTTTAGTAGTTCAAGGGGTGAAATTAGCATTTCATTTTTGTACATCATTTAATTTTCTTTCAAGTTTCTTTTTGCCTTTGTAATAAGCACATAAAGTTGTCCCTCTCTTTTTCTTTTTCTTTTTCCAAATTTCCGCTGCTGTTAATAAATATTTTCTACTTGTTATGTCTTTCAGTTGATCTCTGGTATATAAGAGTTGCGAATGGCTTGGGATTTCAAGCTGTCTTTTTTCCTTTTGAACCTGAAACTTCTAGAATGAACCTTGTCCATGGGCTTTGGATGATTTTATTGCCATGCTTTTGGTTTGTGTCATTTGACTTGGTCACTGGATTGACTTTTAGGTATGCAAGTGGTTCCAAGTATGATGTTCTAAAATGTGGTAATATTCTTAACTCTTATTCAAATGCACAGTACTTTAGCAATGATGTGATTGAATGATTGATTGACTATGTGAATTCACCAGTGGATTCTAGCTCGCGCCGCAATTATAAACCAGGCAGCATTCATACTGATCTACGCCCACATAGTCTGTGGAATCCAAAAAAACAAGATGTGCGTTGGCCAGTCTAGCAAGTTTCTCAAATTCCTATATGTTGTATCTAAATATTTTGTTTTATTACTCATGATACTTGAAACAACACTAATGGGGGTAAAGGGACTACTATCTGGAGCTGTTTGAAGAAACAAATTTTCATTTATGAATAATATTCATAAATTGGTTTTGTTATTTGTTTGATTGCCAAACATGTGGCGTTGGTTTATGGATAAATGTGGTCGATTCATTTTGGAAGAATTATGAGTCAGTTTAATTAGACTAAGCACTAAGGTTTTGTTTGGATTAGAGTTTTCACAAAATTTGTTGTTTTCCAAAAATCTCCAGAACTTCAAATGAACAACCCAAAAAGGACCCCAACATCCCACTATCTCCTCTTCCTTCATGTACCATCCTCCCACTCCCTCGCCTCTTTTCACTACCACCCCCTGTCCCTTCCGTCCCAACTTCACTCCACCACCATCTTGCACCATTTACCACCTTTTCTCCTTCCATCTCCTTCCCTCTTCCTGTCCTCCTTCCCCTTCCTCTTCCTTCCTCCTCTCTGTGTTTCCCTTCACCCCTCTACTCCACTCTGACTAGATCATGGATCCGGACCGAACCAGGTTGCAACCTAGGGCTCAACCAGATCGATCATGGGGGTGGAGAAGCGGGTGGGGGAGGAGGGAAAGAGAGGTGGAAGAGAAGGGAGGGAATGAGGTTGGTTCCCGGAGGGAGGAGGGGCAGCAGTGGGATGGTTCATGGATGGGACGATGGGTAGAGGTGGCAGTTGTGGAGCCATTGGAGGTGGAGAAACACCTTAAAAATGATAAAAGAAACATATACAAGTAGGGGTGTGCAAAAACGAAATTTACCGAATTCACCGACCGAATTCGAATTCATTTCGGAAATTCGAATTCGGAAATCGGTAAAACGGAACCTAATTCGAATTGCCGCTTTCGAATTTGGCGAAGTTGGAACGAATTCGAAAATTGGGTTTTTGAATTGAAGTTCCGAATTCGTTTTCGTAATTCGAATACGAATATGGAATTCCGTTTTTGATTTCTAATTCGTTCAACATATATATATAAATAATAATAATAATAATAATAATAATAATAATAATAATATAAAGTAGACAAAACAAAAAAAGGAACGACCAAACGAGCTACCCCTAATTCCAGATTTTCCAGTCATCTGTAAACCTAATTCTACGCATGATTTTCGCCGCCCACCCATCCCTGCCGTCAACCTCCGACCTCCGGTGTCCGGCGCTCTGCAATCTCCACCCTAGCCAGCTCCAAGCCTCCACGGCTCCACCTCTTGGCCTGGCTAATTCCTTCAACTTCAAGGCTGAAGCTCCACCCCCAGGACCACCACCCCTACTTCCTTCAACCTCCACAGACTGCAGCTCCGTCTCGAACCCAACCTCAGTCCTTAGGAGCTCTGAAAGACTGCAAGTCGCAGCTCCGCCTCCAAGTCTCCAACCTCCAGGGACAGCAGTGTGCAAGAAAGGGTCAGGCCGCCACCGCCGCCCCCTCTTGGCTCCTGCCTCCTGCCCTGCATCGACAAAAGCTAAAGGTACTACCCTATTTCCTTTCTTTCTTTACCAAATTCCTTGCTTGTTTTGCACTTTTGCTGGAACTTTTAGATGTGAATCTGTAAAATTGTAAATCCTGTACAACTGTAAAATTGTAAAGAATATACCAGCATAAAACAATTTTTCGTTCTATCAAAGTCGTTTAACTCCTGCTTCGACCCTTCGTCCCTTCCTAAGCAGGCAAAATATTTATGCAAGATTAAGCAAACCGATAAAGATGTAGGTTATGTTTGGGCCGCATGCAAGGAAACAAGAAAATCAAGAAAGCACAACATAAAATAATCAAAACTGAAAGCAAGAAACACAAGCAAAGCAGCAAGAGCGAAGAAGGGGTAGGCAAACATTAATTAAGGGAACACAGAGTTACACTAACCTAATATTTGAATATTAATTCCTGACCTTTTCTTTTTGAAAAGCCATGGTGATTTACTAATCAGTACAAGTCTGAGAGAAGTTTAGGAAGCTACAGTAAAATTGCTGCAACTCTTCTCTCTTCTTTGGAGAACTCATCAGTAGGATGATCATCACCAACATCATTGTTCAATAAGGCCTCTTCTTCTTCCTTAACCTCCTCCTCCTTCTCGTTCAATGGTTCATCAGAGGAGCTCATATTCATTTCTTTATAATTTTCTTGATCCACTGGTAAAATTCGATGAGTAAGGGGAAAAAGAATAAGGGAGGAAGGAGCAGTGCCAAATATGTGTCATGCATGAAGGGGTTGGTAGCACGAGTTTATCAAGGATTGAAACATCAGCGGTGCTATACAGAACTCATAGTTGCTTCCCTTAACATCGTCTAATTGAATTTCACCACTTTCTATTGGCTTTTGCTTGGTTGAGCACTTTGAACCTAAGCATTACTCTACGAGGCTATTTCTATTTCTATTTCTATTTCTTTTTATTTTCTTTCTTTCTCTTTTAATTGTCCTAATTTGTCGAGAAATTTCCTGGTCTCCCTTAAATTTCCTTTTTCTTTGCATATTTTATTTCATTTGTTTATTTTTCGAGGTTAGGCCAGCTTTTGTAAGGGGTGTAATGTAATCACAAGTAATGTTTTTGAATGAATTAGTTTGTCTTCCAAGAAGTCATTTGATTTCATTTTCTTTCATTTTGCTTTCATTTTCTGATTTCATTTTTATTTTTCATGCTAGTAATTTAGTAAGCATGGCTAGCAATGTTGAGGTTGAGGAGAGGGAAGGATCGAGTGACTCACCTCCGCTTTCTACTTCGAATAGCTGTGAAGCATCCGGAACTGGCGTTAAGAGGAAGAGAGGAGCATACAAGAGTAGGTCACCTGCTTGGGATCATTTTACACCATTCTACTGTGAAAAAGGTATTCGTCATGGAATATGTAACTATTGTAAAAAAACAATAGCTGCTGATTCGAAGTCTAATGGTACTACTCCTCTTTTAAGCCATGCTAAATCATGTGATCTAAATCCTGCTAATAAGTCTAAGGGGCAGGGTACCCTATGTTTGGGAGAAATTGAAACTTCTGGGGGTGATGTTAAGAGTGCACTTATTAGTTGGAAGTATGATTCTGATGCAATTCGGAAAAGCATTGCTTATATGTTGATTGTTGATGAATTGCCATTCAAACATGTAGAAGGCAAGGGATTCCAGCATGTGATGAGAACTGCTTGTCCATCTTTTAAAATTCCTTCTAGGTGGACAATTACTAGAGATTGCTATCAGATTTATTTAGATGAAAAAATTAAGTTGAAAAATATGTTGAAGCATAATGGTAGTAGAATTTGTTTGACCACTGATAGTTGGACATCTATCCAGCGAATCAATTATATGTGTTTGACAGTTCACTATATTGACTGTGATTGGAAATTAAATAAAAGAATTTTAAATTTCTGTCCAATTACTAGTCATAAAGGGGCTGAAATTGGAAAGAGTATTAAGAAATGTTTATTGGAATGGGGGATTGATGATATATTCAAATGACACGGCTGTGCAATATTTGGTTGGTAAATTGCAAAATTGGGGTAAAGCTGTATTAGGAGGAAAGTGGACTCATATGAGATGTGTAGCTCACATAGTCAATTTGATTGTGAGTGATGGCCTAAAAAAATTTGGAGAGTCAGTTGATTGCATCCGGGCAGCTGTGAAGTATATTAGGCAATCACCTTCTCGTTTGAAAAAATTAATATGTTGATTTTCATTGCTTACATGCTTGATCCTAGAACAAAATATGAATATTTTGAGTTTATTGCCTATAAAATGTATGGTGAATCCGAGGGTGCTATGGTGACTCACCTAGCTGGGGATGCAATGTATGAGTTATTTGCCGAGTATAAGAGACTCAATGTTCCTACTGGGTCGGCTACTACTTCCCAATCCTCCACTTCTTCACATCTTAGTGGGCCTGAAAATAGCAACTCCTCATTTGATGGAGATTCCTCTAAAAAGATCAATGACAGATATAGAATGGAATTTAAGAAAAGAAAAGTTGAACTTGGAGGAATGAATTCTAAATCTGAACTTGACAAATATTTGAGTGAGGATTGTGAAGATGATGATCAACTGGATATCTTAAATTGGTGGAAAGCTAACAGTCTTCGATTTCCGGTGCTTGCAAAAATGGCTCGTGATGTATTGGCTGTCCCAGTTTCTACAGTTGCATCCGAATCTGCCTTTAGTACTGGGGGACACGTTCTTGACCCATTTAGGAGTTCTTAACTCCTAGAATTGTGCAATGCTTGATATGTGCTCAAGATTGGCTTCGGGCATCGGAAACTGAGTTGAATGTAGAAGAAAAATTGGAGAATCTTGAAGAATTTGAATCTGGTAAACTATCTTTTTTATTATTTAGAAACTTGAAATATTATTTCTATTCTTAAATGCTATTATGATACTTCATTATTTTTTTGTTTCTTGTATAATAGGTTTGCTTAAGGGAGGTGCCGAATCCACAATTGTAGATGTTTGACTCCTCCAATGCCAATGGTGACTGGTGAGCTAGAGTCTTAACTTGGACTTGAAATGCTAGAATTTCGAGACTGAGGGCTATCCCTTTTTCCTTGCAAATGTGATTTGTAATTTTATTTGACAATTAACATATTGTGGTGAATTTAGACTTGTTTTCATATTTTGTTGTTGGCTTGGAAATTGGAAATGCAGTTATACATGCTACCGGTTGCCTGGTTTGGAGGTGGGAGGTTAGGAGTTCTTTCTTGCTTTCGTGTTTCTAATTCATATTTTTGGGGCTGGCTTAATTTTTTCTCTTTGTGTTGTTTTCCTGGAAATTTTTATGCACTTGTACTTTATTTTGAGGCTTCAAAGCTTGAATATTTAGTTGTTGGATATTGGCAGTTTGGGAGTTCTTTCTGCTGTTATTTTCTCTTTATTTTTTCTGTTCGCTGACTACATAGGTAGTTCTTTGTGCCACTGAATTGGAATGGTTAAAATAGTTGGAAAAATCTTGTACCTGTACCTTCTTATCTAGTGGTGGTTGCAAGCTGTGGTTCAACTTCTATTACATAGGGTGTATAGAACCTTATGCGTCATTGCTTCTTCCTAGGCATTATTTTAAGAGGTTATTTCCTTCGGATGTGAAAGTGTAGAACTTCTCTTGCATTGACGCTGGTTTCCTTTCTCTGAAGCTGGGTAGTGAATTGATGACTTCTTAGAGGGTGGATCAGTTGATGTCCGCTTGGCGCTTGCAGTTTCTATGAATCGAGAAGGGAAAAAGCCACTATTCTTCCTTGTTGATAATCCTTACAGAAATTTGTTTAATTACCCTTGTATTAATGCCTGGCAAGTGATTTTGGTGAATGATAGACCTAAAGTTTCAGTTTGTTTCTGGTTTTGCTATTTCTTTTGACACCACAATTGGTGGGCTACTGAGTTTGTTATCTAGTGGAGATACATGTACTTCCTTGAATGGATAGTTGCTTTAATTGATGCATCTCATCATCTCATGACATGCATTCTGATTCCGTTTTATGCTAAAGACGTGTAAAGTCTATAAAGTCTAAACTGGAAGCCGATTCTTTCCATTTCTGATAAGAGTAATTGGGAAAAGAAAAGACAAAGCACCAGTTTTTGATGTTACTAACTAGTCTTTCAGACAACATTTTCAATTCGGTCGAATTCGGTGGACTACCGAATTCGAAATGGATTTCGGAAGCAAGTCGAAATCGGAACACTTGAAAGCGAAAACGAATTCGGGCAAAATTTGTCCTATTGAATTTTCAAAAATTTCCGAATTCCAACTTCCGAATTCCGAATTCGATTCCATTGCACACCCCTATATACAAGTTTCTACAAAAATTTTCTACAGTAAAGTTTTCCGAAATACCCATTTTATACAGAGACCATATCTTTCTGGGAAATGGTTTCATCATTTTTAGTTGCACCATATGGAGTCAAAATTTTTTTCGCTAAATTTACTCACGCTGGCTATTCAAATGTATGTCGCATACTAAATTTTGTGGACTGTAAGTTATTTTTCAGATCCGGAATTCCCTTTGGCCACTGATACGAACTTTTATGACTGAATTTATTTTCATTTCAATTTCTATCTTGAAAATTTGACGTCCATGTGGGCCCCTTAAAAAAGGCAGTATTAGTGCTCATGATGATAAATTGGCAACCAAACACTTGAATAGTCAGGAAAATGATATGCTGTTTGTAAATATTTTATGAAAATATCACTTAAGCTGGGCCAAAATACCCTGATCCTATATAAATCTTTCATTGAAATTTTGGTTGGTTTTTTCTTGTTATGGACTCGGTGGAAGAAAGAATTATGACATTTTAGATGCATACTCATTTTAAGATAAAAAAGTACCAAGTTATCTAATGCAGGGTGTATGGTTGTAGCCTAATGCTGGATTCTGAATTTGTGGGTTTGTTGGTGGGGTATATATTCAAATTGTAGATATTTAAGGAAGAAATTCTTCTTTTATGTGCAGTGGTTATTGATAAAAAATGAATTAATAGCTTATAATGTGTCCTGTCTTTACTTGTCAGTGGGTTGCATATCAAGTCTAGCTTACTCTGTATGGTTGTTTCGGAATTATACTTATTTGAATTATGTTGTTTCGGTGTTTTGAAATTAGTAAGCAGAGGCCTCCAGGAGGCACAAATATATGGCCTCTCATTGGTTAAATTCTTTTGCTACTGAAAACTGTACATGTTATGGTTGACTCTCCCAAGTTTTACCACTTAATAATAGATAATCTTGATTGCAAGGGCACAACATAGTACAAAGAGAGACAAGCAAATTGTCTGATGCAGAATACATGGACAAGAATAAGAGAACTTGGAGAATTTTAGTAATTATAATTTTTGCAAAAACAGTTGCTATTTTAATTGTTCTAGTTCTTTGTAATTTTGGTTATATTCTGTACTAGTTTTATTTAATTTTGGTTGTATTCTGTACTAGTTTTATTGGTTTGTTGTTAGGAGTAGAGCATTTTGTAAATGACAAAAGTTCAACTCTTATACTCAAATTTTGTAGGCTGCATCTTTAATAGGCAAATCTAATATGGCTTCTTCTGCTTCTATCTTTGAGCTCTCTTATTTGTAAGGTTTGCTTAATGTCAAACTTTCCTTAATAAGTCTTGGCCTACAACACTAGTCCTTTCTCTTTGTACTTTTCAGTTGTAGCAGCTTAGGAAGAGAGATGGAATGGAAATACTGTGTATTGAGTTTATGCAGTTGTTTTGCACTTTCTTTGTAAATGAGGTTAACTTCATGTTAGGTGGTTAATCGAAGGAAGTCTAGATGGATTCCTAGAGCTTCGTACTTCTTTTCTCTTGCTTCCTCTTGAACTCTTACTACATTCCTATTATTTGATATTCAGAGCTAAAGTTATGAAATCATTTGATCTTTAAAATTTCTAAAGCTAAAAGTTCTGATAACTATTTTGTGTCCAAACTCTTCCTGGTGCTGCATTGGTTTCGCATTAGGGCCAGAATTGTTTCCTTTTGTCCTTTTTTCTTGTCTTCTGTCACTATGGTTACAAAGGCAGAAATTGCTTCCAAGATACTTCACCAAAAGAGGTGAAGGATAATGGTCTAGTCTCCAGACAGGATTTGTTGAGTCAACAGTCCTTTTGTTGGAATCTTCAACAGATGCTTTTGCTTATCAACAATTGGGGACTGAAGATTGGTTCAAAGGAAATCAGATTCATCATTAAATGTTCAGTTTCCACATAAATCAGCCAATTCGAAGACAGCTACTGTTTTCATTCTTAAAGACGTTAATATTGTTTAGCTACAAGCTGGTCTTAAGAGACCAAATCTTGTGGCTTTCAAGTTTGCTGAAGTGGTTTTAGAGGGTGATTTCACAACTCATGCTAATAGGACTTACTTCATGAGGGAAAACATGAAAAGTTAATTTGCTGTTTTCCAGTATAAAGTTGCTGTTATCTTCCCTGCCATCGAAAGGGTTGATGTTGCAGTTCCAGTATAAAGGTTCAAATGATAAAGTGAAATTTGATAGCTACTTCTTGTGGCAGTGGATTCGATTTGGCTTCTTCTACTTCTCTCTTTAGCTTTGTTAGTTGTTAGATTTGCTTAGCTACAAAGTTTCTCAGTCCTTATGAAGTCTGGGCCTATAAGACTAGCTCTTTCTTACTATATATGTCACTTGTAAAAGCTTATGAGGACAGGTGGATTGGAGTAGGATTTTCTTGAGTTTAGTGTGTTTTGCTTTCCTTAGAAAAGAAGGCAATCTCACCTCAGATGGCTAATCCTGTGAAAATCAAGGGGCATTTCCTAGATTTCCTTCTCTTTATCTTTGCTTCCTCCTAAACTTTTACTGTTACAATCTCATTCTTAGATTTTCAGAGCTAAAAGTTCTGAAACTATCTTCTGATCTCTACAATCTCTGAAGCTATAGTCCTGATATCAATCTTATCTCCACACGCGTCTAGTGCTGTTTCATTAACATAATCAATGCCAAGTAGTGGTTAATGTACAAGTTTGACAAATAAGAAGACAGGTAACAGGTTACACAACAATTAGTCAGCGTTCACATTGATATGAGCGCAACAGGGAATTACAAAGCATTGCGATTGAGGCAATAACAATCTGGGATAGCCCCATTTTACTGTTTCTATTTGTAGATGGCAACGGGCTCTATGGTGAGTGATGCAGTCAGCAAAGAGCTCCAGGAAATTCAAGACCGAAGCTTTTCATATTTTCCATGAGCTTCAACAAATGAGCAGAAATAGTATCTTTATTTCAGTTAACACTAGTTCTGTTTTATAGTAGTTTCTATTATTTAGATCTTAACGGGTATTTTGGTCTTTCATTTGTGGCTTGAAAATTTCCACAATTTTGTCGTTGAATCCTTTTTTGGTTATTATATTAGGTAAGTGATTGCAGTTATTGTTGAAGGGTGAGTTCCTAAAAGTTCTAGAGTTTTATAACTAAATTTCCTACTCAAAATATGGAAATAAGAGTTTTAGTCAACTCATTAATTTATAGATACTCATGTTCCTCTGTTATTGTTGGCAGAGAATTTGACAAAGCATAATTGAGTCTTGTTTATTTGTTGTTTTATTCTTCCTCCTCTAATTCTCTTTTTTAATTGAATTTGTCCCAAGATCCTCACATTTTTCTGCTCACACTATTAGGAAATATCTGAGCCATCTTTCTAGCATCAGTGAGGTTGGGATTTTCTTTATAATAAATTGTATATGTATTGATGGTATGTGTGGGCATGGACTTAGTTTATTTGGGGTGTAACTGCATACTGCCTTTTTTGGTTTTCATAATATTTCTACTGCTGTCAATCTATTGTAGTTACAATGAGAGAAGTCCAGAAATCCGAGTGCAGAACTGATCTTTGAAAGCAAGTGGTTATTGCTTGTATAAAAGAATAACCGATATATTCAATACTTCAATATGTTTATATTCTTTTGTTTTTTCCCCTTTTCCTTTTCCTTTTCGAGCCTTCCTATTTAAAGAACTGTATGCGTGAATAAACTGTGTCTAATGATCCAACAAAGAAACATATCTACTATAATTTGAAGATATTGTTGGATATTTTAGGTTACTAGTATTTTTTCCTTTTAAAGTGTTGCCAAGTCAATTAACTTTATTATTTCATGTTACAGGAACGTCTGATACTAGATAGTCACCATATTCAGTCACCAACAATTTTTTTGTTTAAAGTTCCCTAGAGATTCCGTTAGGTGTACCTGCAAGTTAAAGTTGCTTACTATCTGCAAATAAATCCCATAAAACATCTCACGCTCCACTCAATTCCGTATATTCTTTTTCTACAGAGCTATTGACTAGGATGTATATGAAAAGATGCTTCAGGTTAAGACTACTGATGCATTCAGTAAGCATGGCAGCTAGCAAACATTAAACATCAGCCATGCCAAAGTTTATTGAACTAGCTCATATATTGGTTTTTAGCTGCTAAAATTCCTACTTCAGAAAGTTATAAAAATGATGAAGTTAAAGGACTTGATGTGACTGTTGGCTGTGATTAGTTTCAGCATACCAATAAAATGCTGTGATATTGATACCTAAAATAGATCAGATTACCATTGAAACAGCTAGAAATTTGATAAATCTTTCATTCTGTGGAATTCTCTTAGTTACCTTATTCTTATATGTGGATTGTGCAACACTTTCCCTTTTTTTTTTTTTTTTTGGGGTTTGCAATTTTTGAGACGATGCATGTCACTTCTGAGCTCTTGTATGTATGCCCGTTATCCTAATTTATTAGCACATGTATACTTTATCCCCTCCAGTGGCCTAGAAAAGGTGTTTATGTTTTTGTCTTTGTAATTTTTCTTTTGTTTTCTCATAGTAGAGGATCTTGGATATTTTATCCTCTTTGACAAAGTCAGTTATTGAGTGGAATGGAACATTACTCAGATATTGGTTGTAGATTACACTAGCATTTTTGTACTTGTGAACATCTTTTTATTTATTTATTGTGAATCAATGTGATTGACAAGGAGTTGGTTTGATGTACAGAGATTTTGGAGTCCTGTAGGGCACTATGACCAATATAATCAAATTCGTGGTCTAAGTTGGTTTAGTACATTACGATCTGTCAAAGCCAATTCATATTCTGCACCTACATGTCAAGTGCTGAAAACTGGTACAAAGATGGCAGATCTCCTGCTCTTTCGACTTTGTTTGACTGCTTTTAGAAGAGGAATAAAACATGTGTAATTGCTTTGTAAGGTTAGTTGCCTCACCTTCTGATTTGCTTGTTAAGTGTATGTTCTGCATCTTCTTTTGCATCGGTTGATATGTGTTTGTGGAAGTTAGAACCATCAATGTCACCCTATTTTTAACAATTAGTGCTTTAACTAGAAATATGAATGTCACCCTCATCTCTTCTGTTATGTATTTGATTCTTTTCTCTTGTTAGAACATCTAGTGAAGATCACTGTAGCCTATATGATGGTGCTAGGTTTCCAGCAGGGGAAGTATTAGGTCTTTGATAACAATTTAACTCCACTGTTGGCGCCCACAAAATCTTGGCATTTCCAGCAATGTTTGAAGAATGTTTCATCTAGGGGACTAGGAGTTTAAAAATTGTCTCTAGTGAAGAATGTTTCAGCCATCTAGTGCTTTACATATTGATGGCAATGACAGAAGTGAGGTTAAAAGTTGCCTTTAGTTGAATGCATGACAAGCAAAGTAAAACAAGTCCAAAGTTAGGGATAATTTGCTCCTATTTTTTTCTTCTTTTTGTTTGTTAAACTATTTGTTACTGTTAATGTTTTTTTTTTTTGGTTTAAAACTAAATTGATCTCATAAAGCATCAGGCATGATTGTAGGGGCTTGAAAGCTGAAGAAAAGTGGAAGATTTCTTTCAAACGGGATTGAAGTGTCAAATGCTTTTGATATACATGTTATTGGGTGATTGAAAGCGATAGAAGTTGTTAGGATATAAGTATGACTTTGAGTGGGTTGAAGGATGTAAATTCAATTTTTGACCATGAGTTATGCTCTAAATCTTATATGGCTACTGTATGCAATCTAATATGGGTGTTTTTCTTATACTTTTTCGTGTTTGTGCGGTAAATTTAATGGTAAAGTTATGGATCATGAATTATCACATTGACTTTATGATGAGGGAGAAGATAATAATATTTCCAGGATGCTTGTCATCATTCGGAGACCAGTAATGGTGGTCCTTGTCTTTGGTTCTTGGCAATCATCTGTTATTTGAGTGCATCATGGGGCACCTGAAGCGTAACAGTTGCAACGAGGATGATGTTAAGATGCAAAGTAGCCTGGATTGGCACAAGTGTGCAGGACTGATTGAGAGGGAAAAGGATTGCTGTAAGCCAAGTTGCTAACATACGCAATCCCCACAACCATCAATTAGTCATTGTTGTAAAGAAACATTCCCCTACCTTCTTTGCTATGAATGATTATTTGCCTGAGAACTTGAACCAGTGGAAGGTATAAATTCTGATGAATCCATAAGATCCGGATGACCATATTTATAGTTTCCGTCACCCGATGGCGACGATGGAGCTCTTGATTACCGGTTGTTTACTGTCGCCAACAATTTAGATCCATGAGACCGACCCAATTTAGGAGCGGCAGGAACCAAAATCTCCCTGAGAGAGCAGCAAGAGGAATGGCAAGGGGAGTTATTGAAATAGAAATTAAAAAGGCGATTTTTGGGATTAAAGGTGACAGTGCCTCAGGCCTAGATGGCATCCTGGCAAGTTTCTTTCAACGGTACTAGATCTTGGTAAGTCCATCCTTAGATGTATTCAATATATTTTCGCTGTAAAGAAACTCCCAACTGGTATGAATGACACATTGATAGCTTTAATACCGAAAGTAAGCCATCCAGAAATTGTTTCTCACCTACGGCCTATATCCTTGTGCAGTGTCTCATATAAAATTGTCACAAAAATCATAGTTGACAGATTAAGACCCTATATGGGGAATTTGATTGGATCCAGTCAATATAGCTTCATCCTAGGCAAGCACACAACTAATAACATTATCGTAGTCTAGGAAATTCTTTATTCGATAGGGAAGAAGAAAGGAAGAAAAGGAGCGCTAGTATTTAAAGTTGATTTAGAAAAGGCTGATGACAGAGTAAATTGGAAATTCTTGAACAAGTCGCTAATCATGATTGGTGTTCCGCAGAATTTTACTCGTTTTATAATGAACTAGTAATACTTCATGTGCTTTTACACGTGAATATATTTTTTCAAAATATAACATCTTTAATATATACTAACTTTTTAAATTACACACACACGCACTAACTTTTTTATCAAAAAAATTTGATTGATAACATAATATTGACGAAAAAAAAAATAGTGACAAATAAATATTATAATTGCAAGTCATATACAATCTTTATTGCATTAAAGCAAAAACTAAATGGTTATTGTGCATTCTACTATTGTAAAAATTTTAAAAACAGAAGGTTATCATAACTAAACTAAATTACTGTATATTTTATTGTAGTTACAACATTAAGAATAGGAAATATTCTATCATGTTTCAAACCCATGCATACAATCATACTTGAGCAAAATATTTATTGAAATATGCTCATTGTAGCCATTGTAAAAGCGATATCTAGGATAACCTCCTCTTTTAGAATCAAGTAAAATGTGTTGGAAGTCATAACCTCTAAAATCGATGTAAGAATTCAAGAATTTCTTAAATTTAAACTCGTATAGTTTTATAAAAAATTTAGACAAGGCTAAAATAATATTTTAAGGGCCACTCTCAAGTATATATGCAAATTAAAGTTTCAAATCGAAACCTTCATTATATTTGCTCTCTTCATAATTAGGCCTTATTTTTCACGCAACTTGAAAAGTATATCTGTAGTTTTGTTCTCCAATAAATCTTGATTTAAGCGATTTTATGGGATATGAATGACTCAATTCATGATTAATATTATCTCTTTATTGTTCCATTTTTCCATTTTAGCAACGATTGCCTGACGAGTTGGAGGGAATTAGGAATAGTGGAAAAATGGGATGAAGTAAAAGGAAATGAAGTAATCAATGAACGGTTTTAGATGGGTGCATTACATTAAATTAATCACCTTCATAACTCCACGCGGGCAACCTTTTTTTTTTTTTTTTAAATTTCCCCTATAACCATATGACTATTTCATTCCCAAGTTTTGTGCATAATTCAGCATTGTAAATAAAAAATTAGGATAAATTTGAGAAGAACATTTGCAGGCAATATTTTGATGACTTTTTAGAGTTTAAAACATTAATAAGTGAGGAAAATGGGAGAGAAGGTACATATAAACACAACCTTGAAAAGTTAAATACAATAAAAAATGTACATAGAATAAATATTCATTAGTTTCAGTATTTATCAATAAATATTCATTAGTTTCAGTATTTGTCAACCTTGCATCTAAGTATTTTGAAATCATTTTTGCATATTATTTTTCTTAATCAATATGGTTTAGTATGGTGAATTTAATTATTAATTTAACTTTTTGTCTTCTCATTAGCCATTGATTGATGACTATTTGTCTTCTCCTTCATCATTATTTTTTTCTAAACCAAGATGTATAATATAGTGTACTTTAATCAACATTAAATAATAATGGCACAATATAAAACTTAATGATTAATTAATAAGGGCATAATGGAAATAAGTGAATCTAAGATCACAATAGTGCTTACACTTACACTCCAAAATACCAAGACTAATGGTGCTTTTATATTTGTGCATAATTTAGCAAGTCTTCATTGATGACTTGATAAATTTTCATTAGAAAAAATGAAGCAATGATTCTTTTTGCCAATGACATACTCCTCAAAAAAATAATTTGTAAATCAAAAATTAAGATAAATTTGAGAAAAACATTTGCGAGCAATATTTTGATGACTTTTTAGAGTTTAAAATATTAAGAAGTGAGGAAAATGGGAGAGAATATGCATATAAACACAATATTGAAAAGTTAAATACAATAAAAAATGTACATCGAATAAATATTCATTAGTTTCAATATTTGTCAACCTTGCATCCACGTATTTTGAAATCATTTTTGCATATTATTTTTCTTAATCAAAATGGTGCAGTGTGATGAATTTAATTATTAATTTAACTTTTTGTCTTCTCATTAAACATTGATTGATGACTATTTGTTTTCTCCTTCACCATTATTTTCTTCTAAACCATTATGTATAATATAGTATACTTTAATCAACATTAAATAATAAGGGCATAATGGGAAGAAGTAAAACTAAGATCACAATAGTGCTTACACTTACACTCCAAAGTACCAAAACTCATGGTAATTTTTATATAGAGTATAAATTGTGTGAGAGTGGAGCATATAGAAATTCTTCAGAATGACAGGAAGTTGAAGTATTCCCTCCCGTTAGAGGTCAAAGGGGACGCATCGTCCTCTACCTCTTTGTTATTTGTATAGAAGGGCCTATGTTTTCAGACTCGGACCGGGGATCGAACTGGCTGAACTTAGGGGTCAGGGGTCGATGGGTCTAACCAGATTCGATCGAGGGTCGAATCGGATGACGTCATAAAGATATCATAAATATATATTAATGATATATAATCAAATTCCCTTAAAAATAGTATATAAAAATTTCCTCAAATTGGTAGTTTTCAACTTTATATATAAAAAATTTTCTTAAATTGGTGATTTATAACTTTATATATAAATTTGAAAATTTTATATTTAATCACAAAATTGACTTAAAGAATATAATATATATAAGTATGTATATATCGGTAGAAATGTAACTTAAAAAATGTATTGGATTAATTTTATACTTTATTAAAATAATGAGAGGTTAAAGCATATTTACTAAAACTTTAAAAGTGAGTTTGAAAGGATATGATGGGTAAAAAAAAAAAAAAAAAACTGGTCAAATAGTCAAATCCAGTCAACTGGTTCACCCGGTCAGACCTGTGTTTTGACCAGATTTGACTGAGTTTTGAATTTTTAGTTTTTAAGGATGACTCGGATTGGATGTCTGGTCGGTTTTCGGTTCAACCGGTCAGACCAGACGGTCCGATCCGAGTTTAAAAACATGGAGAGAGGCTAGGCATATTGATCACCAAACTAGTAGAGAAGAAAAGATGGAAAGGGGTCAAAGCATTCGTCTCTGGGCCAGTTGTTATTCATCTCCTCTTTGTGGATGATTTGGTACCTTTTGTAGAAACAAGTCTGAGCAAGTTCCAGTAGTGGGTCAAGTTATGCAACAATTCAGCCATGCTTCCAGATAGAAAATTAATATAACGAAGTCCAAGTATTTTTGCTCTTCGAATGTGCAAGAAAATGTAATTCGAGAAATCAGCCAATTAACAGGTGTGAGAGTGACCAAAAATTTAGGCAAAGACTTGGGGATGCTAATGATTCATTGCAAAGTTAATAAAAATACCTTCGCTGATTTATTGGGAAAATTTCAGAATAGACTAGCTGGCTGGAAAAGAAAGCTTCTATCTTTTGCAGGTAGAGTGACATTAATAAAATCAGTAATTTCTATCATTCCAAATTATGTCATGCAAATAGCACTTCTTCCAAAGTCAGTGATAGAAGAAATAGAGAAAACTATGCCAGCAATTTCTTATGGGGTGACTCCATGGAAAAAAGAAGACTTCACTACATCAGTTGGGAAAAGGTGCTCAACCTAAAAGTAGGTATAGACAAGGCATTAGAGAATGAGGAAAGCAAACTCGGCTATGTTAGCAAAACTAACCTAGAAACTTGTAAGGAACGAGGATGCATTATAGGTGAAGCTGCTAAGAGAGACATATTGTAGAAGCCAAGACCACATACTTCCAGTCAAAATAGGAAGTTCATCTATATGGAGAAGCATGAAAGCCGAGAGTCAACAGAAAGGAGGAAAGTGGAGAACAAGAAATGGGAATTTAGAATTCTTTTGGAAAGATAAATGGTTGCTAGATCAACCTTTATTTTAGGTAGCTGTGCAAGAAATTCCCTTGGAAGATATGGAAAAGAGAGTAAGTGATTATTGGAACCATAATCAAGAATGGGATTGGGCGGCATTACTTTCTTACCTACCTTCCTGGTTGATGTTGCAACTGTGTGCACAAACTGTTCTCGACAGTTAAGACAATCCAAGTAGGATTAACTGGTGTGCAAAGGCAAGTGGGAAATTCTCCATAGCATTGGCTTGTTCATTAGCCTGGGAAGAAGAAGATATGGACCTAATGGAAAAGACATGGATGAAGATTTGGAAATTAAAGGATCCAGAAAGGTGGCAAGCTCTGTTATGTATCATAAGGCATGGAAGATTACTCATGCAACATGAAAAGACAAGGAGACACCTACAAGCTGATGACTGCTACTCAATACGCAAGAATGGCTCTGAGAATATTCTTCATGCATAACGGGATTGCGATTGGATCCAAAACATCTAGCAAAGGGTCATCAAACCTCAATGTTGGGAGGAATTTCTAAGTCAAGAGTTTCTGGATTGGATTGGCTGGTGTGTGAAAGAGGATATAAGGAATATGACAAGTAGGACTAGCTGGCAACCACCTTCCAGTTTGTACTAAATTTTGCATGGAGAATAGGAAACAGTTTTGTGCACCAAGGTGACGCGAGCTTAATACATACTCCAGTTAAGCATATAATTGCACAGGTGGAACACGCAAAGAAAAGTATCACTAGAGCCAGGAAAAGGAAAAAAACTACCTAAATGATGGATGAAGATTAATGTAGATGGAGCTTCAGGTAGAAACCCAGGTTTGGCAGGCATAGAAGGGTGGGTTAGAGATGAAATGGGGTGCTAGAAAATAGGTTTCTCAGTGTTTCTAGGAGCCATGACCAATATTGTGGCTACATTGTGGGGAATTCTAAGTGGGTTACAATTGGCACAGTAAGCATAAGCCTCATTGCAGATACTGGAGCGGACTCCCCCACCATAATTTATTTAAGCAAACTTGCGAGATGTCTCAGAGAGAGTAGGATTGCAAGATGGTACGTGTCTGGAGAGAAGCAAACAGATGTGAAAATTGGTTGGTGAAAGAATGCATCCGCACGCAAATCATGCAAAGAGAGCTGTTAGAGCCTTCAAATGGAATTAGACGAATTCTAGGAGAAGATGTAATAGGGGTCACTACCCCATGATTTGTATTGGCTTAAAATAAATAAATAAATAAATACACAGACTGAACTTTTTAGTATGAACAGGGAGATAGGGGGGAGAATCTTTTTCTTTTTCTACTTTTCTATTTTTCTTTCATTTTCTAAATTTTGTAAGTGGGAGGGTATGGGTGGGTGAATGGATAATTTAGGTGCAAAAATACAACTGATAATGTGAGGGAGTATGGGTCGGTAAATTTGAAAGCGGTCGATTTTACTAACTGATGGAATTAGTTGATTCCATCCTATGACTTAAACAAAAGGAAATGCAATTGATTGAAACTCCAAAATATAAAGTAGTGAAATTTGACTAACAATTGGATTGGATGAGATGGCAGAACAACTGATGAAGCGTGAAATATAATTTAATATGGAATTGGACTTTTCATCGAAGCACTTGCTTTACACGTAGGCATGTCAATGGGACAGGTTTTATCTAAATCTAAATTAGGCCCAATATGAATAGGGGTTGGATTTAATTTGTCAAATTTAAACTCTACCTAGACTCATGTACGTATAATTAAATAATATATACATGTATATAATATATATGTATATATGTGTATATGTGTGTGTATATACATATACGTGCGTGTCTATATATATACACACACAGACACACACACACACACACACACACACATATATATATATATATACACACACACACATATAATCTTAATTGTCATCGTAATTGGTACAATTTTTCTAGGAGAATGAGAACAAATAAAGGTAAACAAATGAAAGATTGGACGTCATGTGGTGCAACTGAAGTTTTCAAAATAAATAGAAGTAGTGGATAAAATAGTTCTTTCTTTGAATTCATAAGGTTGCATTCGAACTTCTTAGATGTTAATTTTATTATTTAAAAATAAAAATTAAAGAGTCCTATGTTATTTTTGAACTCTATATATTTTTAATACTTTAATATGGCTAAAAAAAATCTATGGATACCCATTGGATATTCAGATCCATAAGAGTCTGGAATTCAAGGTTTTTAAAATCGGGATTCTACCTTGGATCGTTTTTTACTTTGCAGGATCGGGTCGTAGGATCGAATCGTGGGATCGATCGATCCTACAAAAATCGTAAAAAATAATCTTACTAGTAATTTTGATGTTTGCAATTCACATATACAGCAGTAAATAATGCAGCTCATGTACAATCAATATAATAGTATTATTAATTGAGGTTAAATTTGTATTATCTAAAATATTTGGGATAATCTAAAAATTAAATAAAAATTTTGGAACTACATGTAGCTGAAAAAATTGAATTTATATATGTGTGTGTGTGTATCATTTAAGTATTTATTAATGAGACAATTAAATACCAATTTTTAAAGATTCGCCAATTTTTATAGGTAAGGAATTAGCATAACATAATTATGTGATTTTAAAGTTTTTTGAATCTAATTTCTAATGCAACAAATAGCAGAATTTTCTATACAAAATTATGATCAAATTATTAAAATTTTTATCATAATATCTTTAAATGGTAGGATCGTATCAAAATCGAATCGAAATCGAAAGCCATAATCCAGATCGTAGGATCGTAAGACCCCACGATCCGGATTGCGATCCTGACAACTAAGGTCTAGATCTGAATTTATTTTTTCAGACCTATAAGGGTCTGGATATAACTGAATCTAACAGGTTTAGATCTAGATCAAAAGAATCCAACTCAGATCCCACCAATTGACATGTCTATTCACACACAAAAGAAAAAAGTACTAAAAATGCTTAATAAGTACTTTTATTAAAACCCTGTTCAAGTACTAAAATGCTTAAATAAGTTCAAGTGATAAGTACTTACAAAAATGCTTAATAAGTACTTTTATTCAAACCCTATTAAGATACTAAAACACTTAATAGGTACTTTTATGGGATCATTTCCGAAATCTCTTTTAAGATTTTTGACAGTTTCACTTAATAGCTCTCCTACTTTAAATTTTTTTTGGCATTTGAAACTCATTTCAAAATATAATATTAAAAAAATCATTTTGGGAGAGGGAATACAATCTCATTTCATATTTGTCCTTTTCTTGTGATTTCTTAACTATCATAACATACTAAATTTATCTCTTAATTTTTATTAATTGATCAATATAGTTCTTTAGTGAAAATTTAAAAGTCAGTAATAAGATCAAAAAACTATTTAATAGGTTTGGTATCATTGGTTCAAATAAGAAATGTTAATTACTTATAATTAAGAGTAATTTACTATACTCTTAAAAATAACTTGTAATAATTTACAACAATGAAAATGCATTTTTGCACTAGCTTAAAAGACAACACAACAAGTTTATCTATAATTTTACCATGTTGTATTTTTTTACTTTTCAAGCCATCGATTTGGAAAGAAATTAGAAAATTAAAAAATGTGTAAAAGATTTTAAAACTTCTTAAATTAACTAAAAACAAAGAAAATATTATCTTTGTATCTTGCAAAAACTTTAAAAAAATTTTCAAATTTAAATTTTGATATTTAAAAAGTACACTAGGTTTTGTCCGGTTAGAATAAACATTCATTTTTTTATTTTTATTTTTATTAACTATTAATTATATTTATTATCCTAAAATGAATTTTTTAATATTATATATTAAAATGTGATGTAAATGAGGCGAATTTTTTAGAATAATAGGAAAAATCAAAAGAATCCGAAAAGTGGGATTGTGATGGGTTTTATTCTATAACTAGGGTCATCGAAAACTTGAAATCTAGTGAACAGATAAATTTGTTTTCTTTTTTTTTTTTTGTTGACTTGGCAGATGTGCCAGCAACAGCAATTTTTTTTTAAACTCACATAGAAACCGCAATTGACCAGTGCAATTTCTCTTGGAAAATTTTAGTCAGGGAATTTTTGGTTAGTCAAAAAATACACTAAAGAAACCGCAATTGAGTTGTGCAGTTTTTCCTTAAAAATTTTGTCACCAAATAAAAAATATTAAAACACACACAACAGAAACAGCATCCAACAGATGCGGTTTCTGTTGGAGTTTTTGGTTCCCATAGACCTTGGATGCAATTTCAAGGGAAATATTTAAAAAAAAAAAAAAAGTTGCTCCAAGATTCTTGAACTTTTACAAAGCAATACTTAACCTGTTACCGATTCCACTGCTTCAAATTTTGGCTTGCTTGAATGACAACTATACATTTCATTTCGAACACCAATAAAATTAACTACCAATTTGTCAAAATGTATTTTACGATACAAATATGATCATACGGTCATGAACCAGCTCCGTATTTTATTTTTGGATTAAGTTTAGATACTCTTATAGATGCTAATAAAATTATGTCACGGTATCTAACTGCATCTTTATTTTAATTTTATTTTGGTTAATACTTTAAAATCTTATCTAATACTTGTATTCATTTTCCATTTCGTCCTTAGTTTCATTGTATTCTTGAGTACCAAAGCTCCATTTCTAACCAATTCCATTGTTATATTTAATTAAATAGAGTAATTCTTAATTTGTACAATTCTTTTACAAATTATCTAATTCACAAATAATGAAAGTTGTCAGTTGTAAATTATATCAAAAATATGTCAAAAAAACTTTTAAAACTAATATGCAGTCTAAACCATTACCAATCTTAGTACCGCAATTCAAATATGTCAGAACCTTAAACCCCAAATCCTAACCTTCAACAGAATAAAATTTGCAATTTTTTCAAAGACGGTTAAGTGTTTTTTTCCATATAAGTTCTTCAAATTATGTTTATTTCTGACCACTTTCATTTATGTGTAATTGAATCAAATATTTTGTAATCCCTACAATTTTTTACAAGATCTATTTCACAAAATTGAAAGTGATTAACTATGAATTACGTAAAAATACGTCCACAAATTTAGAAAACTAATATGCAGATTAAACCCTAATCCTTAAACCTTAAACCGTAATCCCTTATCCTCAAACCCTAAACCCAAAACCCTAAAAGGCCTAATTTCAAAACCCTGCATTTTTCTCAAAACCCTAAACTTAAATTTAAAAAAATTGTGGAAACTACTTCCAAAATGTGCGGTTTCACATTTTGCATCCAACATTTGCGGTTTCTTAGTGATTGTTTTAAAAAAAATAAATTATTAGCTCTATCAGCCAGGCTAGTGAAAAAAATTTTAAAATTATTTTTTATGGGTCGCCGTATCCGACATTTTTGATGACCATATTTTTAGAAACACCCTAACAGAACCCTAGATTTCCAATTCTTTTGAATTTTGACATTTTTCCAAGAAATTCGCCTCATATTTGCATCTCAAAATACACTTTGACAAATCGCAATTAATTTTATTTCTATTCCAAATGAAATATATAATTGTTATTCAAGCAAGCCAAAATTTGAAGCAGAGGAATCGGTAGCAGGCGAAGTATTGCTTTGTAAAAGTTCAAGAATCTTGCAACAATTTTTTTTTTTTAAATATTGCTCTTGAAACCACATTCAAGAGATGCGGTTTCCATGGGAACCAAAAACTCCAACAGAAACCGCATCTCTTGGATGCAGTTTTTGTTGTATTTTCTTATTTTTTTAATTCAGTTTTTTGTTTATTCAATGACAAATTTTTCAAGTAGAAACTGCACAGCTCAATTGCAGTTTTTTTTAGTGTATTTTTGACCAGTCAAAAAATTCCCTAACCAAAATTTTCCAAGAGAAACCGGGCAATTGCGTTTTCTATGTAAGTTAAAAAAAATTGCAGAAAACTACAAAAGAAAATATATTTATCCAGTCCCGAATTTCAAGTTTTCGCCGACACTAATTATAGAATAAAACCCATCACAACCTCACTTTTCGGATCCTTTTGATTTTTCCTATTATTATAAGAAATTCATCACATGTGAGGTTAAAAAGTCTAAAGTAAGGGAGTCAAGTAAACTTTTTCAAAATTTGAGAACGCGAAGTAAAATTGTTAGAAACTTAGGGAGGTTTCTCAAATTATCCCACTTTTATCAATAGGCCTAGTAAGGTGCTTCCGCTACAACCCCTACCGCCCTACGCCCCTCCCCCTCAAGAACGCGTCACATCCAATGACCGGAGCCCTCGTCTTCCATAGTTCCTTCCTACTGTCTCTCCGTCTGCTTGCTCAATCTCTTGCTGCCCATTCCTTTGCTTTTGCTTAGTCGTATTGGGTGTAGGCTTATGCATTTGATTAATTGAAGAGGTGGCTGCTATTTTCCTGGGATTTCTTCTCCATCTGGATCAAGTAGCTAACTATGTTGGTTGGGATCTTGATAATTTATTTAAGTCTCTCCCTCTTCCAATTTTAGTTCTGTCTGAAGTTTACAACGCCACTATTATGTATAGAAGGAATGGTTTTACGTGATTCTAAATGGAAATTAACACAGAAAGATTTTTTTTTTTCAAATTTAAAAAAGTGATGATTGATTCAAAAAAAAAAAAAAAAAAAAACGCATCAATTGATACTCATGTTGTTTATTGTTGCTTACTTCCCCTTGTTCCTTTTCATCCCTTTTGTCCCTTTTCTTACTTGATCAGGTTGTTCACTAACATGAGTGCATGGTCATGGAGACAAAAGAGGTAACACGCCTTCCTCTCCTTTAAAGGTGGAAGACACAGTGCTAAGTAATTGCACTGCATAAATTTGCCGGCTGAGGCTTTAAATGGGCTTAACAGAATTAATATTATTTGTTTGACTAGTTATCATATAAAAATTTGCTGATACACTTGAGGTGTAAGCATAAGAAAAAATCAAACTGATATTCTAAACTAAGATAATTATGGACCCTCAAGTGTTTCGCATGCTGACGGGAGAGAAAAGGCACTAGTTAATGTCAATATTTCTGTATTTCTAGTTGTATGTAGAATTATTAGCTTTTTCTAGAATTGAGTGTGGGATTTCAGGATAATGGATTGTGCATATTTGTCTAAATTGCTTCGCGAGTACACAGATGCGGATGCAAAGCATGATTTCCTTGCTTTTTATGAGCTATGTAATTCGAATTACATTTTGTGGGAGAGATTACATTTTCTCTGGCTGACTGGGGGCTTGATGTTGTTTGATATCATCATGAAATTGGGTAATACTGGATTGAACAAAATGAACCCCTGGTTGTCATTTTAAGTGTGTCCTCCACCGGAGCAATAATATCTGTGCAGCATTACAATAATCAAGAAGTGGATGCTTAAGGAACTAAGGAGTGAATGCTTGCTGAAGGAGGAAAAGACTAAAGTTTACAGTAAGTAATATCGGAAGCAACATGGGAAAAATATGTTTTTCATCCATATTGCATGTGAGATGAGCTGATTTCGTCCCTATTGTTTCCCTGCAAATATGTTTCATATACTAAGTTAATTTTTGGTTAGTTAAGGATAATTGGCAATTAATCTCTTAATTGGGCTGAATTTAATGTTGAATCAGTCAATTATGACCGAAGTAAGCTTGGTAGCAGCATACATGTGGGTTAAAAGACTACATTAGTTAAAAAAAAAAAAAAAAAAACCAGTGGATCTATTTCCCATCTCACTCTCCCATTTCTCACTTGCCCAGTGGACCTCATGAACGTCTACTACCTCACGAACCTCGCCATTGCACCAACATGTTAGCTTTTCCTACATTTCACAATGCAGATTTGTGATTCAATTTGCAGCGTACTGTTTGCGATACAAATGGGGAAAGAAAAATGCTTTGGATTGTTTTAATAGAGATGATCAACAAAGATTTGTACTTGAAATTTGTATTTTATGTGGTTGTTTTGTAAATTTATTTTTTAATTTTTGCTAGGGCTCTTGAGGTTGAGGGAGTTCGGAATGAAGAGAGAAGGGGATATTGAGAAATGGGTCTGCTCTTTTTTTTTTTTTTTTTTTTCCGGTTCTAATAGCTGGAATCTTTTGATTTGGTCATAATTGATTGATTGAACATTAAATTCAGACTAAATTTAGAGATTAATTGTCAATTGTACTTGATTGACCAAAAATTGGAGCAAGGGTTGAAATGTATTTATGGTGAAACAACAGGGATGAAATTGGCCCATCTCCCCCCCCCCCCAACCCCAAAAAAAAACACTGTGGATTAAAAAGGTGTTTTTCTCCAAGGACACATAGCAGGAATAGTTGCACCATATGTATCATGCCTAAGGGTGCGTTTGATAAAACTGAAGTCTGAAATCTGAATTCTGAATTCTGAATACATTAAGTGATTGAATTGTTAAGTGCTAAATCTAATACATTTGAATGTATATTACATTCAGTGATAAATGAATAGCTTATCACTTATTTTTGAGAGCAAGTTTTGTCTAGAAAATTCAGTGCCACTTAATTCATTCAGATGTTCTATTTTCGGTTATCAAATGTTCTGAACGTATTAATATCTGAATCCATTAAGTTTAAGTGCTGAATTGTGTTATCAAACGGGTCTAAGTCTGGATTGCCTATCAGAACCTCAAGAAGGCATCTGCTGGAATTTCATTAAACATTAATGAGACAAAATATATTATGTGCTCCTATCTTGGAATTTATTCCTGACGGTACAAGATCCGATTCCTTAGAATATCAAATCATTATTTCAATAACATTTCTATTTGACTCCGAGACATGCTAGAAAAGATAGTGAATATCAAATGAATTAACTTCTCCTGACACCTTTTGTAATGGATAAAAACCATGAAACTAGGTTCCTACAGGAGTATACTGTTATTAGTATTACCCTCTCATGGTTCCCCGGCTCCTCAAACACTTTTTATCTTTCAAGTACTGCATTATTGAAGATTTACTAGAAACCACCAGAGTTGGCCCAATGGTCGGGGGAGGGCTCTTATAGTCTTTTCTATTTCTAGGTTCAGCATTTAAATCCTGTGTATGGCAGTTGGGGATGGGAAGGGTGTGGGAGGGGTTGGAGGGTTGTTAAAGGGCAAAAAAAAAAAAAAAAAACTTGACAAAATTCCAGGGAAGTATCAGTATTGTTGCTCAATTTGTTGGCATCATCAATGTAGGAAATACATATAATCACTTCATAATTTAATAAAGTGTGAATCTTGGATTTGTTTTTCCCTTTACATATGATAAAATGTGGATTAAGAGTTTCTACTGTTATTTATTTGGAGCCATGTTCTTCAAAATTTCACGTAGTTGAAGTATCTGAAAGAAAAATGTGCTATTGTCTTGGATTAAGTTGTGGCATGGTGCTGCTGGGGTACAGTGACAAAGTATTCAGTTCTTGATTTGCACGTGTTTTAATACAAACATTTATTAAGTTGCACCTACATTACCAAACCGACTTTTGCTTAGGCTCTATATGTTGGATGTTTGTGTTGAGCTAATATAAGTACATCTCAAAAAAAAGCAGGTATGTGACCCTCCAACAGATGATGCTGGCACTGATGCGATGAAACTAGTCAAAGGACTTATTTCTGTTGATAATCAGGAGGCATTTTTGTCATTTGTGAGATGCAAATTGTAAAAAGACAAGACGGAGATTCTTCACACTGAGCTTGGGTTACGTGAGTTACTCATGCAGATCTGTTTCCATAGTGCAGTGAATTGTGCTACTGCCTTGATAGAAGGTAAGGCTGGACTGGATGTGGACTTTAATTCGGCATCTTTATGCGGGTTGTACCCATTGCATCGTGCTGCTAGGAATCTCTGTGTAGACCTGGTAGAGCTATTTATGGAGCATGCAGCTCAGACCTATACCTGCTGTGATGATTCTGCGTTAATATTCTATGGAAAGAGCCTGCTAACTGTAGCACTTGATGCTGTATCACATCTTCAGTACCTGAGTGATTGGACACCATCAAAGTCTATAATCAAGTTAATTTATATATTTTACATGCCAGAACTGGTGCTCTTTTTTCTTTATGAGATTTTGCAAGTTCATTCTGTTTGTGTGAGATCTAGATTAGTTATTTTGATACTTTTGGGCTAATTCCAGAGTGAACCCTTAAGGAGTATTCAGTTGTTAGCCTCACATTCTCCTGATGATGAATTTGAGGTAATAAGTTCAAGAATTGCACGGGAAAGAGACTTGTTGAGCTGGCCATATTGATGATGGTGGCTTGGAAGAAGTTGATGACTCCAGTTACCATCTCAGGTATTGAGGTTCGCATGATTGAGCAGTGCATAAATGAAGAATTGCAACTTATATATGATGAGGAGCTTAAACTTATGCATTGCCCTTCAAGTAATAAGCACTTGCGCCTTTGCAAGCACAAGAAATCCATAATGCCGTCTGCCTTACGGATGATTGAGATTTTTGGAATGGCTGGTGAGGGCATCGAGAAATATCGCCTTTCATATAGAGTTCATGTATGTTGCCTATGCAATTTTCCTCCTGCTGACTTCCTCCTTTTAGCCCATGACTAGGCAACTTATCTTCTTATTCTACCAATTTCTCCAGAGGGTAAATCGATATATGTTGACTAGTGACGTGGCATATTTGATCAAGGAACATGGGTTTAGGTTGACTAGGTGGTAAGGAAATATATTGCAACTTTTGAGATTTTCAACTTGGCTTTACAAATCATGCAGTACTGGCTTTTCAAATAAGTTCAGCCAAGCTATTTCTTTATGATTAACCACTTTTAACCTGATCATCCCTTACAAAACTTTGATGCATGCGTCGCGTTTTTGGACAAGCTTTGAATTCAAACTGGGAACACAGGAGTCAGGTAACTGCTCAATCTATAATTCTTGATTATCATGCTATCTAATTTGTGAAATTACTCTAGAATAAAAATCTTCAACAAACAAAAAGTTGAGGAATAAAGAATTTCATTCAAGAAGCTGATGCTTGCTGAAGCTTCGTCATTGTTTTTGCACAGTGGAGCTTGCACGAGCTCTTAGCATGCCGTTGAGCCAAGAGTTAAGGTTGTCTAAGTCTGCCCAGGTAAGCTCCTGTACTTCCCATCTGAGGGATTATATTAGCAATACAGCTCTTTTCTTCTCCTTGGAACACTATTTTCTGTTTCGTAAAATTTTCACACCTATCATTTTCCTTTGAATATACTTATGTGTCATATGAAGTTTTAGGGCCTTGCTACATGGTGAAATCCTAAGACTCACATATTAATTCTACTTTAAAGTTTTTAAACAGGAAAAAGTGTCCAAAAAGCGGAGAAATTTCTAAAAATATTATGATTTTTAAATTTTTTCTGCAAATAGGGTGATTTGGGTATAGGGTTCAGACAAGTGAGATTCGCATTTGCAAAATACGAGTTCAGTAAACCCGCATTTGCAAAATACGAGTTCAGTAAACCCGCATTTCACAAATGCGAGTTCAGTAAACCCGCATTTGCAAAATACGAGTTCAGTAAACCCGCATTTCACAAATGCGAGTTCGACATTTAAAAAAATAATAAAAATTTTTGGAACTCGCATTCTGCGAATGCGAGTTTCATAAAAATCGCATTCTTAGAATGCGAGTTCCACAATTTTAATTTTTTAAAATTCCTCTCGTACTCGCATTCAGCGAATGCGATTTCTGTAAAATTCGCATTTTCGGAATGCCAGTTCGACATTTTAAAAAACATAAAAATTTTACGAACTCGTGAATGCGAGTTTATGGAACTCGAGTTCTCTAAAATTCGCATTTTCGGAATGCGAGTTCCTGGAAATCTTGAGTTCCTGTGAAAAATTAATTTTAAAAAAATGCAAGTTTGAGGAATGTTCATTGACCAAAAAGTAATTTAAAAAAATTCCTGATAACTAAGATCGAAATAAATTTCTGTGAATAAGGTATTGGTCGTGTGGCCAGAAATCCAATAATCTTAATGGTCAACTAATTTGGCGGTAGTAAACATCTTTTACTTTGCTATTTTTTACCCACCAACAGTTGGAGAAAAGAAATGAAGGAAGAAAGAATGAAGAAAGAAGAAGGAAGAAAGAAAGAAAGAAAGAAAGAAAGGAAAGAAAACGAAAGAAATTAGGGTTTAGGGTTTTTTTTTTTTTGAAATAAGAACACTACTGAGAATTGGAAAAGGGAAAGGAAATTTTTTTTTTCTTTTTGGTGATTCACCAAGTTAGGCGTGGGCACGTCTAAGTAGCGCTAACGCTTCTGACCAAGTTTTACAACTGGTCACCATAAGCGTGACGATTTGGCATGGGCACGCCTAATTAGTGCCAACCGGCCATAGGCTAAAATTCCATTCCTCAGCGTGCCGATTGGCGTGGCACGCTAACTACCCAGCGCTTCCGACCATGCAGCGAAAATTGCTATTCTTTGGCGTGTCCAGTTGGCGTGGGCACGGCTAAATGGTCTTCAATAGTTGCCTGTCCGTCCTTAGACGTGCCCAGTTTACGTGGGCACGCCTAAATGGTGGCGACCTAACACAAGGAAAATTGATCATTTCAACTAAACCTACTTATTCAATAAGACACAAGAAGACTAAAATTACAAAATACGGATGTAGAGCATAAATGGAGAAACCGTAAAGTATGAGGGATACCATTAATTCCAAAACTGCATTTCTCACAAATAAGCCAAAAATATCTGATACTAAGAAGTATCACTAGAAGACATCATCATTACTTTTGCAACTGCAATAACCGTGAAATCATGTTCTGATATTTTTCCTTTACTTCAGTACTATGTTTAGGCAATTTGATACTATTACTATAAAAGGTTTGTTCCATTCCAACACAGATTTCGATTTATGTACTACTTACGACCCCGAATGCGTAATCCCCATTTAACCAACCCTAAATCGTAATAAAAAATTGAGCACCGTAAATCCTAAAGATTATGAACCGTAAATCGTAAACCTTCAAACCCTATAACCTTAATGAAGTAACCCAAAAACCATAAACCCTTTACCCCTAACCCTAAAACCGTAAACCCTAAACCTTGAACTTGAAACCCTAAACCCTGAACCTGAAATCCTAAACCCTAAACCCTAAACCCTGAAATCCTAAACCCTAAACCCTGAACTTGAAATCCTAAACCCTGAACCGTAAACCCTAATCCCTAAACCCTACAACCCTAAAGCCAACCCTCATTACCAACGACGATATCGAGTTTCTCAGCACTTACCTCAATCTTATCGCTGAAATTGTTCTCGCTACTCTTAAGGCGTCCATGAAACCCCTCGATCGTCCTAAGGGTGGACCTCCTCGTAATCGCCCTCGGTAATGATATGCTTAGTTTTTATTGTGTAAAGATTTTGGTGAATATTGGAGGTTTTGTTAACAATTAGTTTTTCAAATTGGCGCTGGATTATATAGCGGACAACCCAAGTTTGATGGGGATAAGCCTAGATTTGGTGACAGGGATGGCTATCGAGTTGGACCTCGTGGACCTTCCGGTGAGTTTAGTGTTGAGGAAGTTAGAGCTCCTGACGATTACGAGCCTGCTTTCAGTGTTAGTTAACATTCGTTGTTGACTAACGCATGGGGCTTGCAAACGAAAAATATATATATACATTAGCCAATTGAAGTAATGGGAAAAAAAAACTAATCAATCAATACAAGGTTCAATGTCCTCCAAGATGTCCACCAGTACCACACTCTCGACGCCTACGCGTCCTAGCTCCTCTACGTGGCACATATGTCAGAATCGGAGTCACTTGAGCTGTGTGTGACTCATGTGCGGCCTCCTGATCATGTAATGCCTCGGTTGAGTCCCGTTGTTCAGGACCTCGCCCGGCGTTAAGCTGGAAGTTCCAACGTCTACGTTAACCATAGGTGTAATCTGTTGAAACGTCACCGGTGACCTAGACGTTGTACCCTCCCGCATGCCCAGCGACTGAGGTGTGAGTACAGTCGATTCACCACAGTGATGTTCGGTAGCCTGTGCACTGCCGCCAGCGTCCGTCTGGAAGATGTGCTCCGGGGACTGCACCCTACGACGCCGACCACCACCGTGCTGGCCTCCACCTACATTTCTATGAGCTCGCTCAACACGACGCGGGTCAACATGAACTGGAATGTCATGAGGTACAGGTGGAGGGCGAACTGCAAGACGTCGTGCCGCCCCAACATGCTGTAAACTCTCAGTTACAAACTCTCGGATGGCACGGAGATGATGCCTGTCCTGCTCCTCGCATACTGCCTCGGAATCTAATGCCATGTAATGAATGCGCGACAATACATCAACCTATTAAGAGTTTGGCATGATAAGAAATGTGTAAGTGCGGTCATTTATAGACGAGTTTGATAATACACGTCAGATAAATTTGTGTCCATTATTATTAAGTGGCGAAACTTACAAGATATTACGCTCGGTACTATATCGAAACCCTCGGAATCGGAGGATGTCGGTTCGGATCTGACACATACAGAACTGTCCGCTGACGATACCACCGGAAATACCACCGGAAATAGTCATCAGATGGATACGTAGTATCATCAACTGCAGTTCCGTCCGCCACCAAAGAATGGCGATGTGTCCAAACCTCAATGTAATGCACATGTGCCATGCCCCAATCCTGATTCTTCCTCCCACGGCAACTAATTCGATGTATCGTGGCGATATTCTCGGCCGAGAGTCGCGAACTGGCTTCTGTAAACCGAACTGTCGCATAACTCGATGAGGCAGGTGGGGCTCGACAACCTCCCAACAGATGATGTACGTGACAGATCTCCAAATGTCACGTCCTGCAGTGCAATACTCAGGGAGAGATGCAAGAGTGTCCTCCGAATACGGGAGCCAGACGAACTGAAAAAAATGCATAGCCGAATCAATGTTCACCGGCATGTATTAAAAAAATGAATAACTCGAACACAAAATTTATACAAGATTATAAGGTATGCATAAATATTGCAACAAGTACCTCATCGGCCCGTAAGCCAGTCAACTGGTTTCTAAGGGCTGGCAAGACATGGCGCACAACTCTATGTAAGTCCAGACCAACATCTCACTTGTAGAACCGATGAAAAAATGGACAGTGTTAGTTACTCATTAGCAACAACGGTTCCGAAGATGAAAAGATGTGGTACTCGACCTAACTCCGTAAGGACCGGGATAGTGCTGTAGTGGCCGCACTCGATCAGGGCGCAACGTAGGCATTCGTTCCTCGCCCATATCTGCAGTTTGAAAATGGGTTATATTATTTTAGGTATCATATCAAAATAATTCCTAACTACATCCATTTCGGGAATGCAACATCATACCTGCAGAAGCAGTAACGGTCCTGCAATATCCGTAACCTCAGGCCGTGTGGCAGTGCAGAGAGACCGGTAGAGGAATGCCAAGACTGCATTCTCCCAACTGTAATCCCCAACTGTCTCTAAATCTCGAAGAAGTGGAAGCCACATCAGGGAAAGTTTATTCCAGGATTTATCCGAGAATAAATGCCCGCCCAACAGTAACAAGATGTAGACACATGCCCGCTGCCTGAAAGTCTCAGCCGTAGTATCAACCAGCAAGCCCCTATCCAACATCCCTGACAAACTACTAACTCTCAGGCGGCCCCGGTCAAAGTTAGCAGGCTCTGGGGAAAACCCTAAAAGCTCCGCACAAATGCCGCTCCACTCGTCTACGATGTGCACTACATCCACACCCGTAACTGGGGGTCCGTCAGTGCGCAATCCCCATATAACCTCGACATCCTGTAAGATCACAGTAGCCTCTCCAACGGGGAGATGAAAGGTGTGTCTCCGAGTGCCATCTCTCCACTAAAGCGGTGATCAAAGCG
Source organism: Gardenia jasminoides (assembly GCA_013103745.1). Lineage (NCBI taxonomy): Eukaryota > Viridiplantae > Streptophyta > Magnoliopsida > Gentianales > Rubiaceae > Gardenia > Gardenia jasminoides. The sequence goes on along the minus strand of CM023102.1, from coordinate 10,293,673 downwards.
TGATTCAACTGCTGATAGCCGCATAGAAGTACCCCCTCGAATCCCGCCATACGGATGTAGTGGAGCACCTGCTCAGGTATTGGTCTGTGGTTCCAGAATGCTTTATCACACCAGCGGACAATGAGCTGGTCGCCTGGTATATGGCCATGAAAGATGGAATGAGCTCTGTGGGCAGTCCCCACCGCAATAATGTCAGTCATATACGGACCAGAGTGCACATCAGATTGCGGTGGAGCATCGGCCATACTACCTTCTCCTATAAAAAAATTTTTAAACTATCTATAAATATACAATTACAGAATAAGTTTACAATTTTTAACAAACATAGAATCGATAAAACCTAAGCTTACAAATTAAACAACCCTATAATACCGTAAACAATTAAAACCCCTTTAACACACTCCCCCAATGACTCCATGTTTAGCAGAAAAACCAAATCAGTTACATTGTCCCGCTTGTTTCCTTTTTTGATGGGAATAACACCAAAACTATTATTAGGCAGTTAGTAGGTGCGTTTCAATGAACGGGAACAGTCATAAAATACTAAAGACATGAACAGAAATTGAACAAAGTAAATGGAAATAGAAAACGTTAAAAACAAATTGTATCCAACACCCCAAATTTAGGATGGCCTTTCCATGAACATTTGCTATAAAAATTTCGGCAGAACCTCCTCTATAACATTAGTAAAATTCCCTGCCAACAAACATATTTCCTTACATACAGAAATATAAAATAACACACTAAGCAACATTTTACATACCATAAAATTAAATCAACGAATATATCAACCATATGAATTACAAAATCTGCAAATAAACGCATAAAAAACAAACGTCTGGTACGGTACAACGTACAGCATGAGAAGATTACTTTAAAACACATAGTACTATTCACGGCCTAAAATTTGGACAATTCCTCCTGTTATGACCCCTTTCATGATAGTTAGTACACCTCCTCGGTTCCTGCGGGTCTCTCTCGTCCATTTCATTACGAATTCTTCTTACTCGAACCCTTCCTACCTTCCTTGCAATGAATCTGCTGCTATCACCTTGCAGTTCCCACCCAGGATCCCCCAATTATTCGGATGCGGTAAAGGGCTGAAAATTCCAGAATACTGCTGTAACCACCGAGTTTTAGTGAAGAATTCGTGAGAGACCCGCAGATTCATTCAGTCGTGGAGTTTTAGTGAGAGCACGGAAGTCTATACATCTGCCACTTTCCGCATGAGCATTCATTCTCCAAGTACTGGACAGTCTGCGTGTTTCCCCCTTTGCCATCCATTCGGCGCCCCATCACAACCCTGTATACACCAGTTGCAGCATGAAACTCCACGACTCTTTGCGTCTCTACTTTCTTTTCAGCAGCACTAAAATGCCGCCATATTCTCGGGGGAAATCTATGACGACAATGACTGGCAAACAAATATTTCTATTCTCCTCGCTGTATATAGGAATATTAGTGTAATCATCAGCATCACCAAGGTCATCGGCGTCATATGTTCCAAGGTTCTAGAAAAATGTCAGGCCCCTTGGAACATAAAACTGACCAAAATCAGTATTCTGACCCATGCCACCGGATTGCTCACCAGACAGCCCGGAGTCATGGACAAAGGCCTGTTGACTGCGGTAATCATGTTGGAAGCGGGAAATGTCGGTCTCATCATCGGAAAATCTTGGGGGGCGTCCTCAGAGGTGAACTCATCTACATCCTCTACATCAACCTCTCCATCAGTCTCATTCTCCGAAATAGGAATTGTGGTGTCTGTACCTGTGTAGACGTCATCATCATCCGGTACTCAGGTACTTGGACCCGGATTGGAGTGATATGCATGAGGAGACTGCTGGAATGGCGATGTAGGCTCACTAAAGGTCAACATTGAGTCAAGACCATGGAACGGAGGGCTGTGAGGGTGTTGAGATACAGTAGACTGCCAAACCCTAAACCCCATACCGCCAGCAACGGTTTGTGAGCAGAACTGTTCCCCAGATATATTTCTGAGCGGGTGGTGGGAGGCGGATCCCGTCTCGGGCACACCCATGTGAGGCGGATGGTGCACCCCCATCGAATCCGTACAGGCATTGAACAGGGACATCATCGGGCCAATGTTCTGAGCGGAGGGAATTGGGCCAATTTCCTCCTGCTCAATGTAGAGTTCTGCAATATACGGATCTGTGTTACGCCACAAATCATACATATCCTCCAAGGTTTTATCATCCACTATTGGGGATGTAGTATATATATAGCAACCGCACGGTTGACGGAGCAATATTCTAAGTTTGAACATCCCCTTGTCCACTCCCATGTATTCATAAATTTTGTTAATTAACTCATCATACGAAACTCGACGCCGCAGTTTTACTGATCGATTGCAGGTAGGAGGGAAATAACACACAGATGACTCACGGTACTGTATTTGCCCTCCCCAATAGAAAAATACTCGTAGAGATCGCTCGGCAGACATGTTCCCAAATTCTGTAATCACAGAGCTAACAAGATGATTAAGAAGATGCTTATTATTGAAATTTATAGTAGACAGAAGCACGAAATTACAAGCCTAAAACAAATATGTTTAGGTAACATAAACAAGCCTTGTTGCCTATTAAGGATTCTATTGAAAGCCATAATCTCAAAGTAGTTCTTGTAGGAAAATTTTCAGCAAAGTCTCCCCTACAATATGACTAAATCTCCCTGCCAGCAAGTCCATTTCAGTCCAATAACAGAAGAAAGTAATATAAAATAAAACTAGAAAAATACAAACGGAGGGGTAGGCATTATGACATATGTCAGAATGAGAATGATGAACAATAACGTGTACTCAAATTTTGCCTAAATACATACTTGGAAGTATGAGAACCGCCAACAGAAAGACCCACTGTTATAGACGAATACTGAATTGTATTCGTCAATAACAGTGGGCCGATTTTTAGCATCGATTAAAAAAAAAGGTAGCATTGGAAAGGAATAACAAATGGATAAGTTAAGGAAGATGTGGGGAAAAAATGCAATCATAACACTGCAATCGAACAAGCAATTGCAACATTCCATTTAACAAACAACCCCATAAAAAATTCTAATAAGTTAACCTACAGATTTCTAACAATTTTGGTAGAATCTCCCTTATAACATGACGCAAACTCCCTGCCAGAATATAAAATTTATTACTCAATGAATGCATTACATAATATTCACATCTATATGACAACAATAGTATTAGAACTTTCTATTGCAGTTTGGGTACAACGAATACAAAAAAAAAAAAAGCAAATTAATAAGAGAAGATCAGTGCGCAAGAAAATCAATGAAGGCATGCATCCGTCTAACATACATCAGCTAACATTAATCACAATTGTCAATTATTCTGTAGTCGAGATTACTAACCTAGATAGTAATCTACAGGTTCCGTAGAGACTCAAGAATGCAGTACAAAAGCCTCCAAATGTATAGCAAGAGTTTTGTCTGCAAATCATGCAATATCTGTTGTTATTTACTAGTCAATCATAGGTGGAGCATAGTCGTACGCAGAAGAATGCAAAGTACTTGACATCACCATAAGTGGTACGAGAAAAATACTAGTACAAAGTATTGACAATGAAGAATGGAAAATTGCAGCACCTATTGTACAAAAATACACCATATATCCAAATGTCACATCCAAATTCTGACACATACAACAATACATGGCATTTTTTCCCCATTATGAAATAAGAAAAAATGTTTCAGTCAAAGGCTTTCCAATCATTCTGATGTGGAAGTTCAAGATGGAAATTGTAAACTTACGATTAACTCTGTTAAAAATTTAGTATTTTCCTGTTACAATTAACAGACGGAGATTCAAATAATTTTGATTACGTTGCATTTATATGTCATCAATACCTTTTTTTTTTTTGGGTATTGTATTGTATATACGACAAAGTTTTACTACCTTACCAAGGAAGTCATTATCTATTTCATCAAACAGGAAAATGGACAAGTGGATAGAAAGAGGAAATACGCTACTAAATTCTTCATTGCTGTCACATATCACTGTCAAGATCTTTCAATTTCTATGTTTTGGCTCTTACAAGAGTTAATATGTTGACAAATGGCTACGGAAGCTTCTAAGTTTTGACTTTTTTCTTGATGAATGACTCAAGAAAACTGTAGAATAATAAGGCTTGAAGATGAAGGGGATAGCCAAATGTTCATTCTATCTTCATAAATGCCAAAACACAATACAGAAAAAGAAAATTAAAACAACAAAGACTCAGGCACATGAGAATCTATTGTTTTACTTTAGGGGAAGAACTACATATATCATTTTTTTGGTTACACAATGTTAAAAAATAAAAAAACTTTGATAAACAAGTTGGGATTCTCATGAAATATTAACTATTTAACATAAAGGAAAAAAGGGAAAATCAAAAGGTACTGAGGACTAAGTTACTAACAAAGTTAATCTTGGTTGAACTTTTCCATTATGATATAAAAATGTTTTTCCCTACAAAATTTATATAAAATTCGACAGAGTTTCCCCTGTAAAATGACTAAAACTCCCTGCCAGCAAACACAATTTTTTCGAACTCGGACATGCTCAACATCTCAATTAACAACAGAAATCGAAAAAAAAATCCTATGCTTTTATTTTCAGCTTTCTGCAAATAAATGGTGAAGACATACTTCATTGAAGCAGGCAACGGCAATTGCACTTGTAATTTTCAGAAACCAAAAAAAAAAAAAATAAACCCAACATAAACGAACAAACTATATAAAAGTCGCAATATTCAGCTTTCAGAAGCAAATTTGGAGGAGAGGTACTCCACTAGACAAAATCAGCTACGGCAAATGTTCATACTAATTTCCACCAACTACAAATCAGTCAAAAAGGGATGAAAATATATCTCTAAGCACGGAAGAAGATGAAAGGATTTATAATCTTGTTCGAGTATCTAGGGTGGCTCCATGATGACTTGATCAAGGAGAACAACTTGATACCATAGCCAATCCTCTTAGTCTCTCCTCATTCGCATTTTTTAGTAGTCAATGATCACACAAAATTTGCAACTTGAATGGGTCAAATCCCACTTGCTTTTCATAAAAGAAAGCGGAATACTTGAAGCTACACCTTGGACTTGCACATTGAGAGCTTATACAATAAAAAAGTAATTGCATATGCTCCTCTGTAGATTTTAAGCAAAACGCACTCATCTGTCACCTGTGAAAGGTTTATTATAAAATTTAAAAACTTTTTCATTGTAAAACGTAAGTGGTAGGAGAAAAATGTTAGTACAAAGTATTGAGAATAAAGAATGAAAAATTTCAGCACCTATTGTACAAAAATACACCATATATTAGCTGCCAGAAAAAAAATTAAGATAGGTACCTGGATGAAGAAAATAGCTACGGCCCAACGGTCGATGAAGACGGTAAAAGCAGGACGAATGAAGCAAAATGAGTAATCTGTCCAACAATGGAGGAACGGAACTACATTAGACTAAAGATTGCACGGAGCGAAGCAACTATTATTAACTCCTCACCAACGACATGCTCTATCAGAAGACAATCAAATCAAATCAATAGTTAATTAGGATTGCAAATCAATTATGTGGATGCATGCTCCCAAAAATTTCAGTCCATCTTTCATTAGGTAAATGAACATACGTTTGTCTTATGAATTAATTTTTCTTACACTTTTCTTATTAACACAAATTATCCTCACCAACAGCTCGGCTATAATTTTTCTTACTTTCTTATTTTACAATGAGGCAACCTTGGAAAATGCACAGTTGAACTAGCCAAACTTATTAAGGAAAAGTTGAACCACATTGACCCCTACATTGTTACGCTTTCAATCATGACAGGGGAAAGGGCTATTTCCTTTACAAGGCAAAAGCATAGTGCAAGACAGTTTTTTCAAAATAAATATTGGAACAGAGTATACGTTGCAAGTTGAATTGTATAATCAAATCCAATAAGAATCATATCACAATAGAGGTGGGCAAAAGGTAAAATTGGAGACACTTAAACTTTTGGGACCCCAAATACTTTTAAGTAAGGCTAAAAGATTCATCTCCTCGACAGAGAAAAATTATACATGTAACAACATAAAATAGCAAACTTTTCAAGTCCTCAGAGCCAACTGTTATGAATACAATCCTTAATGGAATTTCCAACTCAATTACTAGACAAATGAATGAGAAGCTAACAAGGCCTGTCACTGACGTGGAAGTTAGAAAAGCTGTGTTCTATTTACATCCCAACAACGCAGCTTCCTCGGATGGTATGACTCCTATTTTTTTTTTCAGAAGTTCTGGCATATCATTAAAAATGATCTCATTGCTGCCATATCTAGTTTTTTGCATTCTGGCCACTTGCTGAAATCCCTCAATGAAACTATGATTACTCTAATTTCCAAAGTAGATCACCCAACTCTGATTTCTGAAACTGGAGGGGCCTACATTCACTTATTGTTTGATTTATCTCGTTGATAAGATATTTCTAAGTCATTGTCCTATGAAAGTATTGTTACGCATATGCACTTTTGTGACATGGTGGCAGGAATTAAGAAGATGTAGTCAAAGTCTCAAATAGAGACATTGATTGTTGACTGTGAGTTTGTAAATGCTGGATATGAACCCTTCTTTTTTTTTAAATAATAGTAATAATAAATAAATAGATTTATGAGGGTGAATAATTTTTTATGCATATTTTTAGCAGTAAGTGGGGTCATGTGTGCGTCATATCATTGCATTTCAAACAACAAAAAATAAACTTTTTCTTTCATCTTTTTTGACCGAACAAGGATTTAATTCATTTACAACATAACTCAAAACATATTCAGAATAGATTATACTTAGCTTCATGAATCAAAAGTCAATCTAATACCACCTTCAAAGTTGATTATATTTAAACATAAAAGACAAAAAAGCCACGTGAATTCTTCATCATTGTCAATCGAGAAACAGTTAATGAGAATAATCTCCAATCAGCATCTTTTAACACATTTGAATAAATAGCCAGACTAATATTATCATCAATGGGTCCCTACATAAGGTTCTTTTTTTTTTTGGGTGAAACTCAAGAAAAAAGAACAAAAGACTCGATTTAATGGGGCAAATTCTGCCAAGAAAGGGGAAACAAAAGATGTTGGTGTAAATTATTTAATTATCTTAGGCACTATCAAAGCCTTTTACAAAATAAAGCGTTTTGTTCTGTGTATGTGATCATGCTTGATCACGAGGAGGATGATACAAGAAGTTATGGGACATGTATCAGCAATCATGCTTGCAAATGCATAATAATCTTTTGCGAATTCCTGGGATATCTTCACATTTTCAGGATGCATTTCGTAGGATAGCGAGTGTTGGACAAATTGCTGCAATTACGGGTGGACAAAAAACCTAGTGATTCGAAATTTGCGATATCTGATTCGATTCAATCTAAAAAATAAGGGTACTCAATCTGCATCATTTAACAAAAAAAAAAAAACAGATTTTGTGCTCGAGTCTTTCATAAATTTAACAAAACATAACAGATTTTGTCCTCGAGTCTTTCATAAATTTAACAAAACATAACAGATTTTGTCTTTCAATTTGTCCAACAAACCACAATGCTAAATGCCCATGAAAGAAATTAACCAGCACTGTTGGAGGGAAATTTCTGCTACTTACAATAAAACAGCCTAATACCCAACTCTTGCACAACCAGACTAACAAACATATGGGGCACAACTACGAATTCGCTTTCACAAGAAAACAACAACTCAGACTTAATGCAATTTTCCTTTGCCCACTTATTAAACTACAAGATAAAAAATGCCAAGTAATTAAACGAAACACTAACCAATTAAATTATTTCAAATAAACACATCAACAAAAATAAAATTTTTATCTATCCATCTATGTCAATTACCACTGCCTAGAAAAAAGTCTAAACACCTAATAAATTTTTTGCACTTTCTAATTCTAAACTAATATATCCCAATTGCCAAGGCTAACCACGACAACAGCTTTTACATCTAGCATCTGTCAAGGGAAAGCAAGAAAATGGCAACAACCAGGAAATTAATTTACAAAAATTGAAGGAATAAAGTTCAACCGAAGTCAGGGAAATTTTGAATTTTCCCAATCAACACACCTGCACTTTGAAAAATGCAATAGATAGTGCAAGAAAATGGCCATGCAAAAAAAAGGAAAAAAAAAAGGGAAGAAACGGATAGAAAGAAGCATCCTTTCCCCGCAAAGCATAGCCTTATCAAAACAAACTTCCTTTGCCCCCACATCATGGCATTATCAGGTAAAGACAGACAACACAAAATTGACGAAGAAATAGCTGAAAATGACCTCGGGACAAAATTACTTCACCATAAATCATGACATTCATCATTTCATATCAACAAATCATCTCAACTGTCGTCCTTTAAACAACCATTTGCAGCCCATTTTGTCAAAACCTCAGAATCAGATAGCTTTTACAACGGCAAGAAAAAAAAAAAATTGCCCGGCTGCACATTGCTTCGGGTACCAGAAAAGGGACCAGAAATCTTACCTCAGTCCTCGGTTGACGGATGCAACAGCGATGCCGGTGTCGTTGGCGACGTGTCTGAGCCGTCCGACGGTGACTTCTCTGGCACGTCCGTTTCCAAATTTGCCGCTGCCGGGAAGAAGCTCAAGACAAATGGAGGTGGCTTCTACGGCAATAACAAGCTCAAGATGGATTGCAGGTGACCCCTTTGCGGATTGCAGGTGATTTGGCCTTCAATTTGGGAGTTTCCCAATTTTTTTAAATGCAGTGGGGTTTGATTTTAGAATTTGGGAATCGGGGGAAAGGGAAAGAGGAGGCGGCCGGTTTTGTTCTGTAAATGACTAGTATTCGTGAAATGCGAGTTACACCATTTCGCATTTAACAAATGCGAGATCCACGTGGAAATTCTCTTTCCTTTCTGCTTTTTTTTTTAAACGACAATAAGTGTACTCGCATTTGTGAAATGCGAGTCTATCTAAACTCGCATTCCACAAATGCGAAGTACCTATTCCTGGAACATGCTCCTCCAATAACCCCTCTTCTGGAATTTTTTTTTTCCATCATAATTTTAGAATTTTCTCCCAAAAAGCGGTGGATGGATATGCCTAATATAGCTGTTTGGAGGTTGATGAGAATATGATTTTGCCTTTTTTGGGATTCTGGAGCATAAAACCTTGTGCAATTTGCAACTGAAGCATCCATTCTGTGCTGCAACCGCCTTGTGCAATTTGCAATCGAGGTATCCATTTTGTGCTGTAACCATGATTCTTTAATTTTTACGGATGGGTCTTTCTGAGTAAATACTTATAGATTTCCACCTATAAACTTCACGAATTCATTTGATTGAATACTTGAGCAGGTGTTATCGAGGTCCTTTCTAGATAAGCAACAAATTTATTGCTGTTGTAATTGGCCATTTTGTTGGCCTTTACATGAAGTGGGATATTTTCTTTGCTTTGCATACGATATATGGCATCTTGTAGTAAAGGTGGTTTCTGCAATTGTTTTTAGTAGTAGCTCAGAGACATTCTCTTCCATCCGTTCATATGCTATAAGGCATTGTATTGATATTCTAGGTATGTTCCTAACAAAAGCTTAAATCTGAGAGGAGGTTTCACAATGCTTTGGGAAACAGTCTTTGGCTGCTTACTGCCAATTCGATCATTCCATGCTTGTGGATTCTTAGAAAAGCGGATCTATTCTCGTGGTGTGAAAACTCAAGTGAATAGAATTGTGGAAGGGTCGGAGCAGCCTTTCCATGCTTGTCGGATATCACAAAACGCATCTATACCGAGCTTGGTAATCACGGAAACTTGGAAGTAGAACTGCTTGTGGTCGAGCAGTCATTGTGGAAATTTATGTCTGCAAGAATCTGGGCTTCTCTTGCCTTGATTGTCAAGAAAAGTATTAGAGGCTTATGATCACCGTAGCTACCAACTTTGGAGATTTTCTGGTGGCTCCAGGGTGGGGAATGTTTACAATGTGTTCTTCTAATGGGTGCTCATTTAGCACTCATTCTAAATTATACCCATTAGACACTTGTTAAGATGTATTTTAGGTATTAAATTTTTGAAAAAATAAAATTAATTAGGGAAAACATACAAATACAACGGAAGGTAATAACTGTTAATGTGTGCATGTGCATGATAGGTTGCGTTTTGAAGCCTTGTATTATAGTTTTCCTTTTGAATCTTTTATTAGCTGATAGATTTATTCATGTTGTTGTATGGCTTTGTATGTTGCACTTTTAAATAAATTCGACGGATAAAGATCCCAACGCCATTGTTATAAAATGAACATGAGTTGTTGGAATGTATGGGGCCTAAATGACCCTGTGAAACATGTGGGTATTGAACATCACGTAAATAGTCTGCAGATAGATATATTTGGTATTATAGAGAATAAAGTGAAGTTCAAAAATATTTGTAAAATTTTCATAAATGTTTACATAGTTGGACTATGATTCATAATTCAAATGGAAACGGAGTAGTCGAAGTTAGGTTACAAGGTGTTGCTCATTGATGTCAAGGACGCTCGCGTGCCTTCTCTTATACGTGAATCAACGACTTTGGGGTCTATGTTTATGCGGACTATGGTTTATACCTCAAATGGCGTTGAAGTAAGGAATTGGGGAGTTAGGGGAGACTCTTGCAAACTATGCTCAAATGCCATGAGTAATTTTTGGGGATTTCAACGTAATAATTGTCTAGAGGAGATTGATATGATTGCCCAGTTTCTAGGTATTTTCATACATGGTGCAATAAGCATGTTGTTTAGGACGGGCAGTATGGTAAGTTGGACAAGGTTTTTGGAGAATGAAAATGGTTCTATTGTTTTATACACAAGACTCTGGAGTCCCTTCCATCATGTAATAAGCATTGTCCATCACCGTGAAACTTAAGAGAGGAGTGGATTATGGTCCAAAACTGTTCAAGTTCCATGAGTTTTGGTTGCCTGAGGGTTTCTGTGGTATTTTAGCTCATGCATGGCGATACAAGAAAATGGTAACAGGATCAGAGCTCTTTGTTTGAAGTTGAAAAGTTTGAAAGGTGCTCTTAAAGGTTTTAACAATAAGTTTTACAATAATTTAAGTGGTAGAAAAAATGATACTAGGGATCTATTATAACTACTTAGTCCTTGTTGTAGCAAAAACATCGTAACAGCGATTTGCAGAATCTTGAAAGGAAAGTATCTAAGTATCTCCTGTCCTATGCAGAATTCTAACCACCAAGAACAGTTCTTTAAAGATAAGGCTGAGGTGAAAGGAGGATGGTGACAAGAAAAACTTTCTGGGGAAAGTAGTGAAACATTAACAAAGAATTGACTCCTTTATTTGGTAACGAGGCGTACAAAGTTGACCTGACTATGAAAAGGTGAAATGTAAATTTTTGTAGTTTTACAAGTTGTTTGCTAATCAGCATGCTCTTATTGATAAAACATAAAAGTTGAAGCTGATTATTTTAAAAAAAATATTGCTGAAGATCAGATCAAAGCAGCCATCTTTAGCATGAAAAAAGAAAAAACCGCGCCAGGGCTGAATGGCTGTACTTTAGATTTATACGCAATGAATGGCTAATTATTATATGTATCAACCGCTAAATAATATTCTTATTACCTTGATACCAAAGACCTGGCTAAATTCGGAAACGCTTAGGCTACAACATCAGATCTGGACTCCTTGCCTCACCCTGAGATATTTATTCAATTCAATGGAAAGATAGAAATCTGAAATATTCGAAGTTAAGTCTGCAGTGGAACAATTAAGAACAGGCCAAGGAAATGTTGATTGGTTTATAATGGTACGGCCCATCAGAGCTACTCCCAGACATGCCTTACTTTGATTCTCATGCAAAACACGGCTGCCTACTGCGAATGCACCTAAAAGTTGATCGCTGCGGATGACGTGTGCTCTATGTTGAGCTGAGTCTGACTTTATCAACCACCTATCCTTCAAATGTCCTTTTAAGCAATTGTATGGGGAAAAGTTATGAGGTTTTGTTTGACGTATGGATGTACTGAAACTAAGAGTGTGGAAGAAGGTCGGCTCATTCACCATCTCAATCAACATATTGTTTTGTTGACTCTATTTGGAAAACAAGTTTTCAATCCTGTTCATATTATGGGAATGCAAGGAAAATCTATGCTTTAATTTAATAACTATTTGAAACTTAACAATGATAACTTATTTGTCACAATTTTAAGTTTTAGCATCTTATAATAAACTATTGAGATAAATAATTTAGTTTCGACAAAAACTATGAAGGATTATATTGAATTTTTAAAAAAAAAAATCAGCAGATAAGTCATATCAAAAGCGAATTGCATCATTTCAAATATGTAAAGAATGCAATAACAATAAAGTAATAGTAGTAGCAATCTAACCTTTTTTTGACGTCTACAATTGTTGCAATTGTCCATATGCCCAAAAATTTTTGTTAAAATATTTCTCTCCCCGATTTCCTATCCATTCTGCGTAAAAGTAACAAACAAATAAAAAACATGCACTAAATAATGCAAAAGTATAAGCACATACACAAACTCTATCAAACCCAATATATCATCCATTATGTGAAATAATATATATAATTAATCTAGAATTACAACTAAATTATACTTCCTCTTGAGTGCGCTTTATTTTTCTTTTGTTTTCTCCTATAAATTCAGTATTTATAGTTGCTTGTAAGAATACATGGAAGATTTAATATTTCTAATATGGCAAATGAGGTTTTGGTTTGACTTGTAGGCTACACTAAAGGATCCATAACAAAACCTCCAATTGATATAGTTTAACTAATACAAATAGAGCTCACGTTAAAACTTTCAAGAAAAAAATTTCTTGCCTCTATGAACGCATTTTGAATTGCAACATTGGTATCATGTAATCACAACTATAAGATTATCAGGAATTTCTTTTGAGATGTAGTAGTATATAATCAAATTAAAGAATTTTTCCAAATGAACTAATAATAGTAATTGAAACATAGATAAAATGTTTGTGACATGTACACATGAATGTAGGCAAAAATGCAAAATAGAATAAGTAAGGATTTTTGTATCCTTCAACTGCTGCTATTTTCACCAATTTTCATATAGATATTTTTTTAATAGTTTTTCAATAATTTTCTTGGCAAATTATTGTACAACCATTAACAACAAATCGAGAACTAAAAGAACAATTGCCCATAAACCTGAAGGTGACCTTGACAAATTGATGTGATAGTTTTTATTTTTTGTTGGGATTAACATGATAGTTTTTGTTTCTTCTTTAAAGAAAAGAAGATATAAAATAAAATAAAACAATGGTTATTGACATCGATTGTATAATCTCAACTGATATGTTATGATAAGGACAATTCTAAATTTTTTAAGCATTGAAAAATAAAATAAATAACAGATTAAATTGTTAGCTAAGTGATATAAAAGAGGCATCAGATTAGGAAAGATTGGAGAGAGAAAATAATATTGAGTATCTCTCACCTTTGGAGAATTAGCAATCTTGTCATTTCCCAGAATCGTCAGTTCTGTTTTGGCCATTACTTGCCAAATTGTTGATGATGTTAAATTGGTTATAACTACTTGGAGAGGAGTTAATCTCACTAAAGAAAACTTACAGTTGGCTCTGGAGGGAAATTTCAACTTAAACATTTTTCATTCTTGATAACTTTAGTGTACTGGATTGATTCCAATAAGTGATGCATACTTTCTAATGAAGTCTTCCCCTGTTGACGACGTATGAAACCATATATATTCCCATTTTTTTTATAAATTTATTAATTTATTACACAAAAGAAAATAAAAGCAATGTTAAATCTAACATTTTCAAGGATAAATGCAAAACCTGTAAGTACCCAATTGAGCTTGAATACTTTATAAGGCATTCAGCATTTTCACTTTTAACATTTAATTCTGGTTGCTAGTAGTTCCTAATTTCAAGCAAATATTCCTACTAATACATTTAATTATGCCTTAAGTATAGTAATACAAATGGTTTAATAATATTCTGTAATTCGATTTATTGGGATTCAGTAAACATCTTTATACACCTATATCCAGTCTGCACAAGAAGGATTAATTACACTTGACATGATTTTATTACACTAAGAGCATCTGTGTTGTATCAAAGTTAAAGCTAAAGGGAGAAGCGTGCCATATTCTCTTGGATTCCTCACGGTTTAGAAAGAGATGGCCTATGGTTTTATCCTCCTTTAGGCATCTCATGCATAGGAGCGCTAGAATGCAACCTCTTTTGAAAAGTGCCTGGTTGGTTAGACACATGGTTCAAAATCACGATCGTGGTCGCAGTCGCGGCCTTAGCCTGTACCGTTTTGGTATATTGGTCGCGGACTCGGCAAGACGCATATTTTAAATCATTTTATTATTCTAAACATTGTAAATGATCATTCAAAATATAAAAAACATACGCAAAAAAAAAACAACAAGAAAATGAGTAAAGAAAATCTCTAAAATATACTATTTTTACCTTATTAAAAATAATAAATATCTTAAAACATTCAACATAATACCATTACAAACAAAATCAAAATATCACACAGAAAAAACCTTTAAAAATAATAATTGCATAAGTAATATGCATGATTTACAAGTTTATTTTTGATACAAGTAGGAGAAATTTCACTTGTTTCATGATCAATCCCCTATCAAAGATAAAAAAGAATCACATTAAAAAATGTAAGAATTTAAATATATTTAATATTTTTAAATATTTTTTTACCTATCAATACCAAGCAGAATGACGATGCGGTTCAAGGTCATTTTCATTTCTCGGAGGATAGTAAAACAGATGTGGAAATGGCGCAGGACCTTGGGTAGGTAACATGTAAGAGCCCTCTAGTGCATTTGTTGATTGTGAAGATTGACTATATGTTCCATAATCACAATACGTGGGAAGTGATGAAACACCAGTAAATTCCTGAGCGTGGTGGTAGTATCCAAATCCTCAATAGTTAATACTATCGCTATTACTACATGATCCAACAGAGTCACGTCCATAGAATCGACTATTATTAGAGTCAAAGAAAGAACTATCATGATGCGAATCAATTACTTGTTCATAATATTTGCTACTGTGACTACCAGTAGATCTTTCAGTATGTTCAGATCCAATAAATGGTCCATATCTACTATAATACCCAATATTAACTCCATGTGATTGCTCATAACTATATCCCAATTGACTAGTGCTTCAATTTTGACTAGAATCATACTCATAGCTCAGATCTATATTCAAATTGTGCATTTGCTCATCAACTCCTTTGTATCTTTTGAGGCTAAACAATGAGAAAAAGTATCCTGACTTGAATAGTCAGTTAATATGTTGAGAAATTCACGTTGTGCTTCTATTCATGGACGATAGCCATGATCAATGTCTTGAGTAGCATAATAATTATCTTGTTCTTTAACCCATGACATGCCTTCTGTTTGTTCGCTATCTTGATTGTACCCACCATTACGTCTCACAGAATTATCTCCTCCATTTCCATTGTTACTATCATCACCGTCAGCATTGTCACTACTACTTTTATCAGAAGAGGATGGAAGAGAAGAGCAACATGTTTACTGGTTTGTTTAGCCTTACCTTTATGCTTTCCAGTTGATGATTGAGTAACATTTTTCTTATTCTTCTTGGTAATATATTGGGACAATGTATCACCAAAATCATCATCATCATCATCTTGTTCATTGTCATCTTGACCCTTTTCTAATTCGCTTTCACGAATGCCCTAATCCAACTACTCCATATCATATTCAGATAGTACGGGTTGCTCAATTTCTCTTATCCAATCATCTAATATATCATCTTGATGAAAAATGTGATTCAGATCAATTGGATTATAGAAATCATCAGTATCTCTTTGATACATCAAAATTTTCACCTTTAAGCACATATTGTAATGCACAAAAACCAATTTATGCAATTTGTTAATTGCCAGACGATTGCGAAGTTTTGTATGAATTAATAACCATGTGCTCCAATTTCTTTCACAACTAGAGGATGTGCAAGTTTGATTCAATATTTTAACTGCAATCTTTCTTAAATTTGGATCATCTTCACCATAATTAAGCCACCATTCAGCTAAATAAACAAAATAATAATTATTATTATAATAATAGCTATAACACTGAAAAATATTCATCTCATTAATAAAATTTAAATATTTATATAAGTATAAATTGAGTTCAAACCTGGTAAGCACTTCAATAATGCTTTTGTTGCAATAGCACTTCCAAATCCTCTTATTTTCTCTGTGAAAACTTGCATCTACAAAAATAAAATATGCATAGTGCTGAAATTCTAAATTTTTGTTAATGAATATAATCACCAATATATATAAATAAAGTAATCAAACGAATACCTCATTTATTGCATCAACTTGTGCATCCAAATTTGACTCCAATTTTGTAATGACTCTTTTCAATCCTTTTCGAACTTCATCAATATTAAATACGCATGTTCCAGAGTATTATAGGACCGGATTCAAAAAATACGCTACATCAAATAAAATTAAAAAATTAAAAAATAAACAAATATATATATTACATATATAAAAGCGTAAGATAATATTTTAAATTACGTGTTGCATGTAAATCACAATATTAAAAACTATTGATCAAGATAATAAACCGACTTTGCCGATTATTTATGAGGCAATGGATAGAGCAAAATTGGCTATTCAAAAGTCGATGAAACGTTGGGAGCAGATTTGGGAAGTCATTGATAACAAATGGTACAATCAATGAGGCAATGGATAGAGCAAAAATGGCTATTCAAAAGTCGATGAAGCGTTGGGAAGCGATTTGGGAAGTCATTGATAGCGATGGTACAATCAATCACGTGTAATTGATTGTACCATCTATCAATGACTCAAATCGCCCCAACGCTTCATCGACTTTGAATAGCCATTTTGTTTATCTACCTCATAAATAATCGGAAAGTCGGTTTATTATCTTGATCAATAGTTTTTAATACTTTGACCAAAAGCTCCATTATTGCACACACATTTCTGATATTTTTCCAAAACTTTTCTGATATTATCAATTCAGCCACTTTAATAGCTTCTGCTTTTCTGTTGGTAGTGTTATTTAATCCTGCCCACTCATCTGATGTGCATATTTTTCTCAGTTCTATAGAATGTCGAAGAATACTTTCCATAGAAATGAATTCAGTAGCGAATATTGTGATACCTAGACGTAGCAGTTCCCTTTTTTTGTATATGTCTTCATTAGATTCATCACTTTATCACTATTGTATATGAAACTCGTTATCCTCTTCCCCTGTGCAATGATTTTTTTGTATCCTCCATCTTACCAATGTCTTCTAATATTAAATCAGTGGGCAACACAAGGTGACCAGAATAGACTTTTTCTTTTTTCCATCAACATTTGTCCAACTGCTTTCATGCTAGACTTGTTATCTGTCACAACCTGTACAACATTTCTTTCTCCCACTATTTGTACTACATTATCCATTAATTTAAAAATATATTCTGCAGTTTTCTTCACATTTGTGCAGTCAACTGAACTGTGATATATCATATGCCTATCACAGTATATCATGAAATTTATTATTGGGTGTTTTGTATGAGTGCTCCACCCATCACACATAATTGTACACCTAAAAGTTGAAAATTTATCATAAATATCTCTTATACATTTCTCAAGCTCTTCACATTCATCATTTAAATACTCATTTCCAATTTAATAAGCCGAAGGGCCTTTAATACCAGGACCAACTTTAGTAATTTCATCAATCATTGCTTAATAATATGAATTGTCAGCAGCCTGAAATGGCGTGGCATTGAAATGAAAGAATTTTGAGATTGCATTACCAACTCTTTTTATATTTTTCCCTGCAACCATTGCTTTGATTGACTTTTGTTTTGAAGGAAATACATGTGAGTCAATTCCTCTGCTTCTTACTTTATCTGCTTGTCTGACGCTAAAATTACGTGACAATCCTTTTTTACTTCTTGGTATTGTTGGCTGTGAAGTGCCACCACCCATATTTCCTGAAATTAATGATTTTTCAAAAGATTAAAAAAATAAATAATAACTTTATTTTATTTTAATAAAGTGATATCAAATTTTTCATAATATTTATTTTACAAATATTACCTGGTATAAACATAGAAGGTCGACTTTCAGACATTGAATGCATTCATTGCTCTTCTATAAATTACAAATATTGACTCTCTCTTGTTGCTTGCTACATTTGCTTATTTTCTATTTCATCAAGTTGTTCATCATCTTCATCATCAAGTACATTGACATTCCCATACATAGTTTTTTCTTGCAAAGAGTTTAATATTTCTTCTTTTTTCTTTTTTATTGCAGCTCTTTGAGCCTTACCAGCCTTTAAATGCATTTTTATTACATCTCTAACTTCTTTTACAGCATTTGGACAGCCTTCAACCTGTTCCGAAACATGACCAACATGTTCTTTCAATTTTGTAATTCCACCGTGCATTACTTTTCCACAATAATTACATCTCACAAATTTTCTATTTCCCTCCACAGGTGTACCATATTTCCAACTAATATCGTTACTTGTCATTTCACTTGTTACATATGCCATTATACATGAATAGTTCGTGGTGTAATAATTAATAAATTTCAAAAACTATTACAAATAATTAGTAAACATTTTACAAAAAAATCATTGTTTGGATTATGTTAATAAGTTAAAAATCTTATCTCCAATGTTAATTTGTTTGCATGATCACTAATTCATTTTTTTGAAGTATTTTTCGCTAAAACTTAAATGATTATTGCAATAATTAGTGTATACAAAAAAAAAATCATCAAGTAGCTAAAGCATCATATTTATCATTACGTATTTAAAATTGATCACTCATTGAAATTTATTTGCTATACATGAAAGATATATTAAGAATTACATGGAATTATAATAGATATAATATATGTTAATTCATAAATGAGAAAATTCATATTCATACGTATAGCAAGGATTTATTATTTTTTTATAAAATATCAAATAAATTTACACTTGTAGAACTTGAGTACTTTATCAGATCAATATTATGATATACTTCGAAACAAATTATATTTTAACACAAGAAATCAATAAAACAAATTCAACATCCTAAACTTTAATATTGGCATAAAAATATTTAATCAGGTTTTGGTCCAATGTAAGGCAATAATAAACCTAGTTTCTAATATATAATATCAAAGCAGGGCAATATAGACATAAGTACACTTAATCAGTCTTTAGCCCAATGCAAAGCAACAATAAACCTAATTTCGAATTTATAATATCAAAGCAGGAAAATTAAGCAACTTACTATGGCCAATTATGGGCCTTAGCCACTGGGTTTGAATAAGATCTAAACTTGATTTGCTGTTCTCAGTTCATTATTTCAATACTGCAACAAAGAATAGAAGACCTAACTCCAGAAGCTCCTTCTCTTTGTTGACCAGGAGGAAGCCTCTCAATGTGTGCCAGTGCTACTCTTACTTTTGGCCTAATCTCGTAAAGAAAGGAAGGCTCATGAATGACCAATCCCCAGAGGAAGACTATGATTCGTCTGGTAACCTATCTTCCCTTGGTCTCGTGAGATGACTTCTTCTTTCACAGATACACAAATCTCCGTTCTTCTCTTGAGTTTCTCATTATCTTTGAAGGAGTTCTTCTCCTATTGCCCGTAGAAAAACAAGGCTCCTCCACCGACCACGAACAAGGCTCTTCTTTTTCTTGGCAGTTGCTTTTCTTTTATTAAAGTGTGGTTTCTGATCTTGAAAGAAAGAATTGAAATAAGGTGTGTAAACTTTCTCTCTCTCGTATTATTGTATAGTAGATTGAATTATTGGGTTGTGCTACTATGCTTGTTTTTATCTCAATTTTGTTATATGTTATGTTTGTCCAGTAGATTTTGTTGTATTCGTGCATTAGATATTGTTTGGTTTTTTTCATTTTTATCAGATTTTCCTCTTATATTTTGATTTCGAATCGACTTAGGATGACTCGGGCGACCCGGCCATTTTTTTGCATCTTGGAGCCAACTCGGTCTAATTCGGCCGAGTCTCGACAATTTCTCGACGAGTTGCATGTCTCCAAATCAAATCGGAATAGTATCGGATCGTCAACTCTCGTTCTGGTGACGATTCGGTGGAGTCTTCGAACCATGGTTGGACAAGACTTTTGTGTCAACATTCATATAAAAAAGTGAATTTTTGTTGGGATCTTGAGGAACCAAAATGTCTTCCATAACTAACAAGCCTCTCCTGATCTTGGTTCGAAGACTCTATCAAGTCCGAGATGACTCGACTGAGTCATCACCGGAACGAGGGTTGATGATTCGATACTGTTCCTATTTGACTCCAAGACATGCAATTTGCCTAAAAATTGTCGAGACTCGATCGAATCGGACTGAGTTGACTCGGAGATGCAAAAAAATCGTCGAGTCACCCAAGTCATCCCAAATCGACTCGGAGTCAAAAGATAACAGGAAAATCTGATAAAAATGACAAAAAAACCAGACAATATCTAATGCACGAATACAACAAAATCTGCTGGACAAATACAAAATACAACAACATTGAGATAAAAACAAGCACAATAGCACAACCGAATAATTCAATCTGCTATACAATAATACGAGAGAGAGAAAGTTCACACACCTTATTTCAATTCTTTCTTTCAAGATCAAAAACCACACTTCAATAAAAGAAAAGCAACTGCCAAGAAAAAGAAAAGCATTGTCGGTGTCAGTGGAAGAGCCTTATTTTTCTACAAGCAATAGGAGAAGAACTCCTTCAAAGAAAAGAAGAAGGTCAAGAGAAGAGCGGAGATTTGTGTGTCTGTGAAAGAAGAAGTCATCCCACGAGACCGAGGGAAGATAGGTTACCAGATGAATCATAGAGACAAAATTGTAAAGGATAGGGTGCCACACATGAGGTCATAGTGTAGAATTTATGGTGTCATAGTAGAATTAATGAAATTCGTGTATTACATATGGGGCTCAATTACAAAAGTTACGATGCCATACTAGAATTAATAAAATTAAAAAATTACATATGGGGCTAAATTGTTTAAGTTAAGGTGCCATAATAGAATTAATAAAATTGGTGTATTACATACGGGGCTAAATCGCAAAAGTCAGGGTGCCATAATAGAGTTATTGAAATTACTATATTACATATAGGACTGAATTGTAAAAGATAGAGTATCATAGTAGAATTAATGAAATTTTTTTATCATATATGGGGCTAAATTGTAAAAGTTAGGATGGCATAGTAAAATTGATGAAAGTGATCCGGCACAAGTAATTTAGTCAGTGATGACTAATTGTTATCACTACCTCTAAACCGATAAACTGATAGTGATGACGCTCGAAGTTGTCACTGTGTGACTCATTTTAGTGACAACATTTTTTCAACTTGTCACAAAGGTGACTTCCCGCCACAACCATTAGTTGCATGCCACCCATATTATGACAACTACTCCCATCTTGTCACTAATGACAAGCTTATGCAAGGTTACCAGTGACGACCTTAGATGTCATCATTGAATTTTGTCAACTATGACAAGTTTTTGTGTCATCACTGAGAATGTTGTCATAAAATGCCAAATTTCTTGTAGTGCTTGATGAGAAGATCACGGCTAACCAAGTGCCAAATACTACTCAAGTCCAAGTTCCAACAGGGCTAATCACTAGATTGCATGCCAAGAAATTTAGGGAGTCGCTACAAGCATTGGTGCGTGGAGTGCAAGGACGAATTGGCAATGTCACATGCTATTCAAGGTCTTGAAGATGAAGATACTATGCTTTATACTCTTATTCAAATCATTGATTCAAGTGAGGAAGTCTTGAAACCCTACCATGTCATACAATCGGATTCTAGGGTTTTGAGTGACGTCAATTATTTCATTTATTTTTGAGCTTTGTTAGTGTTTAGCTGCGGTTAGTTAAGTGTTAGTTTGAGTTGTTTTAGTAAAATAATAAGTGGCTGGACATGTAGTCCTTAAAGCCGAAGTAAATGTCCTAATTGAGTTAGGGGTTGAGTTGTTATTTCTTATCCTAGAAGTCTAAGGTTTTGGAGTCTTGTAAAGGCTATATATAGCCTTAACCCCTTCAAACATTTTTAGTATTTAATAGTATTTTCAAAATTTTCTAGAAAATACACTTGTGTTTGTGAGCAACTTCTCTTGTCCAAGAGATCCAACTTGAATACTTGAGAGAGTTCTTGAGTATTCATCGACTTATCAACCAAGAATCACACTTGCTTGTGGCATCATCTACCTACAACTCTGGTTCACTAATATATTAAAATTTTGGGTTGAGAATCTTTTCTTAGTTCATAATTTCATGGGTTAGAAGGGTCAAGGGTTTTCTGCACCTTCAACTTGATTCTTCATCTATACTAGGGGCTTGTGTGGAATATGAGTTCAAGCCATCTTGGTTGGTTCGTATTAACTTGGCTATCAGAACTAGTTGACGATACCAAGTATATCCCTTTGTCTTTTTGCTTTCATTAGTTGTCTTAAAATCTATCCAAAATCTTCTCCTTGTTGTGTCGTAGATTGCTATTCTTGAGGCATTTTTTTTTGTCTGTCTAAATCTGGTTGGAGTCCGTCGAATCCGTATCTTGTTGCTTCTTGCTTAATTCATGTCTCTTGTGTTCTTGTTTTCATTGAGTCTTGCTTAAAAAAAATTCTGGTCGTTGCTGGAGTCAATCCATGTCTATAAGAAGTTCTTGAACTTACTTGGTGTTGTTTCTTGAAGTCTCTTGGACAAACAAAAAAATTTTGGAAAGTTTCTTGAAAACCTTAGAGTTCTTGGAGGAAAATCTTGGGTTTTCTGAACATACACTTGGATCAATCTTGAAGAGTCTTGAATTCTTGATCACCAATCTCGAATTCTTGATTTCTTGAAGTGTGATAAGATGTGTGGCTGTTTTCATGAAATTTCATAGCCAAAGAATCCTAATTCCGGAACCAAAGGAAAAACTTGCTTGAAATTTCACTCGAAATCCATCAAAAAGAACCCAAACAGATTTTGTTTCCTAAACGCAACTCTTTTTCCAGCTTGGAAATCACATGTATGTGCCTTGTTTCCTAAAAATGAAAGTCAACCTTCCTAAAGCCATGCCATCCGAATTTGGAAGCAATCCTCAATCGATCTTGGGAGAGGAAGTACAACTTAACTAACTTTCCAAAATCCGTCCAAGTACACACCTAAACAGCCTAGGAGTTAGTTTTAATCCGAGTCAACTTCTAATTTCCTAAATTAAAATAATTCTTGTCCGAAGTCAAAACAGATTCATGGCTTAAATTTCCAGCCTTGTTCACGTGTCATATTAGCTTAAAATCTCAGCTTATTCATGTGAAAATTGCAGTCCAAATTCCAGAATTTATCAAGATTAAAAGAGTTTCTAAAAACAGTTTGGTTTCTTAAGTTTTCATTAGGATTTTCCTAGAGCTTCTAGGAATCGGTTCTTGTCCTTAAAATCTGAGTTTTTCCAGACAAATTTCAACCCATTTGAGTCATTAAAATCAAACCAAATCTGTTCAAATCTCAGATCTAAGTGAACCAAGTTTAAACACGTCACTTCCTTGTGCATTATTGGCTATAAGTCTTGAACCACTTGAGAAATTTTTTATTTTTTCAAGTAAGGAGATCGACAACTAGAGAGTTGTTTGGTGAGATTATTAGAGTATTTTAAACACTTGAGTGATACACGAGAGTAAGTGAAACACTTAAAGGAGTGAGTGAGGATTATTTGCTTTATTTCTAACCTTTTTTGCATGTCTATTCAAAAATGTCTCAAAGTAGTGAAAACACCCTTCTGGCTTTTGACATGAAAATGATAGCCAATGCATTGAAAGGGGAGTTAGGCCGAATGATGGATTAAAATCTTGAAGTCTTACATTAGTGGATTAATCAACTAGAAATAACAAGGAGTTCTTCTAAGAAAAGTCGAGGCAAATTTCCTTTGGTTGAATCTATTGATTCCAACTTTGAGGAAGAGTTCGAGCACAAGTTAAGAAGGTCTAAATGCAACACCAAACCCGTTGTGATGTAATTAAAGGCATGAAAATGAAAATTCAAACTTTTCAAGGGAAGTTGGATTTGAATGCTTAGTTGGAATAGAAATGGCAAATTGAACTTGTATTTGATTGCAATGACTACACGAAAGATCAAAAGGTGCAATTGTTTTTACTAATAAATTGATATTCAAAATCATTCCATTCGAGATCTTTTACTCTATCAATATCGGTGGAACAAAATCCCTTTCCTCAGGATCTTCTCCAAAAAAAAAAAAAATAGAGAACGTCGTTGTTGAATTTACCAACTATGCAATCATATGATGGGACCAAGTTGCTTTGAGTCGGCGAAGAAGTAAAGAACCGGCAATTGTTACATGGGCCAAATTGAAGCATCGTATGACGAAGCGATTTGTACAAAGTCATTATCATCGTGACTTGTACCATAAATTGGAAACTCTTACACAAGGTAACCATAGCGTTAAGGACTACTACAAAGATATGGAGATCTCAATGATGCGACCTAATCTTGTGAAAGATAGGGAAGCAATCATGGCTAGATTTTTGCATGGATTACATCTGAAAATTGCTAAGAAAGTCGACCTACATCATTATCTGAAATTTTCTGATTTGGTGAAGAAGGCCATAAAGGTGGAGCAAAGGAATAAGAAAAGGGGTCCAACTAGATCCTATTCTACTTATCCTCCATTTGTGGCTAGATCTACTCTATCAAGGCAAGAAATAAGAAATCCAACCAGCTTTGCTGTACCTTCAAATCCGAGGAGAGAGGCACCTAAATTGGACACCAAATCAGCCTCAAAAATGCCTCAAAATTTGTCCAAGGAATCAACCAAACATAAGTCTAGTGACACTAGATGTTTTAAGTGTCAAGGAAGAGGACACATAGCTAGCTAATGTCCAAATCAACGAGCTATATTAGTTCTTCCAAATGGAAATATTGTTACCAATGATGAATCTGAGTATGAAGATATGCCACCTCTTATTGAAAAGGTAGAAGAAGGTGATTGGGATGAGCAACCAATTCAAGATAAGATTGGATTGGTGGCAGGACATGCACTAGCTACTTAAACTAGTAGGGATGAACTACAATGTGAGAACATTTTCTATACCTGTTGCCACATCCAAGATAAGGTTTGTAGCTTAGTGATTGATCTTGGAAGTTGCATGAACGTGGTAAGCGCATTCATGGTTGAAAAGTTGAGCATGCCTACAAATGATCATCCCCAACTATACAAATTACAATGGCTTAATAATAGCGACGAGGTACGTGTTCTAAAACAAGTACTTGTTACATTTCGCATTGGTAGCCACACATATCATTTTGGGTCGTCCATGGCAATTTGACAAAAGAGTTACTTTTGATAGTTTTACTAATAAGTATTCTTTTATCCATTGTAATAGAAGGTTACACTTGCACTTTTTATACCCCAACAAGTGTATGAGAACCAATCTTTCCTTCAAAAGGAGTTCGAACAAGAGCTTGAGGAAAAGAAAAATGAGAAAAAGAAAAAGGTGAGCATGGCTGAGAAAATAGAGAGGAAAAAGGCAAAAGAAAATCAAGGTAAAAAATAAAGGAAAACAAGTGTTGATTGCAAAAGCCAAACATGTGAAAAAGATTTTGTTTTCCAACCAGCCTCTTTTTGTACTTATGCGCAAAGAGGTTTTATTTAGTACTAACAATCTTGATGATTCTTTGCCTAGTGTTTTTGTAGAACTTTTGCAGGCTTATTAAGACATTTTTCCTGAAGAGATTCTGAGTGGTTTACCTCCTTTGAGGGAAAATTGAGCATCAAATTAATCTCATTTCTAGAGCTATTTTACCCAATAAAGCGCCATCTAGAATCAAACCTAAGAAGACAAAGAGCTTCAATGACAAGTTGATGAGCTCTTAGCAAAAGGTTGGGTGCAAAAAAACTTAAGTCCATTTGCTGTTCCAATGCTACTTGTACCTAAGAAGGATGGAACTTGGCGGATGTGCATTGATTATCAAGCAAATAATGCCATAATGATAAAGTATCGCCATCCTATTTCTAGACTTGATGATATGCTTGATGAATCGCATGGTGCTATCATATTCATTAAGATTGATTTGAAAAATGGCTATTATCAAATTTGTATGAAAGAGGGTAATGAATGGAAAACTGCATTCAAAATTAAATATGGATTATATGAATGGTTTGTAAAACTTGATCCCGGATTTTCACAATTAAAAAACAATTGAAAATTCAATCTAATGTCTTCCATTGAGAAATATGGTAGTTTAAGTCATTGGTGAAAATGATGCAATTGAAGAACTCAATCAATAGAAGATGCAACTCTGTCGGACGCTCGATAGCATGTATCGGACGTCCGATAAAAGTCGAAAACACTCTATCGGACACTCAAACTGAAGTACCGGACGTCCGATAGATAGGGAAAGTATCGGACACTCCTATCGGACGCACATCAACCTCATCGGCCATCCGACCTCATCCAAGAAGAATTCTGAACTCTCTGGTCGTTGTCGGACTCAAAGCATATTGGATGCAAAAATATGCATCGGCCGTCCGATAAAGATCGAAACAACTTATCGGACGCTTGCATCGGACGCACAACATTGTGTTGGAAATCCGATAGCTCCAACGGCTATTTTTTAATAGCCATATTTTTGACCGTTGGAAAGTTTCTTGAGGCCATTTCTCACACTCTATAAATACTCTCAAGTTCAAGAAGATAATAGACTTTTGCCTACATGAAATACAAGCTTATAAGTGAAATATTTGGGTAGAAATATTCTTTGTTTATTGTATAGGTATGGAAAAAGTGGGGTTTGTAAGGTTACTCAATAGGAGGAGTAAAACCTTGGTGAAGGTTGCCTCACTTGTAATAGTAGTTCTTAATTGGTTGAGTGAGCTTTCAATTGTAACTTGTTAAGAGTTAACTAAGATAGTTATAAAACTCTTTGGCTCAACTAAAGGCCTTTAGGGTGAGAAAGAAGTGAACCTTCACTTGTACAAGTTGGTTAGTTTCACCTTCAATTGAAGAAGCTACTAGTGGAGTGTATCCAAATTCAGTGCAACTTGAAAATTTGGTTTGCATTTCTTTTTCTATCTCTTTTATTTATTGCTCAATTGTGACATCTTTATTGTGATTAATTTGATATATCTTTGTGCACGCTTGAGAAATTATTTGTGCTTGGTTTATTGGGTGAATTCTTGCTATAATTGATTGTCTTGTTAAACAATATAATTCACCCCCTTTAGGTTGCATTTGGGACCAACATGGTTAGTCATGCATTTTGGTTTAACTAATACATCTAGTACATTTATGAGATTGATGAATCTTGTCTTACAACTATTATTTGGTAAATTTGTAGTTGTATATTTTGATGATATCCTAATCTACCGCAAGAGTTTAAATGAGCATGTTGTGCATGTGTAAGCTATTTTAGATGTACTTCGAAAAGAACACCTTTATGCTGACCTTAAGAGGTGTACTTTTTGCATTAATCAACTTGTATTCTTAAGATATGTTGTAAGTGCATAGGATATACAAGTTGATCAAGAAAAAGTGAAAGCCATTGTAGATTGGCCAACTCCTACTAATGCTAGTGACGTAAGGAGTTTTCATGGTTTAGCTAGTTTCTACCGTTGCTTTGTCAAGGATTTTAGCACAATTGCTGCACCACTTACGTCTATCATCAAGAAAGATACATCGTTTTACTGGGGAGAAGAACAAGTTTAGTCTTTCCAATTACTCAAACACAAACTCACACATACACCTGTACTTAGTTTGCTTAATTTTGATAAAACTTTTAAAGTTGAGTACGATGCTTCTAATATAGGTGTTAGAGCCATTTTGCTTCAAGAAGGTAAACCCGTGGCTTACTTTAGTGAGAAACTTAATGGGGCAGCCTTGAATTACTCTACCTATGACAAAGAGTTTATGCCTTAGTTCGAACTTTGCAAAAATGGCAACACTACTTGCGTCTAAGGGAGTTTGTACTTTATACTGATCACAAGTCGTTCAAGCACTTGAAGTCTCAAAACAAGCTGAGTAAGCGACATGCTAGGTGTGCAATTTCTATTAATACCTTTTTATTTGTGATCAAGTATAAAATTGGTAAGGCTAATGTAGTTGCTGATGCATTATCTAGGAGGTATACCCTAATCACTACTCTTGATGTTAAATTGTCAGGGTTTGAACTTATTAAGGAACTTTATACTAATGATGTCAATTTTGGTAAAGTTTTTGCTTCATTGCCATGGCAAAGCTGTGAGCATTTCTTTGTCTCATAGGGTTTCTTGTTCTATAAAGACAAACTATGCATTCCACATTGTTCCCTGCATGGTCTACCAATTCGTGACGTGCATGGTAGAGGTTTAATAGGTCATTTTGGAGTTGCTACAATGCTGTCCATTCTCCAAGATGTTCTATTGGCCTAAGATGCATCAAGATTGTGAACACCTCATACAAAGGTGTGTAACTTGTCATCATACTAAATCGAAAGTAAATTCCTATGAATTTTACACCCCTTTACCTATTCCTAGTATTTCTTGGGTTGATTAATCTATGGATTTTGTGCTTAGATTGCCTAGAACTAGATAAGTCATGATTCCATTTATGTGGTTGTTGACCATTTTTCTAAAATGGCACATTTCATCCATTGTCATAAAACCAATGATGCTAAACATGTGGCTGATTTATTCTTAAAGAAATTGTTCATTTACATGGCATGCCACGTGTATTATGTCTGATAGGGATGTTAAGTTCCTTAACTACTTTTGGAAGACTTTGTGGAGTAAACTCGGAACTAAACTTTTGTCTACTTCTAGTCACCCACAAACTAATGGTCAAATCGAAGCAGTTAATAGAACTTTATCAACATTGTTGCGTGCAATCATTAAAAAAAAATCCTTAAAACTTGGGAAGATTGGTTGCTATATGTTGACTTTGCTTATAACCGCACTATCCATAGCACTACACAATACTCTCCGTTTGAAGTTGTTTACAGATTTAACCCTCTTACGCCTTTGGATTTATCTCCTTTATCTATGTTTGAGAGAGTTAATCTAGATGGTCAAAAATGTGCTGAGTATGTATATGAGTTGCAAGAAAAAGTTCGTGCCAATTTGGAGAAGTGCACTCTTCAACATGTTCAAAGTGCTAACAAGGGTCATGGTAAGATGGTCTTTGAGTCTAGAGATTGGGTATAGATACACATGAGAAAAGAAAGATTTCTAGTTCAATGGCGCAACAAACTCTTGCCTAGGGGTGATGGACCATTTCAAGTCATAGAGCACTTCAATGACAATGCCTACAAGCTTGACCTTCCTGATGAGTATGGTGTTCATGTTACCTTCAATGTTTGTGAGTTGAGTCCTTTTTTTACAGACGATGAGCTTGATTTGAGGACAAATCGCCTTCAATAGGAGGGGAGTGATGAGAAGACCACGGCTGACCAAGTGCCAAATACTATTCAAGTTCAAGTTCCAACAAGGCCAATCACTAGATTGCATGCCAAGAAGTTTAGAGAGTCACTACAAGCATTAGTGCGTGGAGTGCAAGGACAAATTGGCAATACGCGCACTATTCAAGGGCTTGAAGGTGAAGATACTGTGTTTTATACTCTTATTAAAGTCATTGATTCAAACAAGGAAGTCCTTAGACCCTTGCATGTCATACAATCGGATTCTAGGGTTTGGAGTGATATTGATTATTTCATTTATTTTCTAGCTTTGTTAGTGTTTAGCTGTGGTTAGTTAGGTGTTAGTTAAAATTGTTTTAGTAAGTTAATAAACGGCTGGACATGTAGTCCTTAAAGCAGAAGTAAGTGTCCTAATTAAGATAGGAGTTGAGTCGTTATTTCTTATCCTAGAAGCCATCAAGAATCACACTTGGTTATGGCATCATCTACTTACAACTCTGGTCCACTAATCTATCAAAGTGTGGGTTGAGAATCTATTCTTAACTCATAATTTCTTGGGATAGAAGGGTCAAGGGTTTTCCCCACCTTCAACTTGATTCTTCATCTAGATTCGGGACTTGTGTGGGATATGAGTTTAGACCATCTTGGTGGGTTTGTATCAAATTATATGTGCAACGAGATGCAAAATATATGTTTTACTTTGGATCGACATAAGGGAATCACCAATGCAATGAGAACACTTCTAGAGTGAATAGAACAATTGGCAGTCCACCGATTTGTTTGCTGCATGTGAAAGCAATTCCATGCAGAAGTCTAGGAATGAAGGCATTCTCATTGGAGATAAATTTAATTCTATATAAGAGTATTTAGAAATGATTTATTCCACTACTTGATGACACTATACAAGTATTGTATAGGTTTAAGAAACTTGTATGGACAATTGGATCAGTAAACCAGGCTTGCATATATAAGGAATTCATGAAATAGATTTTCATATTAAATATGTAGGCTTATGGTCAGTTGACGAGCACCTCTATTAGACCCAAATAGTAGGTCTTAAGTCTAACAAAAAGCTATATGTATTCACTATTATCACTATATGTATTCGACATACATTCAGCCAGACTGTGGAACTGTTTGTGAAGAACAAAAAGCTAGCATGGGATCAAAAGTATCCAATCCCATATTACAGTTGGGAGACATATTTAAAGAGCGAGCAAAAAGTATGAGGACATTCAATTCAAGTGTTCACTGCCAAAAAAGAAATTTATTGCATTACAATTACCCGTTGCACCAAACCAAAGTGATTATGCATAAACTATTGACAATGAAAATAGAACGTGCATATGTAAGAAGGAAACTTCGATTTTGTATTTGCATATGATGGTAGCGTGCTTTCAATGTAGGGCTAATCCTTTGGGATTCATGGGATCCGAACATTCATTTCTCACTTATTAGGCAACATTTGGGATCCAATTTCATCCTCTTAGGAATCTTAAGTATTGGCTAGTGGTAGAAATTGGATTGAGCGTCATTCAAAGTCAGCTGAAATAGAAAATACTGAGATCATTGACAATTGTTAGAATCTGAAATGAGATGGATTGAATATGCCTAGATGCACGCACTGTTGTAATAGTTATTTACTGTCTGGCTACAACGCACCAAGCTGCCACATTCTAGTTATTTTCACCAATAGAATGTTAGTTAGCATTTAGTTGCTGTATTTTAGGATTTGTATGTACTATGTAATAGGCGTAATGATTGTATTATGAGATTTTAATTGAATTACTTATTTTATTAGATGTAATGTATGGGCATCAAGATTTTTTTTAATGTTTGAATAATTTTTTTAAAAGAGCCCTTATGTTTAATTGTTGTCATATACTCACTGTAAATCCATTGCTTATATTTATTTGGCCATACTAATATGTATTTTACTTCATATTGTTGTGTGTGCATACTGGTGTGGGCGTTCACGGTATATTGCATCATATTATTAAAATCAGCTTTATTTGCTGCGGATGGATCAGGTATTCTATTATTTACACCTGACCAAGGGTTCTTTGCTATAAATCATTTACTCTTAACTAGTGTGCTACTTTGCTAGTTCATCTAGATACCGTACACCGATAATATACTATCATCTCCATACAATTATTGTAGATGGGGAGTATGTATAAGATGAAGGGCAAAGGTCTTGTTAATATTTAGGCACATCATCGAGGTTCATTTGTTAAACCAAGTTATGCATCAATTTGGAATGAGATAAGATAATCCACAGGACTTTGATATTGGTCAAGGGGGTTTGTAGTTGGCCTACCTAAAATTTTAAGAAGGAATTGGGTTGAATTTCATAGTGATTTGATAGATTACTGAAATATCTATGCCAATTTTGAAGTTCAAGGAAAGCCTACATATACATTCAATCCTTCCAATGAGTATTCCTACCTGTTATCACCACTAGACCATCTTGTATTTTACATCTTTGATCCACTGACATTTGTATCGTAACGGATTCCAAGCTTTTCAGGTTACTTTGAGTATTTGGTAATTTTTCTCGTTAATTTTTGCATTTGAAGCATAATATTCCATAAAGATTGTTTTCTATTCTCATCGAATTGCTAACCACTTTTGTATGTTTGTGAAAATAGATGGATAGTATGCATCGTATTGTGCACCAATCTATGGACAACCTTCAGCATGATGACCCTACACAGATTTTCCATTCAGGCCTAACAATGATTTGGGATGAAGCATTTGGATCTATATAGTATTTTCAACTATTTGATCGCATGATAATTAGTTCCACGTAGCGGCAGGATAATAGTGCATCTACGTTGCACAGTATCCCTTACCAAAGGCTAGTTGGACATATCCCTAACCCGGCATGTGCATCATTTCATGGAGGTAGACATCACAAGCATGGCTTGCATGATGAAGACGATATTGAACTGATAGAACAAGACACTCGGGCTAACCCTCAGACTAGACATATACAGACTGATGCATAGTTCACATCGTCACCCAACCAACTTATGGGTACCATGCGTGCAGCTCTTTCGCTACTCCTAATCCAATTCCATCACTTGGTCACAATGCCACTATCTTAGCCTCTTTTTAGATGCTCAGTTACATCTTCTATGTACTTTCCTTAGTGGTTTAGTGGTAGATTTCTTGCTTCAAACTCACCAAAATATTCCACTCTCAGCCATCCTCTACCCCTATCTATCTTCAACCAATCCGTATCTACTTAGATGCAGTAACAATAAGGAGATTTTCACACTTATTGTGCCACACAAGATGATGATAGTAACGAGTCTGCAGAATTGACGGACAAGGATAATACACTACAGGATTATGCAATCAAAGATGATGTTTCACCGGCTCATATTCTAGAAGTACCTAGGATACTTGAGAGCCAACGAGTTCTGCATGAATTCTAGAAAAAGAGACTTTATTGATTTTGTTGATCAACAACATCTCATGATAAGAGTAAGAGATGCACATTCTTAA
The DNA here is from genome assembly GCA_013103745.1 of Gardenia jasminoides. Taxonomy (NCBI): domain Eukaryota; kingdom Viridiplantae; phylum Streptophyta; class Magnoliopsida; order Gentianales; family Rubiaceae; genus Gardenia; species Gardenia jasminoides. Next base: position 10,260,704 of record CM023102.1, on the reverse strand, counting down.
AATTGGCATTTCGTATCCATTTTAAAACTAATTACTTTAAATGATACTTTTTGATTACTTGAAATTTAATTTATTTTCCTATTTTCTTCATTCAATATAATTGTTTTAAAGTAAAATAAGTTAGAAAAATTAAAAGTAACTAGATGAGTAATTTAATTTAGACAATTTACATAATTTAAACTTATATAATTTAATTTAGTTGAATAATGTTAGCTAATTAACAAAATTAAAAAAAAAGGACAAGTGCGGCCATAAAAAAAATTTTAAAACCTACCATGTCTAATTAACCTGACAAGCTTTTTAAAAAAAAGACACAATTCCCTATCATCCAATTCACTACAGGTTAGGTTTTAGAAGCCATGTAATGGGTGTGATGGATGATTATCCAGCACGATTTGGCAAGCACTCTTAGTCTATATTGGTAAATGGCCTCCTTATCAAGCAAAAAGGAGGCGGCTCTTCCCATGGCGAAATCATCTCAGTTTGGCCCTGAAATAAAGAACTGACATGATGTATATGCATGAACACGATCCTTCCTATAACGATTTTTATGTAATGCATCATCTGAAATAACGATTTTTTTATTAAAAAAATAAAATCTGCCTGAACACAATTCTTCCGTAACGGAGTCACTTCCCACCCGGCCCAAAAATAGGGAAGTCACTCTATGTATATGCATTATCTAAAACAACAATATGTTTTTTTGGGCTGTGTAGACATGACGAGCATCTTTAACTCAGAAAAGAAAAAACAATTTAGCCCCTGGGTTCTCCATCCCGCTTACACTTTCTCCATTTGTTTTGCCTTTTCAACAATATTAGAGAAATTAGCCGGTTTGGTCATTAGCAAAGTGGAAAACCTCTCTCAAATTGAAACTCCCAAATTACCCCTATATACAAAACCTCGCTGCCCTTCGGAAAATTAATTTTCACATTTTCTCCTTCCTCCACCGCTGGCGATGGCGAAATTGAAGACGGATTCTCCTCTCGCTCGCCGTATCGCCCAATCTTTCATTCACTTCCTCGATTCCGGTAATTTCCCCAAATTTACGTCTCCCATTTTACTTCAATTTGTTCCTTTTCAGCCAGTAAACTGTGGTATTCTCTTGTTCAATTTCCTTCTATTAACTGCTTTGTGGTATTGATTTTGTTGCTTTACTAATTTTTCTTGAATTAGTAGCGGTAAATGTATGTGGCAATTTTTCTTTGTCTTCCTCTTTGTTTTTGTTTAAGTTGAAAATGGAAGCTCTACAAAGAACCATTTATTGCACTTACGTCAATTTTTGATTGTTGATAGAAAGCATATTAGCAGTAGTAATCGGGATAGTTGGGTACTGAAGAATTTTAATATTGGTGTGAATTGTGATAGAAGATTATTGAACTTTAGAATAGCTGATCTTTCTTTTTCTTTTCTAAAGATGTTAGATAGGAGTAATTTATTTTAATTTTGGTGAAGTTTTGCGACAACCTAAAAACATTTTTTAGCATCAAATTCTGTGGAGTTTATCAAGTTCTTGCTATATTTGCTTGTCAGTAATCCGTAAGCTTTTGTACTGGAAGTTTTAAGAATGAACAATATATACACGAAGTTAAGTTGGAAATGTTTTTCAGATTACAAATTAGGTATTAGAAAGCTATTGATGTTATAAAATGTTTTCATGGAAAGGCTTGTCAGACAGAAATAGCCATTAATGAATTCCTTTATCTTAGGATAAATCTTTCTATATCATTTCAAATTATTTTTTTGTTATTTTTTGATTTAGTGTGTCTGAATACTTAAAGCACATATGAAACCTTATTGTGCATGTGGCAAAGATCTCAACTCACTCGTGTAAATAATTTTTGACATTGACAGTATAAAGAGGATTATTACCAAAAGTCCACATAGATATCATGGAGATCTATTGCAGTTGTTCCTGATGTTAGATGAATCTTTAAGCTTGATGAAAGTGGTATACTTTGAAAACCTGAGATTAGGCCTCTGCAACTGCATATGTCTACTTTGAGAATCTGTAGGATTCGCCCCAACCTGATTGTTCGTGTGAAAATGAGTGATAAAAATTAGAATGCTAAGTTTTAAGAGCATCACTGGTAGCCTTAAATGGGAAAAAAACTCACCAAAAAGCTAGTAATTCACCTGTTCTCTTTGTTCAACTTTGGGTCAATGTGACATCAATAATCGTTTGCATTTTTTCCTATTTTAGCAAGATGAGAATATAGGCCTGTTTTATGTTCTTACATGTGTGTGTGGGTCTATCTATATGTAACTAACTTTTAAATGATTAATACATAGCCTAACTGGTATTACTTTTTTCTTCAATAGACACTAATTGGTAAAAAACTGATTTTGTTATAATCGGATGGAAGTGATATATAAGCACAAAGAAATTTGCTTAAACTTTTTAAGTAATAGCAAAAATATATTTTAAGAAAGTAGAATGTGATATACTACATACAACACTAATCACTTCATGCATTGCTGGTAATTGATTTTGCCTGATACAACAAAACTAGTTTTTCAAGTTCTGATACAACAAAACTACCCCTCATGTTTGTCCTTCTATTAATCTCATTGTTGTTTGAAGATAATTTTGTAGTTTAGCTGCAATCATTGCTATCCTTTTTTATCTTTCTTTTTCTGTCTTATTATGTTGAGGCTACCATTCTGTTTTATTTGTCTGTATCATAGTAGTTGCTCCAATCGCAGTTGAACCCGCATCTGGTGTTGATGCTGAGGGTATTGAGGTAGCCAAGGAATGTTTGTCAGAGGCATTCAAGATTGAATTGTCATCTGAAGCTCAATTAAATTCTGAGTCATTGGTTGACATATTCAGTTCCCGGGAGACAGTTCGAAGGAGTGACAGCAATGCTGATCTTCCCCATGAGGTGTCTCAAGGAGATTGTGCATCCACATCCTTAGCAGGAAATGCTGGTGACGCTCATCATCTTAAGCCCTCATATTCTCAGGTTCATTTTTGGTGCAACATCTTTCATTTTATTAGGATTTGTGTTTGTTACCAAAACATTCTTTTCCTATGCATGGTTGTCTGTCATGATCCTATACATAGTAAAATGCATTTTAAAGTTTTAGTTCAGATAAATTAAGTCAGGTTTCCCCATTTGTTTAACCAAAATTCAGCATCTGATAGCCCTCTCACCCCCCCTCCCGAAACCAAAAAAAAAACAAAAAGAAAAAGAAAAAGTAAGCCTTGTCCCAAAACCATTGTGTTAAGTATGATATAGTTGCGCTTCCTTTTTGGTAATGGATTTTTTTGGGGACAAAGAGAGTAGCCTTATTATCAGTACTATCATTATTATTAGTACTACTACTACGAGACCATGTTTTCTTGGTCTTCCGGATCGTTTTATATCTGCGTTCTCAATGTAATTACTTAAATCTATCAAAAGCTATGGGATCCCCCCCCCCCAACCCCCAAAACCAAAAAAAAAAAAAACTTGTTCTTGATGTCTCACAAGCTTGGTCTTTGCATGGTGTGTCTGTAATTCTCTTTTTGGTTTCTATAGACACACATGCAGGCTCTCTCTCTCTCTCTCTCTCATATGCACATGTACATATAGGTATATCTCTACACACACATATGTTTGTGTTTATAACTCTTACTTAGACAATGGTTAAACTTTTATTTTGGGATAGTATTACAAAAAGTTAGGAGATAATACTGGGAATACGTGATATACGGGAAATTATGCTCGTTGGGGCATGTCATGACATTCTCATGCTCTCTGCTCCTTTTTGAGTGGTTTGTCTAACCTTTTGAAATGTTTTTCTGTTATATTATATGACGATTTAAAATGTGGCTTCCAAAAAACTTATCTGCTAAGTGGACTTCCAGTTTCCTTATTCTTCTAGGTAATCAACTTATTGGGAAATCAATATTCTGTTTTCGTTAATTATGGAATTATGGGGAGACGTATATTCAGGAAGCACCTAATTGGATGTTGTTGTCAGATTCTTTTGGTTTAAAAAAAAAAAAACTATATGCTAAACCTTATTTCTTTTTGGCTTGTTGTAATGATGCCTTCATGAGTTTGATTCTGTTTCATGTCCATAAGCAGGTTGATGGTTGGAGCAAAGAGGACCATCCACATGGTAGGTGATATTTGGATTTCTCTATCCTGATTTGAAAAAATGTGGAAACCTAGAGTAGCTAAGTCCTAGGTTTTCACATTCAAATTTTGGTTTAATTTATGTAAAAATGCTGCATTATCATGTCCCTCTTTATTTGGCATAAACTTTTATTTCTTCAAGTTTGTAAATTTGCTCAGATATTAGTTAGAAAGGAGTTGTAAATGTTTTGTGCCTTTTATATACAAAATCTTTTGAATTATATTGGACCATGATTAAAATGGTTTTGAATTGCAGTTATACTTTTTGAAGATAATTTTTCAATACTGGACTGATCTGAATGAGGTTTACCATGAGCATACCTACAAATTAGACTGTTAATTTGCAATAATCAAGTGAGCTAGACTGTTACATGTAGTCTCCAGGTCAAAATGCCATTGTTAATTCTTTTGTTACATTGGATGACCTGCATGCCGCTAAATGAACTATGTACAAGCTTTCTTGTCCGGAATCATTGATGCAGCGTTACAGAAGCTATTGGGCAGACTATTGCTTTGATAATTCTTAGTTGTATGAACCTTAGAATCTTAGGAAACAAGAGGGCAGCAGTAGGAGTTTACAAGAAGCAAGTTAGAAAGGCAGAGGTGGAGAAAATTCAGCATATAATATGTAGGAATTCTACCTATATTTCCCTATGAATGACCGGTCAAGGTAAGGCTGCTTCAAAACTCAGACACAACGTCATTTAATTGGATGGACATAATTTTATTTCATTCCTTCTCGACACCACTCTACTACAAGGGACAATTGTGGTACACAACAATTGGAGGCCAAGGCTATTGGGAACTAAGGAAACATCATAACCAAGCAAGCGTGACAACTAGGGAAACTGAAAGCTAAAGATATAGTAAGCTAATTTTTGCTTGAACACTTAAATTCTGACTTGACTCAAAGAAATGCCAAATCATAAATCAAGCTAAACTATATCAAACTTATGGTAGATACAGCTAGAAGGTCCACAGTTCCATAACTGTCTGGATATCTTGAGATCCCTTATTACGGTTCTCTTGAATTTTGTTTCTCATATGCATTCAGTGATTGCAATGCTAAGTGTGGTTAGATGACTGGTACTTGGAGGGCTACCTTTTATTTGCTACTTTTCAATTCATTCTCACTTGCCCAACCTTTCTTTTGTCATTTCATCTTCAAGTTTTATCTTTCCTTTTAAAATGGGGTGTTTGGTTCTTTACAGGTTTGTGGGATGGGTTCTTAGGCTGATAGTAGCCTTCATTGTGCAGGGCACTGAGCACTAACACGTAGTTAGTAGCAAATAAAGAAGACATAGTTTCTTTGATACGTGTCATCTAGAGTCGAATACATTTCTCCTTTTCCTTAATCCATTCTGGTGTCAACATAGGACCTTCTTAGAAAAAGTTTGAAGGATTTTGTTCTTATTATCTTGACTAAACACTTAAAAGTTTTCTTGATCAAAGCCTTAAAGTAAATATTGATCAACATTTTCCCTACAATAAAAACATCTCATAAAAGTTTATTTCACTGCTAGGTTGAGTTGCATAGATATATTTACAAGAATGCAAGATGTGAGAAACATGTCATCAGCACTAAAAAATATCCAGATCATGCGTCAAGACAGTTCACACTCCCATACCTATTAAATTTCGGTTCAAGATTTTAGTTTGGACTGGCATTATGCATGTCTGATTTCCAAGTATTCCTTATTTTTATATGAGATTAATATTTGGACACAGTGTCCAGATTTACATCTTAAAGACTTTCTTGTTTTGTATGATATAGTTTCTAGCTTTTATGATGTTATGCTAGGAACATCAAAGGATGAGCTTTTTGGGCAATATTTTGGTGCTTTGGAAAAAATTCGCTATTTCAAAAGTATGCCTGATGGAAACGATGATCAGGCCCAGTTGGATAGGGCTACACATATCTTTCACAAAGCATTGGAGGTATTTGTCTTTTGGTTGCTTCATAGTTTATATGGATTTAATTGAAAAATGTGCCTTTCATTTCTGAAGCAAAACTATCATACAGTGTACCACTTTATAGCATGCGTTTTAGCTGCTCAGTGACTGTTCCAGTGTATGTAGTTTGTTACTTTGTCAAGCTCCAATGCAATTTCAAAGTTTGTTACATAAACCGATTTTATCACTGCATATTATTCACAAGATTTTCCTGCAATACATTACATTGTTTAATTGCATATGCTAGAGAATGCTGGACAGAATTCAGTTGTGCCTTTTCATGGTTGTTTTATTTCTATTTTTATTCTTTGCTAAATGACAGGGTTCTTGTAACTCCTTTTCTCCATTCTTTTTTTTTTTCAATTCTTTTTTTGAAGTTATTTGTTAATTGACTTGGTGAAGAGAGTGAAAGCAGAAGATGCTTAAAAAAAAAAACTGCAGAGTTTTGCTTTTCTTTGGCAGGAAAAATTTGTTGGTTTCAGTGCAATACTTATTAGGAAAAATGTGGACAGAAAAATTAAATATGGAAAAAACTCATTCTTTCTTTATGAATCTTAAATACTTCAAGCTTATTTTATCCGTACGTTTTACTTAGTGCACATACTAGCTACCCAAGGATCTCTAACATATCTGCATACTGGCTAAGCTGTGGATATACATGCTCAGTCCTACCCTGTGCAGGACCACTTTTTGCTGGAACATAACATAATGTCTCCTAGATAGTGTCAAGAGTTAATTCAAGGATTATCTTACTCTCCGTTTGATTTGTGGGGCATTATGGTCTGTCAGTTAGGAGCAAAGGTTTTTTCAGCTTGGTGCTGTACCATAATTAAACTTGCACTAACCTCTGATTGAGGGGAGAGGTTTCCTTATCTTATTATCGTCTTTGCTGTACCATAATTAAACTTGCACTAACCTCTGATTGAGGGGAGAGGTTTCATTATCTTATTATCGTCTTTGTTCATACTTTATCTGTTTAATGCTGCTGGATATGTTCATTCACTGGTTTTTTGTTACCAAACTGCCACTACATTTTTAAGTCAGAAAGGTTCCCACTTACCAGGGTTACCTCATCTTAACCATATATAGCTCATTTCACCTTTTGGCAGGACCTCTTATCATATGAAGTTATCCTTTTCAGGCCGAAGATAAATATCCTTTTCCTCACTTTCCTGGCAGAACATTTGTTCATGCATCCTTCTTCAGGGAAACTAGTTCCTCCACAAGTCACTATCCATGAGATCATTTTCCTCAAGAAATGCATCATTCCGTTTCTGTTGACTGACATTACCATTTAAACATCCTGCTTTCTCTGCTTCTCTATAAGATGCTTTGTCTCTTCTCTCTGGGTAAAAGATAACTTAGTGTCTATTGTCGTTTTTTGGTTACATGGTGTTCTTAAGATTAGTTAGGGGCTAGCCTGGGAGTAGGTGATCATGCTGGCACCCCTATTTAAAATTAAAGTTATTTTTGGCCATGGTGATAATTCAAGCAACTCCCTAGGCACAGAAGGAAGCTTTCCAACCCCAATTACTGAAGATGTTTGCTTAGAGTAACTCTTAAAGAATCTTGAAATGGGATCTGGAGTCATTTTCCTACTAGCAACATAATTTGTATACGAATTAACTAAACAAAGTTATTCCTACTTCCATTTTGATCCTTTAGTGAACGATGAGTTCAAGAGAACAGGGAGATCATGCGCATGAATTTTATTTAGGTGCTTGGAAAATTATCTGTTGTGGTTTAGTCTATTGTTAGGGTAAATTTTTTTTTTTCCTCTCCCCACATTATTTTCATAATCTGATTCAATTTTTTTGTTTACTATATTCTGTGTTTCCATTAAAATATGAAGGATGAAGAATAATTAAATGCTTAAGGTCTAGGCAAGAAGGCTTGCCTCACCTAACAGGAAATGAGCTCTACACCATCTCTTCTCCTTTCAATAAGAACAATTGCAGAAGAATTGGGGCTCTAGGCCATTGCATGAGGAGTTTTCCACCTCATGGCCCATTAAGTTCATTGCATATGTTGTAGCTATTGTGGTTGTGTAAGCTAAAATGATCTGCATGAAGTTCGAATAAAGTGTTGCTTTCCTGGTTTCTTATTTGTTGCTGAGGTTACATTGATTGAGTGCAAAAATGCTTGTCATAACAGGAAATGCAAAGATCTGGTTGCCAGACTTTTGATGGAAGAAATTTGGCTGAGGCGTTAAAATTACAAGGTAGACTTTAACTAGGTGTTAAAGTTTCTGTGTTATTTTTGAACTGGCAACACTTCATTCACATATTCATTTTCCTATAGTAGTCATTCTCTTTTATTTGTTCTAACCCTTAGTTACTTTCCTGGTATCCTTCATTTTAAAGATATTCCTCTGGTGTTACTTTGCCTAATTATCTTCTGATGTTCATGACACTAAATCTTACTAAGCCTTTTTCTTTTGATACTGGACTTGACTTTTTTAACAATATTTATGTCCAGGTAACAAAGCCATGATATTGGACTTGACTTTTTTAACAATATATATGTCCAGGTAACAAAGCCATGCAATTGAAGCTTTACTTGGATGCTATAGAGCTGTATACCTTTGCCATTGCACTTTGTGAAGATAATGCTGTTTATTACTGCAACAGGTACACTATTTATTTACTTTGGATGTGTAACCATGGTGCTCTTTGCATTAAAGCATTCAACTAAATACTAATTTGTGCAGATTTAAATAACTAGTGTAACTATAGTGCATTTTGCATTAAAGCTTTATAGTTTCTTAATAAACAATCCAGGGGTTGCGTGGTACGGGGAGAAGGAGTGTAAGTGAGAGATCCCGGGTTCAATACCTCCTCCCACTTACACGCGCACACATACACATGCACAAAAAAAGAAAAAAGCCCCAAAGAACTAAAATATATATGTATGTATATATATTAATATATATTAATATATATATTAATATGTATTAATATATATATATATATATATATATATATATATATTACCATGTGAGTTTTTGCTTGTGAACCAAGCTTCTATATTCACATATCATTATACAAACCGTAAACTTTCGATGAAGCACCCAAACATGCTTAGTTGATAAGAAAAAGTAACATGCTTTGATAGGTAATGTTGCTGAAGGAGCTTGTGGGTTTAATTTTCAGATCATGACTTGAACAATGATCTACTTAACTAAAATAAAATAACTTAATGGAAGTATGGTTTTTCTTTGTTCTATTTTGATCTTTCAAGTTGTCAGAAAACACATCCTTTGCACATATAAGTTGTTTTTCCCTCTTTCTGGTGGTGGAGTGGTGTTTCCTGGCCATTTCTTTTAGTTTTGTAGATGATCTGTTGTCGTGTGAACTACCTATAGGGAATAACATGATTATGCTTGTATCAGCCAGTTCCGACTCTACCTTTTTCATTTCCCTTTGGTAGTTGTATTATTCAGGTTACTATGTCCTCAGTTATTTGCTGTTTGTCTTTCCTTTTTATCATTTTATAAGATATTTCTGCTAAGTCATCAATTGATTTACTAATAGCTTATTGTTTAGAGTTATTGGCTTTGGGGTTCTTAAAGTTTTAATGATGTAACAATTTCAAATAGCAGCTGTATAGCCAATTATGGCAACTTTGGATTTTAGTTGAAAATTGCAATGAATCTGTTAATTTATCAGGGCTGCTGCATATACTCAGATCGACCACTTTGAAGAAGCCGTCTATGATTGCCTGAAATCAATTGAAATTGACCCAAACTATAGCAAGGCTTACAGTCGTTTAGGATTTGCGTATTATGCTCAAGGAAAGTACAGGGATGCTATTGATAAAGGATTTATCAAAGGTTGGTTTGGAATTGATTTAAGTACTGTATACTCCTCCCAAGTGATGGTTGTAAATATAACGAGTGCGCCCATATTTTAACTTGATCTGCATTGAGTATTTTTTCTGATTTCTGTTGTTTCTTCTCACATCAGCTGATAGTTTTATTTCTGAACATAGCTGTGACGAAGCTTAGGAGATTGTAGGATGCAGGAAAGTTGAAATGTCTAGACATGGTAACAGGTGAGGATAGGGTAAATAATGAGGACTGACGTTGTCTTTTATCTTACTAGGAGGACTGACCTTGTTTTTTGTTTGAAATTACATTGACGTCCTCTTAGGTTTCATATTTTATATTGAGATCTTCTCTGGTTTCAACTCTTCAGTAGACTACATAGGCAGGATATCCATTGGATACTATATAGACAGGAGATCTCTATAACAAAGTAGTGGGGGATTTAATGTAGTTTTAGAACAACAGCTGAAACTCCAGTTTAGTTTTCAAACAGCAGCTTAAACTCAAAGAAGAAACTCAGCTTTTAACAACAGTCAAAACTCCACAATTATGAACTAGGTGTAGAGGAGCTGGTGGCTTTTTACTGAAAAAAAAATACATTTTCAATCACAAAAGCACAAGTATTAGCTACTCTTAATTAAAATTGTTGTCAAGTTTAGGTAAAATTCTGAAACAGTAGAGGCCTTGGTAATCAGAGTAAAAAACACATTTTGGGTTATTTGCCTTAATAGGGATCAATAAAGTGCAGTCCATCTTTAGGGGCAGGGTGATTTTATGCTATGTATTTGATGAATTTACAGAACAAACGCAGTTCCATTCCATGTTTCAGAGGACTGTGAAGTACTCAGAAGTGTTACTATCGACGGGGGTCATTGCCCACCAAATTGATCTTAGGAGATTTTTCCTCTCATTTCTACTTTCATCATCCTTGGGCTTTCATTTTTTTTTTTTTTCAAGTCTAAGTCTTTTTATCATGTGTTTTTCCTATTCCATGATTTTGTTAATTTCTGACATCATGGAATTTACACGTCTATCTCTGCTTCAGCCTGCTAAACCAACAAATAATAAATGAATGTAACCAAATGGTGTAGTTAATACTTGTGCTTTTCTGATTGAAAATGTCATTTTTTTTCTTCAGTAAAAATGACTTTCTAATCTTGATTCTTCGCTCTATCTTTAGAAGTTAAGAAAAGAATTCCATGTTTATGTCTGGATTTATAATTTGAAAATGTGATTGTTGTAGCAATTTTTATGCTTTCATAATTGTTTTGCATGTTTTGCTAAGTATCTTCCTTGTATTCTTGAGTTGATGAACCATCTATTAGCTAGATTAATGTAAGCTTAACTACAGCTATTACAGATAATTAGTATGTGTATGCTTGCTTTTACAAAATCTGCACCATAGAAAAAAAATTATCTTCTAAGATTGGTGCTGCAAGGTGCCTGTTGATGGAGCACTTGCTTTCATGGTTGTGAATAACTAGATCTTATTGTTTGAAAATTTAACTATTTGCAATATGGGATTCTCTTAATGCAGCATTGCAGTTGGATCCTAATAATAGTTCCGTGAAAGAGAATATTCGGGTTAGTTTATGCCTATAATTAGACTATGAATATCAGCTTGTTTGTTGAAAGGGCGTGTCTGCTGTGGAATCATTCTAATCTTGGTTAATATCATTCTTTCACTCAATGTAGGTAGCAGAGCAAAAATTGAGAGAAGAACAACAAAGGGCAGGGCAAAATCAGGTAATATACAGTTGTATAATGCCATACAGATATATTGTGGCAGTATGTGTGAATATGATGCCATGGCATGGGAGATTCAGTGAAGATGAAGAGGAAATCTAAATTGTTCTTTGTGGAATCTCCATGATATTGTTCAAGTAGTTTTAATACTGTATAGATATCATTCTTTGCATGATTCAGTATTCAGTTTTACATCTTATACTTGAGCTTTTTATTTTAGTTTCTAGATGCAGGATATCCTCTAAGTAGAGAGGAAGCTGCTATCCTGCGTTTCCAGCTAGAGCTCATGATTGATGAATAGAAGCTTCTCAAGATTCTCAAATTTTGGAGGAGTCATATTGCTTCCTGTTATTGTGCATGAGAACGTATAATTCTGTAAATTAGGGTCATGAGTTTTCGGGATTCTATTTAATGTTTGGAGTAGTTCTCACTGTTGTGACTGACTTTTGGGCCCTGGGGTGTTTTTGTTTTTGTTGGGGGGGGGGGGGTAATAATGGAGTTATCTAGTTTTAATTAGGGGGTCATCCTAGTGCTTGAGGATGGACTAGGTAGTGGCTCTAAGGTGGTGTGGGTCTTTGAATTATATGTTGCATGAATTTGGATGTTTTGAGAATTTTCCCTGCAGGTTATTGTACTTCAAATTGTGCAGGAGGATGATTCATTGAGTAAATTCTGAATGAGATAAATCATGTAATATTAGTGGATATAATAATATAAAATTCAAGAAACTTCTATAAATGGATAGAAGAGAAGAATGGAATGTGGGATAAGAAGGGTCAGAGTTGGAATAAGGGATAGGATGAAAATGGAATTCTAGTTTAAGAGGAATGTGCGTGTCTCAATGTATGGTCAAGGTCTGAAGTCAAATATCACATACAGCCAATTAGATGTTCCCAAATTCCTGCAGCACCCATGTTAGGTATTCGCTAAAAACTTCCTAATTCTTCCAGAGAGGTGTAATATGCTCCTGAAGGATCTCATTATGATCAGCCAATGTGCCAGACAGTTGAGTGGATACCACTTAGAGGTCTTCCCATCTATTTTCTATATGTTTAATCCTAATTGACCTGAATGTGGATAAAGAGAAAGTGCTTCGATCCTGAAGAACATCAAGTGTGTTGAGGGAAGACCTAGTGCATTTGATAAAAAAGCACCGTATAAGCATAATATGTTGTGATTTCACTTATTTGTGGAGCAAGAGGTATATAACATACGAGTTGAAATTAGTGACTTTGTGACGATTTCTTGAAGATCTTATGAGCATTGCTCAGTTATAGGTTTGGTAGCAAAAGGTGTTTCTTAAGTTAACCCGTCTATGATCAAGCCTTTGCATGTATATATGTTAGATTGAATCTGAACAAGCTGGAATACATGCACCTAGGTGCTGGTGGCACCTCACTAACAATCTTCCAAGTGATGACAAAAATAGCGTACCAGTGTCACATTTGGCTTCCAGGTGTGCTGGGTGGTGGACATCCTTTGGAAAATAAATTTACCATCCTTGTCATGTAGCAGAATGTTGGACTTGGTTTTTGGGTATAAGTGTGTAAGCTCATGTTTATATACATCTTTTATGGATACTAAAGAAGTGCTCTCAAGTGTTCTCACTTTGGTAGTTTTCCTAGCTCTCTGTTCCAAACATATACACTGATTTGGGAATTCCGTTTATCAGCAGATCACAAGATTATGCTTATTCTCCGATTTCTACATCAGTAACAACCGCATTAGTCCTTTCCAGGATTAATTTTAAATTGTGATATTTTCCTTTTTATTCTATTTTCAGAGTTCAAGTTCAAATCAGCACCCTGCAGCAGGATCAAGAAGCCATGGCGTGCCTCCACCCTTTACGTCCATGCCGTTTAACGCTACAGGCCTTCCTGTTGATATTGCTAGCATGTTCATGAATATGGCATCAAATTTTTCCCCAGGGCAGGATTTTCAAAGTGGTCATGAAGGAACAAGCTCGACTGATGTGCACAGTGAGCCAGAAATCAGAATGGGTGGAAACATTAATGTTGATTTGGGTGAACGCATGCCAGAGGAGTTATCTGGAGCTCTACGGTCAGTGATGCAGATGTTCTCAGGTGCAGCACCTCATGGTACTCCGGAAGAGAATGTGAATGGAAGATCAGCACCAAGTTGAGATTTATAGCTGTACTACAGATCTTTCTCCCTTGATAACTGGAAATTTTTGCTCTGATTTTTGGAAATGAATGGTGGATGTATGTGTAATGCCTGATTCACAAATACAAGCAGATCAGTGTATTGTTGTAGGAGTCTATAGCATTCTCTCTCTAACTGCTGTCGGAATGCATAAAAACCACTGCTGAGGATATGCACAGTAATTTGTACTTAAAGCTGATTTTTCTGAGTTTTTAAAGTGTCATCAATTTGTTAAGGTTCATAGGTAATATGCAGATAGTTGATGATCTTGGCATTTGCTTTCTGCTGTCACTAAGGCCCTGTCTGGTTCTTGGAAACTAGTGTGGAAATGGAAAATAATTCCCATGGAAAGTATTTCTTGCATTTGGTTGAAGTGGAAAGTACAAGGGAAAGAAAATCCTGGGAATTGGGATGGAAACCCGCTATTGGTTTTTGCTTGAAATCCTTGGAATTCCTTTTCCTCAACAAAACCTGAGGAAACCGTAAGAATTGGCAAGGAAACTTGCCTAAATGGGTTGACACGCGGATCTTAGGCGGTTAAATCACTAATCGGATCTGAACAAAAACAACTTCAACTTGTTTCCTTTTTTTCTTTAGAGCCTCATTTCGTATCCCCTCTCTGCGGCTCTCTCTTCTTCTTTCAATATAGTTGTACACAGGTTCTCGTGGGTATGTTTTCATTTTTCACCAGCAAATTCTTCTCTTTTAATCAATCTCAACACTGCTTCCTCTCTTGTCATCACTGTTCTCCAGCCTCTAAGTTCTCAGAATGGCAATATTTTGCTTTTTAATAGGATCAAAATATCCAGGCTTGGGACTCCCTCTTACACATTGGTCATGTCATTTATGAACCCAAAAAGAGAAGGAGAAGAAAAGAGGAACTAGTTCAATAGGTGCAAGGAAACTGTTTGAAGAAATGTCCCTGTGAAAATTTATTGGGATTAATCATCATTATTGGATAAATCAGAATAGCATATCTTTATTGAATTTGGCACTACCGTGAGTTTTGTACTATGGTAATAGTTGAATTATGTAGATGTTAGCATAAACATGTACTGTGATTATGTATGTTTATGTTTACAAGTTACAATTGTATATAAGTTTGTATTGTAGATATTCCCTACCTAAAGTATCAATTATAGATATCTCCTACAATTAAGTTATGTATACGTAGTATGAATAAAATATTTTCATGGACTATTGTCCTTAGTTGCTCGATTGCCTCCTTATTTTGTGTTTTATTCTCAACCCTGTACTGTATGTAACTAAACCTAAGTGTTGATATCTCTTCTTAAATCAAATTGCCAGGGATACAATGTTCTTGGTATAATCACGAGTATCGTGACAACTAGTTTACCATTAAAAATACTAAAGTAAGTATTTAGCTTGTAAGTAGCTAATTGTTGTAAGGATGCATTCAAAAAATTGAAAATTCATTGTACTCCAGTTTTATGCTTCAAAAAATTGAAATCCACTGTGCTCCAGTGTTATACTTTTCCTTTTTCTCATGCTTATCTTACAATCTTATCAGTTCTCATTGGTCGCAGGTGAGATATCTGCTTCAAAAATGGAGCATATGTTTTGCGCTTCAGTGTCTTAAGCTCATGCATACAAGTTACAACAATTGCTCTGAGCTTGTGAGGGTGCACAATGGATAGTTGGAGCCTCCATTTGCAGTCCCTTGAAGGGAATTTGGCCCTTAATCCGTAGCACCATATTTGTGTAGACTAGTTATCTAGCTAGTTGGCTACACCAGTTCTACTTTATTTACTACCTTTTGTTGCCTCAAGTTGCTTCAGTAAGCAACCATACACATCAGTACAGGTTTTCGGTTTCACTCATCAGCGAACTTGGAATTTTATTCATTTTGAATTCTATTAAAACATGAATTCTTACTTTAGGTGTATTATCAATAGCAGATGATATTCTTTTGTGCAAATTCATTAAGGTGCATCATCCCCTCTTGTTTGTTGGGATGTAATGTTCAAGTGTGCCCAATTGGCTTGGATAAACTCATCAGGCACTTGACATGTATTGAGGGATTAGAACCATAGAAATAGATGCACATTCTAGATTGTATGCAGAATGTGTTAAAACTGAATTACATTGTTTTGGTACTAGTAGGTTTGATCCCTTAGTTGATTGTAATATTTTTTATGAAAACGATGCTTCTGGTTTGGATAATGTGCTATAGGCCTGAAAGAATTTTATTGAAGCAACAATGATAATTAGTGGATAAAAGAACATGTAGCACTTGATCATGTCCACATACTTCTCTACTTCAAAATTCTTAAGTTCTAAATTATGACTCAAATTGGTATTTTTCTAAACTCAAATTACCAAGTGGAATTTTCGTTGTAATTGGTTATTGTTTAGTTGGATTTTGTTTTTAACTTTTGCATTTGCATTTCCATTTCCTTCATAAAATCTGTAATCCAAATGAAAAAAAAAAAGACTTTTTTGGAAATTCTTTTCTATTTCCTTACCACTTTCCCTTGTTAGCCAAACAAGAGAAAGGAGTAGGATTTTCCAAGGAATTAACTTTCCATTTCCTCACTTTCTTTTCCTCAGTAGATTCCTAGAACCAAACAAGGCCTAAAGCTTCGTTTGATAATGGCAAGGATGCAGAGTAAATGAACAAGGACTAGAAGTTTTGACTTCTAGGATTGAATCCTTTCAAAATCAAAGGGTGCAGGAACGAAATGTACTGAAGATGAGTGCAATAATATTTGTGAATGGTGAACAGTGCAAACTAGTCAAGTGTTTCTTATTGCAACCTTTTTGCTAGGGAGAAATCAATCCTAAGTATACAAACGATGGATTGCTGGTGACTGAAACTTGTACTTCTGAGTGTTATCGTTTGATTTGTTGATGTATGTAATACATGTGTCAATGTAGAGTTTTAATTGGAAGGGAAGTATGGATGTTTGTAAATGAATTAGTAATTAACTGTTTCCTTTTCTTTGGCGGGATATGTCAAATTTCGGTACATTATTGATGTTAGTTAAAAGTGTGAAGTTGGTTTATCTAAATGTGTCCTACTTGTCTATCAAGAGTTTGATGGAAGATAAATATTCATGTTTGTAAATAATTTAAAAATCAGACTTCCTTTTATTTGGCAGGATGTTCAAATTTAAATTAAAGTTGTGGAATTAAACCATAGCTGATTGAGAATTGAATGAGGTGATTTTATGTAAAAGCACTATTTAAATGATTGACTTTCAAATGATTTCCTTTGGGTTGCTATTTTCTAGAATTTTTGTAATATATGTATATATATATATATTGTAATAATTTAATGGGTAAAAAACATTGGCGGCCACTAAACAAATGCTCGCGTCGCCTTTTGACCACTAAACTATTTTTTGGCTTATATCAGTCACCGATCTAACTAATTAGTCAACCCGTGGCCATTTAGACGATTGTTGGTCTTAATCCAGCAAATTTGCAGAACACGCGCAATTCACGTGTCCAAAATGTAAGGGTGAATTTATCCTTGTACTCCTCTTGACCCGAACCTGACTATATGTCTCCCGAGGTTCGCATCCAAGTCCTATAATCGGAGCTTATTCAGTTTTACCCAACCAAAGCAAGCTTCCTTGTCCCTAAGAGCAAAGCCTCCGACTTCTTTCAAGCGATTGCTGCAATCAAAGTGTTGAAAAGATGATGTTGGTGAAAGAAAAGCAAAAATCACGGTGAACCTATGGATTGGCAGATTAGGAGAAGAGGCGTCGACATTGATCCATATGAGATTTATGGTATTTTCCCTTTTTTTTTTGGAAATGAATATTTTTTAGCATGAACCGAAATGGTAGTTTAGCCAAAATGCTATTTGTGTTGCATTCAAGTGTTTGGTTAGTTTGTGGGTTGTGAATCTAGTGTTGCCTCATGGGGTTTCAACAGTAGGGCTCATCCTTGTGTGGGTTTTAAATGTCAAAATTGTATTTGATGCGGTAAATAAATAGATGATTATGAATGGATTTCCGTGTTGATAAAGTTGAGAAATTGCATAGACATGATAGTGTTTGTGTGTATATCATCCCAATTTTTATAAGGGGCAGAATCTCTGAATCTGATATTTTTTTTTCTTCCTTTGATTGCAGTGGCCAACTCTGAATTATTTAATATCGAATCTTTCATAGGGTAGATTTAGTGGGGTGCAATATAAAACCTATATTGGTGATGAGATAGATTATGTTGATGTGTGCAATGCTGACGCAATGTCGGTACATGAGATTAATGCCATGGTTGAAGAACTAGGCCATCATGATCAGATGCTATATTACTACGTAGAACCTGGAAGTGATTTGAATAATGATTTGAAAGAGTTACAAGGAGATAGGGATATAAATGCAATGTGTAAATGGGTCTATGAGCATAAATTGATAGATGTTTATTGTGACCATAGACCTTTACATGAAATTCTTGAAATCCAGCAAAATTCCCCATTGTTAGTTGGGAAGAAAAAAAAAAAGGGTTGTTATCCAAGAACTTGATGAATTTGAAATTACAATTGTAGAGCAAAGTCAACAATTGGCTATTAGGAAAAATCTGTTTTCTACATCTTTTGTTAGTGCAGCTATGGCTAATCTAGAACCAACAAGTAGGGGTGAAAGTGAAGGATTATGTGCTGGTGCAAGTGAATGTAGGGAGAGTGGAGTTAGAACAAATAGGACTATTGTACATGAGAATGTTGAACCCAGTGTGATTGTAGAGGAAGTTGAAGAAGAAGAAAAAGATGGCAGTAGCTCTGAAGAGGAGCACTTCACTGATGATGAAGAATTTTGCAAAGATGAATAGATACTTGGGAGTGAGAGACCAGCTCCTCCAATTGAAATTCCTCCTCCTGTTGCCAAGAGAAATATTGAAGCTGAAATTCATGATGACCAGGAGGTAATACACCCAGAAAGTGACGCACAAGAAGCTGATAACCCTTCAACTCAACCTGAAATGCAATCACAAGCTGCTGAAAGTGGACCAAGTAAGAGGGCCAAGAAAAAGTATTCTAGGAAAAGGGCAAGTTGCCAAAGAAAGAGCACAAAGAAACCAGGAGAAAACATCATCAACAGCTGACAGAAATGCTGATAAGGAACGAGTAGAAGCTGATTTTGAAGATGATATCTTGAATGACAACATGTTGGAGGAAGACTTGCGGAGCACTCATGGTTCTTCTGATGAAGATGAAGATGTGACTAGGGGAATCACATACATTGACTTCAATGCTGAAAAAGATATCAGAATCCACAGTTTGAGTTAGGGATGAGGTTCACATCATCAACTCAGTTCAAGGCAGCAGTCCAAAATTATTCCATTGCCAATGGAAGACCTGTCCGGTACTACACTAACGAGGAATTTAGAGTGAGGGTGAGATGCGAGGATCCATGTAATTGGGAGTGTTACACTTCTCTAGAGAAAGCACTCGGGCCAACTGATCTAGTGATAAAGTCCCTCTATGATGTGCATGAAAATTGCAGTCATGCTTGGAAAAATAAGATGGTGACTGCTAAATGGATAGCTGTAAGATATGAAGATAGAATTAGAGCCAACATGAACATTCCTATCCATTCATTGAGGCAGACTATTCATAAGGAGTACAAGGTTCAAATAACAAGAACAGTGGCTAGAAATGCCAAGCAGATTGCTACTGAGCAGATCAAAGGTTGTGCAGTTGAGCAATACAAGCATATATGGGAGTATTGTGAGGAAATAAAGAAAACTCATCCAAATTCAACCATGGAGGTTGAGTACACTCCATTTAGGGATCCAGACAGCAATCCTAGGTTCATGAGGCTCTATTGCTATTTGGGCGCATTAAAGGAGGGATTCAAATTGTGTAGGCCTATAATTGGATTTGATAGCTGCCACATAAAAGGGGCATACACTTGTCAACTGTTATCAGCTGTGGCTGTTGATCCTAACAACGGCTGGTGGCCTATTACTTGGGCCATAGTAGAGAAAAAAGCTACTATTCAATGGAAATGGTTCTTAGAGCTTCTAAAAGCAGATCTAGAAATTGATAATCAATGTCACTACACTTTTATCTCTGATCAGCAAAAGGTAATTACTGTCATCTAATACATAATAAAAAAGTTATACCTCAAAAACTAAATTTTTTTATTTTTTTTAACAGGGGTTGGATAGAGCATTATCTGAAGTGTTACCTAACATTGAGTATAGATATTGTGTGCAACATCTATATTGCAATTTCAAGAAGAAGCATCCAGGCAAGGCACTTAAGGGAATGCTTTGGGCAATAGCTAGAAGTAGCACTATGAAAATGTATAAGAAAGCTGCTGAGGAGATAAGAGATTATGACATTGATGCTTACAAATGGGTGGAGAAGGCTCTCTATCCAAGCCATTGGTGTAAGGCTTTCTTCTCTCCTCACACCAAATGTGACATGATTGTCAATAATTTGTGCGAGTCTTTCAATTCACACATATTAGAAGCTCGGGATAAGCCTATCATATCATTATTGGAGAATGTTGGAGAGCTGATGATGGATAGAATTCAAAAAATGAAGGTTGCCATGTCAAGGTATACATACTCTACAAGGCCACTGGTTAGAAAAATCATTAAGAAGAGGATTACAGAATCATTTCAGTGGCAGCCAGTTTAATGGAATAGATGGATATCAGGTCAAGGGACCAAGAAATGCCCAATTTGCAATAAATTTGAAAAAGAAGCAATGCACTTGTCGAATCTGGGAGTTATCTGGTTTACCCTGTACCCATACAATTGTTGCAATCAAGCAAACAGAAGCTGATCCACATGAAATGATTGATGACTGTTACACTAAAAACTTGTTTTTACAGGTGTACGACAATGTCCAGCAACCTATTAGTGGCCAGTTGCTGTGGCCTGAATCTGCTAATCTTCAGCTTGATCCTCCAATTTCTTGTGTGCAACCTGGTAGGCCGAAAAAAGCAAGGAGAAAGGATCCGACAGAAGGAAAGGACCATGGAAGAAAACTTAGAAGAAATGTCGCAATGCATTGTAGGAAATGTGGGAAAACAGGGCACAATGCAGCCACATGCAAGGAGGTTATCTCAAACCTAGAAATTGGTTAGCCCAATAAGAAGCAATATGGAGTGAGTTTTTGACTTCACTTATTCTTATGTAAATATCTAACCTTTGTATACTAATACTTGTGCATTTAACCAAGGTTACAAAAAAAGGAACAAAGGCAAAGGAACAACTAGGAGCGTCAGCAACTACCCAAAAGAATAGCAAGAAGCAGCAGCAAACTCCTATAGGAACAGCAGCTTCCTACCAGCAAGTTCAACCAGATCCACTATCTTACCAGCAAGGTCAACCAACTCCAGTGGCTAGTGAGCAATATTCTGGTGATAGACAGTAGCTTCCAACTACCTAGCAGTCAAATCCACCACCCCGGCAACCAACTCCAGCAGCTTTAAGATCAAGGAGTGTCAGAAAACTCAATAGAAATGGTAAAAGGCCATTAAGTGATGCAGATAAAGGGCTGATCAATGCTAATTATACATGTTTGGGAAAGGAACCACCCTTCAAGGTGGGTAGGTGGAAGGGTAGAAGAGGAGCAAATGCTGGTAGATCTAATTCATCAAGAGGCAGAGGAGGACATGTTAAATGGCAGTAGGATTGTCTTTAGTTTTCATAATGTTGACTGATATATAATTTATCCTTTGACTGACAATAGTTTATGTAGGTTTGCTTGTTAAAGTAGATTCATTATATGTTGGGGAATCCACTTTATGTCAGTAGTGGGTGGCTTTTGTTACGATGGATGGATTTTGTTTTTGACTATGACTTCTCACAATGAATCTTGATAAAGACTTGATGTCCTTGTGAGCATTGAAGAATATTAATCAGTGCTTCCCTACATCTTGTTTCAACATACTGTTTGTCTTATTCTCTGTACAATTTATGCACCTATAACATTATTGTGTCCATTGCCAAGCTATTCACAAAAATTACAGCATCAAGAGCTTGTGTCCATTGCCAGCTAATCACAAAAAGTATAGCAACAACAGCTTCTGTCCATTGATTAATAAATTTTGCTTATACAAATAGGACCACAAAGTTTGTGTCCATTGCTTAACTTAAATCTAGATTACAACAGAGATAACTTCTTTCCATTACAAAAAGGGACTCAACCAAGGAGTTCACAATACATCAAACAAAATGCTTCATCCTTTTGGCCTAATTCTACTAGGCGCTAGCAAATTTCAGAAGCTAATGAGCTATACTCCTTCTCCACTACAATCAGTCATTGATACATTCACTACCCTTTGATGGCTAATATATTACTTCTCCCATCAGTCGTCATTGAATATAAGGGGACACAAAACACCACCATGAAGAGCCAAGTGGCCAGAAGAGCTCTTAACAGATAATGCTCTCTATTCCTGTGTTTTTTGCACTTTAGCCTCCAATTTTGAAACTTTAAGCTCCAATTTTTTATTTTTAGTTTCCAATCTTCTTGCTTCGGTTTCCAGCTTCTCCATGCTAATTTCCATTCTGTTCACTCTTCTCAATAATCCAGGGATTACTTGAGTTGCTCTTTCACACATTGCTGGATCGTACCAACTCCAAAAGCCACATCCCTCATCCTGCAATTTACAGTCTTCCATTCATATTTTCAAACTACAACATTTTCATTATAAATCAAAAAGTTACCTCTCCTAAAGGGCAAACCAAATATCTTCTTGCTGGGTTCAAGTTTGTCCATGAGTTCTTTAACTTTGTCGTTAATCCACAAGAACATCCGGGTATGGGTCCAGGAGTCTTGACATGCTTCTTCTTCTTCTTTGTCTTCTTCGGTCCTTCCTTGCTACTTCGTCTTTCTCGCCAGCAACCACTAGGGCTATAAATTTAGCCCCATGTTTTTCCCCAATTTGTTTCTGCCTAATATACGACTTGGATGTGATCCTTGGGAAACATATAGTTGGGTTAGTCAAGAGGAGTACGAGGACGAATTCACCTTGGTCACGTGAATCGCGTGTTCTACTAATTTGCTGGATTAAGACCAACAATCGTCTAAATGGCCACGGGTTGACTAATTAGTTAGATCGGTGACTGATATAAGCCAAAAAATAGTTTAGTGGTCAAAAGGTAATGCGAGCATTTGTTTAGTGGCCGCCAATATTTTTTACCCTAATTTAATATATGTATGATAAAAAGGTGATTAGGAAATGTGTTCATAGAAAATGTAAAAAAATTTTTAGGGGAAAGGTGACAATCCAATCTGCATGGTATGACGAATAAGATAATATGACAAAAAAAGTAAACTCTGACATAAATGATCCAGTGTTAAATCAGTTGTTTTAATATAATGCGATACTATGTCATAATCTCATTATTATTGAATTTGAAATTACCACACGAGATCTATCTCCAAACTTCTCTACCAGAAAAAGCTTCTCCTTCTTCTTCTTCTTCTTCTTTAATTTCATTCTTTCTGGTATACAATTGTTGTTTAAGTGGCATGCAAAAGTTTGGTGCAATAATCATGGTTGAAATATGATTAGGCATATATGGCGTCCATAACTTTTGAGTTCCAGTGATCATTATGCTGCGTCCATATAACTTCTTGGTTGCATCTATAGGTGTCAAAATGGGTGATTTGGGTAAATTTGGGTAAATCATAATTGGGTAATTGGTATAATTGAGTCAATCCATTAATACCCATTTAAATAAATGGGTATAAATGGGTACATAAATGGGTACCCATTTATACCCATTTAATAAATGCGTATGAGTATACCCAACTACCCATTTATGACTCGTTTGAAATATTATTTATTTTTTAAAAGATTTTTTGCATAGTGTTTGACAATAAAAAATGGCATTTTATTGTTAGTATATTTGTAAGAAATTCAAATTTATCTCTTTATCACTCACTAAAATTTTGAATAAAATGTGTATTTATTTTTAAATGAATTAAATGGGTGAGCCAAGTCAACCCACTACCCATCAATTAAATTGGTATAAATGGGTACCCATTTATACCCATTTAAAATTAATGGGTTGGGTTTGGGTGAGCTAATATAAATGGGTCGTAATTGTCACCTCTAGTTGCATCAACATTAAATGGATGTTGGTGTAACTTGAGATGCAATTTGGAAGGATATTAGTATATACAACTTATTTCAATGCCTAAAATGGAGGTTTTAAAACTATGAAAATTGTCTGTGTATTATATCCTTATTTGCTCAAGGAGGTTGTAAAAGAAGATTTTAAGGAATAATCAATTAAACTCAAAAATCCTCCAGAAAGTTGAGAAGGTCCAATCAATGAAAACCCTTGCACGAAGAAAGCAAGAATTGATCATCCTTTTCTATTGCATACTGAATACTAGAAAAACAAAATTGAGGCCAAGAATAATATTTTTCCTTAAATGCTCCAAAGAAAGAAATATTAATTCTATTCTTATATTTACACCTCTGCCAAATGCTACTATAGTTTGAATTTTTTAAGAATCCTATTTCGTTGTTAAAGATTAAATTAGATTCATTTCTATATTTTTTTAACATGTTTTGATTTCTATGACCAGTCTAATTACAACGTCAAACTTGGTCGAAAAACTCTTCCAAGTGCTATTTCTTACGTAGACTAACAAACCACTGGATGAAGTTCAAAATTTGTTAGGATTTGATGTAATTCATTTATTGACTACTCAGTAATCATTTTACACTTTAGTCTGAATTTGAGAATATGTCTTTATGCCTGCTTGACCTGACATTTTGAAGTAAATCCTTACACGAAGAGTCGCTTTCTTTATCTATAAAACAAACTTGATTCACTTGAATAATTTTGGGCCAAATTGGAATACATATATAAAACATTTCAAGAATAACTCTAGCAATTTTCCATGAACACTTTTCACTAAAATGAAACTTTTTTTTTAATAAAATAGAAGTCAATATTATTAATAAACTAGATAGAAATAGTCTAACAGGATTTGTTTGACAAAAAAACCTATGCTAATGATAGAAAACACATACAATATACCACAGATATATTTGATTTGAAAAATCATTAGATTAGCAGAGTTACAAAATAAGAAAAATTACATTGAATCATCAAATTTGACCAATTACATGAGTTATTTCATAAATATCTATGCACATTTATTCCTTGAGATTTGTTATCCAACTAATTCAAGTTCAAAACTAATGCTGAGATCTGACGAGAAGATCAAAAAATTCCAAATCTAACATATGGATTTGAAAAAAAAAAATCTTAGATCTGAGAAAAAATAACAAAAAATTAAATAATACTCTTACTTGGATAGTTTAGGAGAGAAGAAAATTCTCACTAGTAAATACTAGGAGAGAGAAACTCTCATGAGGATATCGTAGGAAAGACCTTATTAAAGATAAAATAAAAAGAGAGGAAGAGGAAGTTGATCGACTAATTCCTGCAAGTGTATAAGGTCGATCATAGTAAAGGTGATTGATTGATTCCTGTAAGCACATAAGGATGAGTTAATTTCTCTGCTTTATTACTCTAATAAAAATAATGAAATTTAAATTTACAATATTTTTAATCACTAATTAATGAATAAAATAAATAATCAATTCAAATAGAGTGTTGACAAGACAATAGGAAAAAAATCTAGGTTTTCAAATTTTGATTCAAAATTTGAATTTATTATCTAGTTATATTCTAAAATCTCATGTCTATCTCGAGATCGCAAGTTCAATAAAGAGTTGAGAAGACAATAGGCAAAAGACTAGTGTTTCATATTTTAATTCAGAATTTAAATTAATTATCTAGTTATCTTCTTAACAACACATAACTAAATTGTGCCTAATTAAATCTCATATCTATCTCGAGATCACAAGTAGTTAATTGAGTCCTTTAGCATTCTAGGTGATTTAATTACCTAATTATATAATACAAATTTTAAACTAAATATATTTATCTATCTAGTATATAGTTGTATATCCCTTCTCAGTTCAACACAACCTTAAGAGCATGTATATGATGGTCAAATACAAACAAACAATATACATAAATCAAGAAAAAGTCAAGAATTTAACTATGACAAATAATCAAAAAACTCATTCACAAAACCACCTTAGAAGTAAATTAGTTCAACATTGATGTGAATAAAATCATTGATAAATCCAAGAATTCAAACAACAAATACAATATTGGAGAATAAAGTAAGAAAAACATTTCAATTTTAATGTCTTAGCTCCATGTTGATTGCTCCTTTTTGAACTTGATCACTTAAGAACAAGTTATAAAAATGAACTATTGCTAACCTAGTGTATTTCTAACCCTAAAAAAGACCTAGATAGCCCTATATTTAATTTCCTAAAATTTTAATCCAAATATGGTAGGATTAGACTTTTTAGAGTGGAAGAAAACTGATTTGGCGTGAAAACGGATGATGTTTGGCCCAATATCTAGCCTAGAGTTCGACCCTTAACATTGGGCGACAGTCAAAATCCAAGTGGATTAGGAGAAGTGGGGCTGGAAATCCAAATAGAAGTCCTGCAGTGGATATATGGATCCGCGAGCAGCCCGCTCGTTTCTATTTGTTTCTTCCTCCTTCATTAGTCCTTTGTGCAATTCGCCTTGCTGCTGAATTCCTAATACCAGTCCACTTTCATTGAAATTGAACTCTCCACCTATTAAAACAACATAAAATCAAAATTATGCACTTTCTATTCAAATTATTGCTCAAATATCGATATTGATGTGCAAAATAATCGTACAGAAGATGTACAATTTAAACCTATCATATGGGGGATCTTCGCTTATAGAACCATGGAGAGAAAGTTGAGAATAAAGAGAAGGCAGAGAGATCGAATAGATGGAAGAGAAGTACATCTCAAATAGAGTTTGAAAACTATAAAAGGAATTGTTATTCTTGATGTCATTTTTTTTTAAATAAAAGGCCTGAATTGTGTCACAAAAGTTGCCAAAGAGGGCTCGAAGATGTGAACCTCAAAATTTAACTTTATAGCTCTCATTTAATTTTGGGATAATTTCAGAAACCTCCCTTGAGATTTCTGATAATTTTACTTGCCTCCCCTGACATTTATAAAATTATAAACCTCCCCTGAGGTTAAGGTTTTGTAACAAAATCAATCCAAGTCAAAAAAGTAACATTAAAAAAGTAATTTGAGAAGAGATATGAAACTTTTATTCCACAAATACCCTTTATACGGAAAGAAATGCAATAAAGATAAAACTTTGTTCCAATACAACCCTTGTATTATTCTACTTATGAAGTTTACAACAACAATAAATCAAAACTAAATCTTTATAAGGTGTAAATTTCTGATTTAAACTATTTATTTTAGTTGTATTGAAACAAAAGTAAAATGTACACCTTGAAAAATTTACACCATGAAAAATTTATATGTATAAAGAGATTGTTTTAGTTATCAATGTAATTTAAACTACATCATGAATATTAATTATAACTATAAAATTTTTAAGATGTTAGCTAGAGTGGTTGATTTTGACTAGATTAAATTTATTCACATATGGACCGCTATAATATAGTAATTTTTTAATATACTTTTTTTGGATTGAAATTTTATTTTTGCTTTGGCTTTTTAGTTAAATAGTTATCAAGATTAAGGGTAATGTCAATTTGTGAATCTTGATAGGTAATAAAAATATATTAATAAAAGTAAGAGAAGGTGAATGCAAATTAGTAAAGAACTCAAAATAAGTAGCAACTGAAATTTGTGTTGATCTTGCAATCTGAAGTGAAATATAGGTGCAGAAACTATGGCCATTTTGTAATTTCATAGTAATATAGGTGGCCATTTTGTAATTTCATAGTATTCCATCTTAATTTTTGTTGTTTCAAGTGAAAATGAGATCCATCTCAATGTCTCTTGCTGCTTTCATATGCAAAATGACAAAGATCTGAAAAAATAGCAACTATAATTCAGTGTACTAATCATTGATCTAACTTTATAAAAAAAAAGTTAGCCACTACTTATTTTTAGTTCTTTACGATTTGCACTCAATTTCACTCATTTTTATTAATATATTTTTTATTCCTTTACAATACAACTTTTACACAAGTATAAAGGGTATTTGTGGAATAAAAGTTTCATCTCTCTTCTCAAATTACTTTTTAATGTTACTTTTTTTGATTTGGACTGATTTGGTTACAAAATCCCAACCTTAGGGGAGGTTTATGTAATTTTATAAACCTTAGGGGAGGCAAGTAAATTGTTAGAAACCTCAAGGGAGGTTTCTGAAATTATCCCTTTAATTTTTATTGGGGTCAAAATAGAGCCCTCATTTAATTCAGGTGTCCTGACTTGCATTTGCATTCATGTGAGTCTCCACGTGTATGGTTCAAATAAAGAAAATTCTCTGCCAAAAAAAAAAAAACCAAAAACAAAAAATAAAGAAGCAAAATACGCTAGGAGCTACTGACTTGCTTCTGAAACTCCAAAGTCCCTCAGAGCTTCTGCAGCCAGCAGCGCCTTGATACATCCGCCAAACCAAAACAGCCCTTTTTAACACACCTCTGATTATGCCATTTTGGTCCCTCTTTAGTCTTTAGCCTTCTCTGACGCGTTTCAATTGCTATTGCTCTCAAACCATTTTCCTACACCTTCTAATGCATAATAGCATCATCTGAGTCGATTGCTCTTTGTTTAACAAGGTATGACACTGCAGTCTTGATTAGCGTTTGATTATGCATTTCTATGACTTTCTTGAGATGGGTTCTTGTTGGTTTTAAAATTTTTAAGTAGTTTCAGTTTTCTCCTTGATTTTGGCATGTAAAGTTTTTCTCATTTTTGTTACTAGTTCTATTACAGATATTATGCGTGTGCCAATTTTATCAAGTGTGTTTTCATTTATCTTGTTACTTGTTGGATCATGCTGGAATTTCGGATTTGAAGTTATCTTTCTTTTTTGGTCTAAAAAATGATTCTTTGCCAGTCTTGTAGAAGTTTAGATGAGAGTTTATGTACTAGCATCTAGAGAAACAGTTTGAGGTTCTCTCTCCCCCCCTCTTTTTTCTTGGGCGTGTGTGTTTGTATGGCACCATGGTTGATAAAAATGCTCCTTGTGGGCATTAATGTTGTTCTTTTTCTGTCAGCCTTGTGTTGCAATTGTGTCTGTACTGTGTAGTTTCCTGCATCCAGTTGATGTTTGGCTCTTATGCCTGGCACCCAGCCTTCTTGGCTGCCTATTCCAGCATTGAATTTCCAGCAATTATTGAAATCTCTCTCTCTCTCTCTCCCTCCATGCCATTGTTTTAATTTTATTCAATCAGAGAATTAAAGTTAAGGGAAACTTGTATCTTTAATAATAAAGCAACCATTGGTAAAGAGCTAATTTTATGATGATTAAAAGTATTTTCATAGTTGAGCCAGTATTATGGTCATTGTTCAGTGATGATGCGAAACTGTTGGTTTCAGTGAATTACTTTTCTATCCAAGCTTTTGAATTGCATAAAGCTGATAAATGTACCATGATGTATATCATCGCAATTGGTGGTTGGCTGATGTTACTTTGTCTGAGCCACAGATTGGTCGCTTCTTGTAGGGGGTTTTAAAACCTGAGAGATGGGTGCTTATATTGTTGGAGTCCTAGTTCCTCTTGTGGTTACTTTTCTATTTAGGAGTTCGAAGAGTGGGAAAAAACGAGGTGTGCCAGTTGATGTCGGTGGGGAACCTGGTTACGCAATTCGAAACAGGCGGTTTGCATCTCCTGTGGAAACAGCTTGGGAAGGGATCACCACTCTTGCGGAGTTATTTGAGCAAGCATGCAAGCAGCATATTGAGAAGAGGCTACTAGGAACTAGGAAATTAATTTCAGAGAGATTGGAACATCTGAAGATGGAAGGTCATTTGAGAAGCTTCATTTGGGTGATTATGAGTGGTTAACTTATGGCCAAGCTTTTGAATCTGTATGCAATTTTGCCTCTGGTTTAGCACAACTTGGTCATGGAAGGCAAGAACGTGTAGCCATCTTTGCTGATACACAGGCAGAGTGGTTCATTGCACTGCAGGTATGAGCTTGTCTTGCTGGACCTAAAATCAATACCGACAACTATACCATTAGACTGCATGAGGCTATGAAAGACATCTTATTATACGATTCAGACCACTGAGTACCAAATTGTTTATCCCAAAATCACTACTTTGCACAATTTAGGTATCTAACTTCCACTAATTGTACAATCTGTCCTGCACTTTTCTAATTCTCTCTTTTCTTCAAAAGGATGTAGTATTGCATTTCAACTGTCCACTGTTTTGCTACTTCTATAATTCGAATGTTCTTGAATCAGGGTTGTTTCAGGCGGAATGTGACTGTTGTGACCATTTATGCATCTCTGGGGGAAGAAGCTCTCTGCCATTCACTAAATGAGGTCTGACTCTCTTTCTTTCCCACTCTGTCATATATTTACCTTTGAAGACCTGCTCAACTGCCTACCATCTTCCAAGAAATGCTTAAACCTTCAGCAACAGTTATATATGTCATACACTTACGTGTTCATACGAGTATGAACGTCTATTATCCAGGGTAAATGCATTGATTGTTTGTCTAATTTACTGCTACTATAATCAATGAAAATCTATTAAGGAACATGAATAATGTCCACTCCTAAATTAGATTCCTGATCTAATAGTGGTTTTTGTCCTCCAAAGTCATTAAAACACAAGGGTGGTGGCTAAATGGAGAATTCTTTGGTAACTGGTGAAAGGAAAGAGTGTTATAAGTCTCCTTAAATAACTTTATTGTAACACTGCTTGAGTTACCTTGAACACTACTCATGAACTGTAGTTCAATGTAGAATGCTCAACTCTTCCTGAACTCTCTATCTGCATGCAATTTGTCACTTTACTTGTCTCTAAGCATGTGGCTGCAACTGCATTGTCACCTTGCCAGAAGTTTGTCAAAAGTCAACTCATTTGTAAGGTCGAGATTTTGCTAGGATATTATTGACTTTCTTAAAAAAGGACTTTTCTAGCTTGTTTCTTCTGGGTTTAGAGTTTGTTAACGCTGACTATAGAGCAATTCCAAGTCACCTTCATATCTGTGGTCTGTGGAATGATAAACTGCATCCAAGTGATGTAAAAAAATTGTGGTACT
Organism: Gardenia jasminoides; assembly: GCA_013103745.1. Taxonomy (NCBI): domain Eukaryota; kingdom Viridiplantae; phylum Streptophyta; class Magnoliopsida; order Gentianales; family Rubiaceae; genus Gardenia; species Gardenia jasminoides. The sequence continues at coordinate 10,229,816 of CM023102.1, read as the reverse complement.
ATAAATCTTGCATTAGCCCAACAATGAATAACCTTATGTCTTCTGTTAGTGTTTAGGCTCACATTTATTCTCTGATTGGTTTGCTGGTGGTTTAATTTCTGTATTCGGAAAACTTCCCATATGCACTGAAATCAGATTTTATCTACTGCCTTGTGGTAATAAGAAGACGTCGTTGCCTATCATGTAATAGACTTCAAACTCTCAAATTTCAAATGCAATATCCTGTTCCACCAGTTGGTTATGAGATGGTTCTAAATTTAAAAATATCTGTGAACAGTGAAGTTCAGTGTTGTTATAGAGTAGTATGCTTTAAAGGTTTATATACCAGTTTCATTTGCTTATCATTGTGAAAGTCATGTCCTCTCACTTAAATTTCTATCCATTGGTCAGACTGAGGTTACAACTGTTATTTGTGGGCACAAAGAACTGAAGAAACTTATAGATATAAGTGGGCAACTTGACACGGTAAAACGTATAATAAACATGGATGATGAGCTTCCGTCGAATTCAGCATCAGTTTCTGCTGGTGTTAGCTGGACACTTACATCCTTTTCTGATCTACTAAGGCTTGGTCAAGGACATCCTGTTGAACCAGAATTACCTCTTGCAGCTGACATTGCAGTCATAATGTATACCAGCGGAAGTACTGGATTGCCTAAGGTGCATTTAAGACTTGTCTGCACTAATTATTTATACACCGGAGCCTTGTATATCTGCTTAATTAGGTAAATGAATGCAAGCATATCTGGTTTAGTATGTGAGAAATTTCTTAATGTCTGCTTCTGATATGATTTGTGTTCGGTACTTAGAAATGATTTTCATCACTCTTTGTGAATTCATTGAATATTTCACCTCCATTGGAAAGCTAAGAGTGCGCATATTATTACTGGAATATTGATTTGAGCTCTTTGTATTTTTACCTGGTAGACGAGTGCTTGTCAATCTGAATCTTTATTTTGATCGTGATTTAAAGATGTTCCCATTTTCAGGCTTAGATGTGACATAGAAAAAGATGAATAGCGAATTCTGCTTATGACTGATTTGTATCAAGAAAATTTGTTCTCATGATTTGTGTAATTAGTTATCTTTTTATCATCTGTTGAGCTTGTCTGTAAGGTTGTAGAAACTGTTGAAACAATTTCAGAGGAACTTCCTATTATGCAGGGTGTAATGATGACACATGGCAATGTTTTAGCTACAGGCTCCGCTGTCATGACTATTGTTCCTGGCCTTGGAACAAAGGATGTTTACATGGCATACCTACCCCTAGCCCATATTCTTGAGCTAGCTGCTGAGGTATGAATTCTTATCTTCCTTGAATCAGGGATAATTAGCAAGTGATTAGTTTGGTTTCTTTAATTATTACTTTGAGTTGGTGACAACATGGTTGAGGCAATTGCAATGAGAAGATACTTTTTATCCTTACAGAATATTATGGCAGCTGTTGGAATTTCTATAGGATATGGCTCTCCCTTGACTCTTACTGATACTTCAAATAAGATAAAGAAGGGAACAAAGGGGGATGCATCTGTCTTGAAGCCTACACTGATGGCTTGTGTCCCAGCAATTCTTGATCGTGTTCGAGATGGTGTTCGCAAGAAGGTCTGTAATTCTTAGCTAATACAAGTAAAAAGCTTTATCAGGCTTTAATTTTTGTTTTGCAAGTTGGTTGTTTAGTTGCTGAGCTTTGGCAAATCTTCAGGTAGATGCTACAGGTGGACTGGCAAAGAAACTGTTTGATTTGGCATATGCTCGTCGACTGTCTGCGGTAAATGGAAGTTGGTGGGGAGCTTGGGGTTTGGAGAGGCTTCTTTGGAACTTTCTGGTGTTTAGGAAAATAAGAGCAATTTTGGGTGGCTGTATCCGTTTTGTACTATCTGGAGGTGCTCCGCTTTCGGGTGATACTCAAAGATTCATCAACATATGCCTGGGGTCAGTTTGGTTCAAAACCTTCAACTCATATCTAGATTAGAAAGAATGATTTGCCTGAGATCTATGCGTTCTCGCTATGGTAATTTCAGCATGCACTTTTGATCTCCAACGTAATGAGTGATATTTAAACCTTAAGTGGACAAATGCATGTAATCTTGATAACCCTACTTGTCTTTTATTAGCATGCTGTTGATAATAATGACATACCTAGATGTTGAAGTTCTGTTCTCAATATTTCAACATCTTAATGCTTATTCTTGTAGTACAAGTGGATCTCTCTCTCTGTGTGTGTGTATGTGTGTGTCTTTGTGCCTTGAATGCACATGCACACAACAAAATCAGTTTCCAGAAAGAGGAGGAGACCAGAGTAGTTTCCATGCTTCCTATCCTTTTTATGGATGATCATGACGTACTTTCTTATGTCTTTTTTAAGCTAAAGTGACTTATTGTCTTTTTTTAAATATAACGTCTCCCTTGGTCAACATTGACCGTCTACTTTTCTACATCTAAATACATTTTACTTTTACATCATTTTTGTCCCTAAATTTTTCCGGTGCTCTAGTTACCTAAACTGTGTAATAGTTCAAATGAATACATAATGATTTGTTGCTTTTGGATTGAGTAATAAATTCAGTGTGTTACCATGATGGTGTTCCAAAGATTCGCATCTATGTTTCCTTTAGCTGTGTTTAAGAATCATTATGCCAATCCTCATTATATGATATTATTTGTAGAGATGGTAACCTTCCTCCTTTCTTTTCTTTTGTGCATTAGTTTTGCATATCATATTCCTGACAATTGTATTTTCCAGTGTTCCAATAGGTCAGGGCTATGGTCTCACTGAGACCTGTGCTGGCGGGACATTCAGTGAGGAGGATGATACATCTGTTGGTCGTGTGGGTTCCCCACTGCCTTGTTCATATGTCAAGGTAAAGTACAAAGTATTTCACTTCATATTTTCAAAATTATTAGCTTGCCAATTATATAGCCTGCTTTTCCTGGTAAATCTAAGAAAAAAGAAAAAATATTCTATAATAGGTATATATATTTGCCCTTTGTGAGATGTTCAGTTTCCAGTTTTCTGTATTGTGATTGGATTATCTCTCATAATGTAAGCTACCAAAGCCTATAGGACTTTTGACTTCTATATAGGTGCTTGTACATTTTTGAAGGGGTTGGACTAACATCTTATTTCCTAGGCTGCATTGTGTAAATCGAATAATGTCGTTTCTCCATATAAAATCCTGCCAAATAAATGGTTGTCCCTGGTATTTACGTATTTTCCTTGGGCACTTATTTTTGACGTTGCTTGTTTTAATCTAACTTGTGTAAATGCTTTCTGTCATGCTTCTACTTTTGAACTATAGTTGATAGACTGGCCTGAGGCGGATATCTAATGAGTGATTCTCCAATGCCTCGAGGTGAAATCGTTATTGGTGGGCCAAATGTTACTGTTGGATATTTCAAAAATGAAGAGAAAACCAGGGAAGTATACAAGGTAATTGCAAAATTTTGCACTATTTTTTAATTAAAATTTAAACAATTCAACTAACCTTTCATTGCTTACAGGTTGATGAGAAAGGCATGAGGTGGTTCTACACAGGTGACATTGGGCAATTCCATGCTGATGGTTGCCTTGAGATTATTGATCGGAAAAAGGACATAGTCAAACTTCAGCATGGAGAGTATGTTTCCCTAGGAAAGGTAACAATGTTGATGCTCGCCTATGCAGGTTTTTGTATAGTTTGAATTTGGCTCAGTTATTGGTGCTCTGCTCTACAGGTTGAGGCTGCTCTTATCATTAGCCCGTATGTTGACAATATTATGCTACATGCTGATCCTTTCCATAGCTACTGTGTTGCTTTAGTGGTTGCTTCAAGAGCTGCCATTGAAGAATGGGCATCCAAGATAGGAATTGAGTACACTGACTTTTCAGACCTATGCCAAAAAGAAGAAACTATAAAGGAAGTGCATGGTTCAGTCGTAAAGGTACTACTTTTTCTGCTCCTTAAGCTTCAGCTGCAACATGGATATATATAAGTTCCCATTTGGCAGACCTTCATTTGTCACCCTTTTTTGAGGTCAACATCTTGCCAATATCTGTCAAGTGTTAATTGATGAGGATGCCATTTTTAGCATAGTATCAATGTTTGAGGTTTAATAGTCAAACTATCCTAATGATTAAGTGTTAGGTAACATGGTTTACATTGTCATCTAAACCTTAACTAGAAAAGAAAAATGCACCAGATGAGAAACTATTAGCCAGCTTATTTGTTTAGTAGTCAACACAGTTTCCTGAAAATTTGACTTGAACTGTTGTCTGGTCCAATACAGGCAGCAAAGGCTGTACGCCTTGAGAAGTTTGAGATCCCTGCAAAGATTAAACTTCTTTCAGAGCCATGGACTTCTGAATCTGGCCTTGTGACAGCAGCTTTGAAGATTAAGAGAGAATCCATCAGAAAAGCATTCTCTGAGGATCTTGCCGAACTGTATTCTTCATGATTGAGCAGATCTTGATATCTGGATGTAGCAATGTAAAATTTTGTTCATCATTTTTTCTTTCTTAATGTTGATGCACTATAGAGCAAAGATTACACTTTGTGCATTGTTATTTCTTTAGTCCTTAAAAGTAACTTTTCTTGTGTGCTAAATTCCTAAATGTCGCAAGTAGGATAACATTTCCAATTTTGGATATTCAATAGTTTGCCTTTTCTGTTGTCCGAAACGTTAAACAAAAGTTGCTGCTTGCTGGCATCGAGATCGAGCTACATGTGAACGTTGAATTATTATTCTTGAATAATACAAAGCACTCAGTCTAGCTGCCCTAGCATATGAGCCAAGATTGCTTTGTAGGCTAACAAGATAAAACCAATAAATTATAATGTTCGTTCTTTTTAAAATTTTGGCAACTTCACCTTGATATCCAAAGGTATGATAGCTTAATACAATTAATTTCCAAGGTTTTACCACCAAAGGAAAAAAAAAAAAAAAAAAAAAGGAGCTAACAGGTGGTTCCAATGTCAGAAGTGAGCTTATGGATAGAATTAATGACAATTGGCAAACAAAGCAGAGATAATTTTTCATCATTGGGTCATTCAAATGCGCAAATCAGATCCAAATAGTTTTAACCTTAGGGATGAGAGCAAACAGTTTGGTAGTTTAGGGTATCCAATATTGATGTGTGTTGAGAAACAGGGATGTTTTTAGACATCATGTTCTCTAATTTACCGTGCAGAGGATGGCTACGTTATGGTTGAAAATCGGTTGGTTAATTAATTAATTGGTTAAAAAACAAAACGGGTCAATAATTGATTTGTACCCAACTAAACTTTTGACTGGGAATCAAAATCGCATTCATTTTTACTATATTGAAAATTATTTTAATTAAAATAAAAAAATCTATTTTGATAATTGATAACAAAAAAAAAAAAAGAAATTCAATTAATGTATGTGATTTATTAAATTACTTTACAAAGTATTTATCCATAACTTGTATTGAAGTACAATGTATCTGTACGAATTGTGTATCGTGCAAATTAAACATACAAATATATTATGTAATAAGTAATTAACTAACTTTCCATCTATTAGGTTGAAATATATAATATTTTGTTTTTTAGTTGTTAGAAACTTACTAATTTTATTATTTCTAATTGATGAGATAGTCAATAAAAATAGTCAATGTGTCTATGTATATGTGTATTACACAATAAGTTTTAAACGGTAACATAAGGCATATGAATCTCGAGACATAAGAAATTAGGAATAAATTACAAAAATATTATATGCAAAGAAAAAAAAGAAAGCGATTCTTACTTAAAACTAAAACTAAACATCTGAAAACAAAATCGAATCCAACTCGAATTCATTGAAATTGATTAACCTAATTTAGTTTTTTTTTTTCACTCATCCCTTGCCTACTCGGCCATTTATGATAAAAATTTGCCAGATATCAAATTCAAAGAAATATTATGTCGGTTTGGAGCAAGGATGCCCAATATTTGGTCCAAAACCAGTAAAACAAGTACCACTTTGATATATAAAAACTCTCTTTTGTTAATGCACGTGCTAAGTGAGATCCATTTGGTATGTTAAATGGAACCAAGTGGATTCTTATATGTTCACGTAGAGTTCTTCCATTGGTTTGAGAACAAATATTAGGCATCTCAAGTATTTGATTTGGTAGGAAAAAAAAGTAGTTGTCTCGGATCGATATAAAACTTTCCATCAAATTCCTATTGCTCTGGTCAATTTTGTAATATATGTGCATGTAGAACTCTTTCATTTATTTGAGAGCAACTATCAACCCTATTAAATAGTTATTCCGAACCAATATAAAACTTTTCATCAGATTCCTGTTGGTCTGGTAAATTATGCAAGAAGTATAGCAACCGAACCAGTCAGATTATGCAATGTATCTCCTCAGAGATGCATACTAGAATGGTAATGTCATCCTAGTATCAACACCACATGTCTACATTATCTTCTCTCAATAGAAGAAGTTTTGAAGAATTCGTGTTGCTTTCTGTACAGAATCCATGGTGACAGATCTAGTTTAAAACCACATCACCGCCTGTGTCATCACATTTCTAATATTCAACAGGATTAGGAAAAAAAATAATAAGTATTGAGTCATATTTATTTATTTATCTATTTGGGGTTGATTGTTAATACGTGATGCAACACGATTTTGGCTAGTTATATCAGTCGAAAGTCAAAAACTTAAAACAAACGAAAGAGGGGAAAGATGGGAAAAAAGTCATGAGAGAGACCCAAATTTTATCTGAAATTGCTCTTAGGCCAATACATCAATACATACTTTAAGGCACAAGTCAAGAAGTAGTTTAACTGAATTGAACTCGTGACACCAACCATGATGTCCCTTTTGTTTTGTTTTGTTTTTTTTTTTTTTTTTGCCACCCTTCATGATGTCTTGTTTTTTCTATTATCTTGCATTAAATTTTAGGATAAACCATCAAGGGAGTTCCTAAACTATTTTAATCTCTAATTTTTTAGCCCTTATTTATTTTAATTCTTAAATTGGCCTCTGAAGACTAGCAAGTGTCAAATTTTATCCTTTAGTCTATTTCCACAGTTAAAACTGATGGATTTGACGGTAAATTTTGATGATATTTAACGGTTGAAATAGATGGAAAGATCAAAATTTGAAACTTTATACCAAGGGACTGATTTAAATTTGAAATCCATGAGAGGACAAAATGTGGTGATTGCATTAGTTTAAAGACTTCCTAAATGCTGTAAATTGATCTGAGTTGCAGAAGTCAGCACGAGACGCTTGCATAACTGATGAATGATGATTATTTACAATGGATTGGACCTCTATCCAACTTTTGCAGTTATATTTGAAGTGGAAAAGGCATTATTTAGTGTTATGTATGGTTTTATATCCCATGTCAGTTTCGAAAAGTCTTTCTTCCTTTTAGTTGGAACTTCTATATAGAAAGATTTAGTATAATATAATAGTGTTATTATACTAAAGGTGCACAAATGAGAAAACCAAGATAAAGTTGGTGGGCTACATGGATTTTATAATATTATGCAAATATTTTGGGACCCTCTTATTACTTTTATAATATTATACAAATATTTTTCGAACTCTCTTTTTTCTTCATAGCAAAATTCTGCTCCTCTTTTCCATAGACGCAAGTCATTGGACGATCTTGCCTATTATTGGAGGACCATTGTTTTATACTTGACTCTAAAATTGCATTTGTCGAACTGCATTTTTAAACCTCAGAGGTAACTTGCATTTGTTAAGTTAGATTATTTTGTTGAAATATGACACGCTTTGATGCTCAAGATTGTCGGAGTAAAAACTAAAAGTTTTGTTTTAAATTAAGCTGATTATGGCATAACGGATATTAAGGAAACTCCTTTCTTGAAAAAACCAAAATATTAATCATCTTTTAATATCATTCAAAGATGGAATTACAAAGTCGAGGGCAAAGACTAAAGGGTTTCTCTTTATATGTGTATTCTTAAAGAAGCTTTGCTTTTCAAAGTATTTCTCAAAAGCTCTTCCTTTTTTTTTCCACTTTCTAAGACCATCTTTCACTGTTTACACTTTAGAAAAGATAAAGCAACTAATTGTGGTGGAATTAAAAAAAATAAAGACTAAAAAAATTTTAAAAATAGTTTTGGTGGAGTCTAGTTTGAAGAAAAGATTTGAAAGTGGGACACTGCAATAAAAGCTTGAAGAGTCTGGTAGATAGCAAAAGCTCTTGGTAGTTTGTGATTTGGTATATTAATTATGATGAGAGATATGATATGACAAAGAGTTCAAACTTGTCAAGCATTAAAAAAAAAAAAAAACTTGTAAATCATTAGTACAGACTAAGGAATGCAGCCCCAGAACATGATTGAAAAAAGGAGGAAAGCGTTAACCTCATTAAATATAAGATTGATTCATTTTCTTTTCTTCTTTTCAAAATCAAAATTTTGTGGGCATTTTAGCCATAAAAATTGCAATATGGATGGAAGGAAACTAGCAAAATAAGGCTAAAGTGAGAGTGAATTTATCACTTCACCTCCTACGTGGTAGATGTTTTAACTTAACGTCATAATTGACGTAATTTTTCAATTCATTCTAGTATGACGTATTTTGTTATAATGTCTAATAAACTATATCAGAAGATTTCTTGCAGAAATATATTTGCAATATAAAATGGAATAAGAGTGGCCAAGTCAATGTAAGGGACCATTCTAGAGGGACACCTTCAATTAATCCTTGGTACGTAGGAGATTCCTTTAATATATTGCTTGAGGCTTTGTAATTATATTGCTAAAGAAAATACTTCTGGACAATAAAACTACTTTGTTTCTTTTAGAAAACCTAAAAATAGACTTTGACATTTTTATCATAAACTCAAAATGAAAGAAGACAGAAGTGATTTTTGAAAAAACAAAACCCGCCAATAAAGCTAAAAAGAGAAAAGCCATTTCCTCGAGTTTGCTTCCTATTAATTAAGATAAATGTGTACATTCTTGGAAAGTCAACATAATCATTTACAAGAACTTAGTCATGTTGAAAGACCAATGGTGGTCAAGCGAGGTTAATGATTTATAGCCCTGGAAAATAGCGGTAAACAACATGCATGACTTCCTCAACGCTAAGCTACTAATGTGTGGAAACTACGTAGAACAACCCTAGTCATGTAAGAATCTATCTCTTTTACTTTTCTAATTTGCTCATTTAGATTGCTATTTTTTTAGAGTTTTATAAAAAATGTATTGTAATAATTTAATGTATGTAAAATAAAAATACGATTGAAAATGTGTTCACGAAAAATATAAATTTTTTTAAGGAAAAAATGGTAATCCAAACAAGGCCGGCAGGGGAAAAAAAAAAAGAACTTGCCAAAAAAAGAAAATAGAAGAACGGCTACCTCTAGAACATGGAGTCTAGATGAATAGCATAGGTCGATTGGTCCGTCGTCCATACACAACGTTGAGACCCACTAGAAATCAGAGGTCAGCTAATCAATGAATGGAAATGGTCCAATGCCTCAATTAGCCACAAATACCTCCTACATCAATTCTCCTAATTTTCCTTTTTTGTTTTTGGTCGGTCAGAAATGGCTGTTCAACCTCAATAATTTAGAGTTGTAAGCTACACATATAACTGAGTATGCTTGTGGACCATTTTGCAAACACACAAATCTTTCTGATATGAAGAGAAATTGCATTACACATATTCACACTCATCCACGCACAAAATACAAGGATCAAGGCTAAAACAATCTCTCAAGATGCTGGCTCTAAAAACAATACACATTAAGATAGAAAGCAGCGTTTTTGCACATTATTCTTCCAAAACATGCCATATTTGCTAAGATTTGTGGCACATGTGGTTTGGTAGATACATAAGTAGCTAATCACTATTCAGAGAGATGTTAGTGTGATGGCTAAATGTAAACCACCATTTAATTACCTAAACTAATTATTTATGCACCAAAACCATCAACCCCACCATCCAACCTCCCACACACACACACAGCACATATATATGCTCTAAGAGCATACACAAGACCTTTCCTCCTATATTCTCCTACTTTCTGCTCTCTTGCATTTACTTTCTGCTTGACTTCTGAAAATCCCACATATTTTTCTACTCCAAGATCAAGCATGAATGAGTACAGAGATGACAAGACATGCTATCTCCATCCCAGAGAAGTGGTTATAGGGATTTGTGCTCTGTGCTTGAATGAAAGGCTGCTTGTCTTAGCATCACAGCAAGAACAGCTTCACCAAGCCAACAACAGCAACAATCATAGAATTCACAGTTTTACTCATAGGAGAAATCCTATGAATTTACCAAGGATCTTTGCTCTCAGTTCTTTGCTCAATCGCCTTGATCTTAGGCACAGAAAATCAGATGACCAATACTACTGTGAAAGTTCAGGTAGTCAAGAAGGTGAGGCTTCAACTAGAATTCATATTAAAGTTTCTTGCTCTTTTTATATCATTTCTATCACCATTCTTCCCTTATTTATTTTTTTTCCCTGCTAGTACTTGAGACGTACCGCATATTAATTGCGAATCAGCTAGATTTGTGTACCAAAGTTTGGGTGGAACTATAGATTCACAGTATGGCAAGAGGAAGAAAAATTTTCCAACCTTACGCTTTAGCTTTAAATTTACTAGTAATTATAACCCAACATTAGGTCATATGTAATTATCTTAAACTTGAAACTCATAACAACAATTACTATTTTTGTGCCACACTTAATGTTAGTAGTAAAGAGCATTTGGAGTTCAAATACAACATGAAGGCTTCTCAGAATCTCATCTTGGTAAACGTGATCAAATCAGAAGACGATCTTTAAACAACTTTTGTTTGTTATATACTGTGCTGAGTTGACCAGTAGTCAAAGTGATAATTAATGTATATGATGGCATGTAGTAAATTATTCTAGCCATCTGTCACTGGTTTTGCAGACTCATTCATATCCATCAAGTTTGAAGACAATGGTGCTGCTTCATGGGAGAAGAACAAAGTACTTCCTAAGATGCCTATACAACATAGTAACACGTCATTGCAGCAAAGCTTGAGCAAAGGGTCTGGTGATCTAGGGGTCAAGGCTGTCATAGAGCATCCAAATCCACGTGGTTCGATGAGGTGGCGAAAGCGGATTGGACATTTGTTCCAGCTCATTAGATGGAAGAAGTCCAGTAAAGGAAATGTATGCCATGTGGGAGCCAAGATTGATGGAGTGAAGGTGAGACATGGATGGATAAGAGCTCTGACAAAGAGGAGGACCAAAGAATAAAGGGTTTTTTGTACAGAAACAGGTGCTCTCTTGCTTTGCTCCACTACTACTAACACTGACATTGGTGGTGTGTATTAAGGCTGGACCTCAATGATGTAAAGTGATATAAGATGAGATAGCTAGTAAATCAACTTGTGATTCACCAAAAAAAAAAAGTCCAAATTGTGTTCAAATTAAATCGATAAACGATTTGCTTTGATTTTGTATCTCAAAATGTATATCAAGTTTTGAGAAAGGAATAATGCTAGAATGTTTTGCTGTAGGATCTTTAGATTGAACGGTAGATGCCTCCATTCCATGAAGCATGTAATTTTATGTATAAAACAAATATATTTGTTGAAAGTTCTTACAAGAATATAATTCCATTATTTTGTAGATCATGCTGATTTCCACTTATTTTGGTCATTGAAATTAAAAGAAGAAGAAGAAGAAAAGAATAGAATGAAGAAACTTTAGCACTGAAATGCTCAATTAAAAAGTTCTTGAAATGGATCTCACATTTTATGTGAAATGAAGTGCTTGAAAGAGAGAGAGAGAGAGAGCTTTCTTTAGCGATAAAACTTAAAAGGAATAAGTAAAATAGTCAATTTATCTCATGTGTTCCACACAAGGAAACACAAGTCAGTCATATAATACAATGGTCTTCAATATTATATAACAAGTATGGAGTATGTCCTCTAGCTGTCTTAGAGATCCATGTCTTGCTTGCTTTGTTTCACACGCAACTGATATAGGAGTAATTGCTATTTTGTTTGATTTCATCCTCAAAAAGAGAAAAAAGAAATGGAAGAGTTTAGAATTTGAATCTCATCCATCAGTGCAGAATGGTCTGCATGTGCCGATGACTAAGAGGAGCTTTGTTTCTGTATTCCATTGGCATGATAACAAAGATGTCTGTGGGGCTATTTGTCCCCATTGTTGGCTGTAATAAAGGGATCATTACCTAATGGACCACAATGGATGTTGAGAAAAGAGCCTAATGGGGGTGGACGAAAAGGACAAGAGAAGAATATAATTCAAATCTATGAAAAGATCTAGCTTAATTATGATTTGTAAAAGTTATTTGTTATCCTTTTTCTTGATCATGAATTTGAGTTCATACGCACTATGGATCTAAGTATAAGTTGTACTTAATTAATCTGAGAATATAGAAAAGTACTTGTCAAAAGTAGATTTAGTGAACCATGTAACAGTGTTATTGTCCTTTCTTTGTCCAATTTGTTGCTTGTCTACATGGGGTATTTGGAAATTTGTAGGGTTCAACATTTTGTCAAGTAGAATTGCCAAATTTACATCTTTGTTTCACTCGGTTTTCAAAGTTCAAGTGGTTTTACTGGTAATAGAACCCTTGCTTCAGAGGAAAAAGTAAATAAATAAATAAAGGTGAAGTACAACTGCAAAAGAAGGTTGGTGATAATCAAAGCCTCAACATGAACAAACACTTTTGAGTTTGCACTCTTATAACACATCAATCTGTTCATTCCAGACGTGTTTCAAAATTATGTTATTATGTTTTCCTGTCATAATTGAGAAAATTAGCTGAAATTATCAGACCTCCGTTATGTGTTTTATTATTTTCTACAAATAGAAGAGACATAAATGCAAAACCTGAAAAAGATTGATGAATTACAGAGTAAATATCATGGACATTTTTTTAAAAAAATCATTCCATCCTTTCCCACACCCTTTGCATCTCTAATTGTCAAATACAGGATTTGAATCCCAGATTTCGTAGCAAAAATGACTCTAAGAATTCTCTCTTGATTACTGGATCAACCTCAATTTTTGGCCATTTGTTATTTTCTTTCAACAAATGGAATTATCGTTACACAGTAAAGGGTCTCATAGATGCATGTTACCCAAGAATCAATCCATAATTTTTAACTTTGAAAGGCGAATGTCAAGAGCAAAGAACATGTTTATGTTTGGCAATGACTATTTGTTTCAAACGTGTTACAGTTAGATCTCACCAAAGTTGAGAGAGAAAGAGAAAGAAAATTATACATAGACAAATCTAATGATCCTTCATAATTGTTAGACTAGCTAGAATTATCTGACACGTTTTGTTGATTGAGTGGATCAAAAAAGGATAACGTAATACAGAAATTTTTAGGGAACAACAGAAAAGGCAAAGAGAAATCAAGTTGTGGAGTTATTGAAGAGGACCCCTCTTCAGTCCTCCTTGCCCACCAAGAATCAATAGAAGGTGGCTAGAACAATAAAGTTCACCTTCTTTATTTGCTTTGCATTCTTTGGATAAAGACGCTTTATAGTTGAAGTCAAAGAACTTTTTATGGGGCACGTTGTTTTGTCACACCCCTTGGAGCGGGGAGCTATCTTCGTGTCCATACTTGTAAAAGTACCCAAAAAAAATAATAAAAAATTACCAGCTAAGACTTTAGACAAAATTGGTAGGCCTTTGACAGTTAGCTCTAGCTCTCTTTTCTATCCCACCTTTACTTCATTTGAAGTCAAGCTCGAATAGTCCTCATGAATTGATTTTCTAGCTTTATCTTTTGAATTGCTGTTGCACTTCTTTGTATTTTGGGGTGGTGAGAGGATTCACTTGCATTGATCTTTCCCTTCTTCTTTGTCTTTGTTATTAAATTATACTTTAAATTGTGTTGTAATAATTATTGACATTTTTTTGGACATGTCCTACTTTTTTAAATTAATGTATCCTATCACATTTATTTTTAAAAGTTAATCTTACATATACTAACAGTGTATGTTTTATCATCGGTGAATGCATGATAACTAATTTAGGTTTAAATTTGAAATCTAAATTTTACATATATGTTATGCATCCAACCACGATGGTGTATTCATTGTCAATATATAGAATATTAATTCTTACCTATTGTCAATATATAAAAGATTAATTCTTGCTTTTCTTTCATTATGTTGATTAGATTACAAAATCTAATTAACTAGAGTGTGTGAATTCCATAAAATCACGCCTTCATTTCATGCTAACTTTAGAATAGGGCTATAAATCAAACCAAACAGTTTGGTGCTCAAATCGAGTTCGACTCGTTCAAGTTTATTTATTTAGGTGTCAATCCAACCCCAAACATGATTTCAATCTTGAAAATATTAATGAACTAATTACGATTTTTAAGTTGTCCAACTTGATATGTTCATGAACATATAAGGCAAGTAAATTACATAAAAATATGCTTATAGTTCTTTCCTTAATTCCAATTCTTTTTTTTCCTGTATATTGTTTATCTTCTAAAAGAGAGAGATTGATTGTAATCACATTGCTGATTCATCGTAATAGATTTCTTGAACATCAAAGAACAAAAATTAATAAAAAAGAGCAACAATTTAAGGTGAAAATCGCTATATAATATAATATGAAAGTGTTCGTAATTTCTTATTCTCTCCAGGGTTGAAAAATGAACCAAACTATTTGATACCCGAATCAAATCTAGGTTGATAAGTATTAGTTTGAACTTGGTTCGCTACCTAGTTATGTTGAACTAAATATGTACACTTAAATGTACTACGTAGCGGAAAACTAAACAAACTTACCTCTAACCTTTGTTGTCAAACATTACATATATACCATGTGGGTTGTCAAGTAGAGATCAATACCAGACCTTCTTGTCTTCTTCCTCTTCTTATTTAAACTAGTATAATATGTAGACAAAGAAATACGTAGAAGAGAAATTTAGAGTAAAGGAACTTCTATGTGACAGCCCTACCTTTCCCTATGGCGTACTCTAAGGATTAGCGAACTGCCTGCCCAACTCGCCAGGACTCAAATACTCAAAGTACCATCAAAGTATTAAAACTCAACACTTTCTCAAAATAAAGTAAACTCCAAGTTACATGGATATAAAGCTTACAAATATCTCAATTCTAAAGTTTACAACCAACTTTAGTTTACAAACTGGAACAAGTCCACTAATACATCGGTACTTAAACAAAAGGTAGACACTTGACTTTTAAACCAAAAGCAAACTCTCCAACCTCTTATACATCCCTGTTAAGGAAAACAAAAGGGAATGGGGTAAGGGAAGGCTTAATGAGGTCCCCAAATAAAACATGCAATCACATTAATAAATAGGCAAAATAAATAATCGAATATTGCATTTAATGTAAAATAAAGCAACACACTCAAATAAAGGATACAGGTGGCTTCCAAAAGCCAAATTCACCAAAACTTGATCGAAACATGAGCCATTGACTCTCCGTCAACATTTGAAGTCAAGAACCAAGTCCATAGACACCACTTACACCACAATCGTCCACCAATCACCCCCTTACCGGGCCCAAACACCTCAACTAATCAAATTTGGGTAATACTCGAGGATACCATATTCTAAAGAACCAAATCGAATAACTTATGGTTCACCGATCTTCTCTACCAAGCCCACACTGGCTCGATACAAACGGCTCACCAATAGGGTTTTGGGGTTTCCGGAGGCCCAAACGAATCAAATTAGTCGACGGTATATCACCCGAATGACTTTTCACATCGAAGTACACAAAGTCAAATCACAATTCAAATAGGTCAAACTCCAAGTAAAAGTCAAACGGAAGAGTTCGAGTGCGATAAAGTACACCCTCGACTCAACCTCAGTAGTCCAAACATGTATGAAATGTAAACAAATTCAATAGTCACATTTCAAGCAACTCATACCATCACGTAGTTTAAGTAAACACATAAGTCATGTAGTTCGAGAAATCACACAAGTTCACGAAACAAGTAAGGGAACACTCACCAAACAAAGCCAAGTAACTCAAATGTTCGCGCCTTGATCACCCTCGATACCACCTTCAAGCCCTATGTACAACCAACGTATACAATCATCAACTCAAACCAAAGCAAGTAAATGTAACTTAGCAAGTGCAAATGAATGCTACTATTTAATGCATCTAAATTAGGAAATTCTAGAGTGATTCAAAGTCACAAAATGATGAAACATTGAAAGTTTAATAGATTCACAAGTCAAGTATGATGTTTGGAATCAAATAAGCACGCAAAGATTCAAGAAGTATCAAGGTTCGACCAAGAATAAATTCACAATAAAAACTGAAGTTCGGGTACAACAGTGAGCACTATGCAGTCTTGGGAAATGAGTATAACTTGGTGTAGAAAAATCAAAATCGAGTGCCATCAGTGGCGTTAGAAACTAGACTCATAGGGCTTTCCAACGGTATATGGGTCAGCTTCTGGTTCATTTCCTATCAATACCAGAAAACCTGGGAAATTGACTATTTTTCTAATTCTGACGGAGTGTAGAACAGAAAGTCGGTTCAAAAGTTTGAGCAATTCAAGAGGTTTTCACCCTCAAAATGAATTGATTTCACTCCAATTTGATATACAATGTCCTAACAATGTTTCTCAACAAGAATTAGTGAAACTTAAGTAAGAAAGAATCACAAAACAAGAGGGAAAATCTCCCCGGCAGATTTGGCCAACAACCTTCCACAAAACAGTCCACAACTTTCTTCCAACTTAAAAGTTCAAATCAATTTCTATAACTTTTCTATCATGGATATGGAAGCTAAACAAGCATCTTTCTCAAAGGAGCAACCATCAAAGACAAGTGATTAGTGCTAATCCAAAAATCAAACACATAATAGGCATAAGGTCAAACCAACTCTCAAGATGCAACTACAAGAACCCAAGCCAAAAATTTATGTTTCCAATCATCAACCATCCTTAATCATCACCGAAAACTTTCATTAAACTAACTTTAAAGATCATAGAGCTAGGGTTTTGGAGGAAAATTACCTTAACAAGCTAAAGAAGTGGGTCTTCAAGTAACTAAGATCTTCTCCTACCAAACTTGAGGATTGATGGTTAAGGTGCTAGCAAACTTTCTCTCTTTGATTTCCTATCAAACTGAGCAAGATTTAGGTTGGTTTTTGTGAGTTTTCTCCTCTCTTTTTTCTCTCCTTAACGTCAGCCACCCTCTCCAAAAGAAGAAGAAATTATGTTGTTTTCAAAAGAGAAAAGTTGGAGGGAAAAGCCATTCAATTCAAGGTTAATTCTTGTGGTGACAAGTGGTGGTTTCTTGGCCACTTCCTAATAAAATCTCACTTAATCGCTTCTACCTCCTCTAATTTAGTTTAGTCTCCAATTAACTCCAATAAATCCTATTTTCCTAACAATTAAGTCATGCGAGAAGTTCTCATTAATTCTAAAATTGAATATAAGAAAAGTTTATTTAACCAAACAATAAATAATGTACTTAGTGAAAATATACCACTAATGCACTAAAGGAATTTATATGCACTTGAATGAGTTAAATAGTAATGTATGCATGTAATTTCTAGGGCTCTCACATTCTAACTAAAAGATCATAGTTTGATGGAGCACCACAAACTATTTATAGGTTAGGTTAGGGACCCTTATTGGTAAATATCAACATCCATAAGGTTTCCTTCCATCAAGAAAATCTTACTATAATTCATAACTGTAAATAATATCTTTGACTATTTGATTGATTTGATTGAGTGATATATCAATCAACAGAATATACCAATCAATTACCATTAAATGGGAGATATTCAATTAATGATTAATGAAATCTCAATTGGTTAATCAAGATATTAATCAATCATATGGTTATAATTGTCTCTAAAAGAGGCTAGTCTTACAAGTTAAACCAAGGTGGAACATCATTTTATTATTTTATGTGCGACAACATTAAAATCAATAAAAAACTCGTTCAAACTCGATTCGATAATCAAATAAGTTTGAACACTAAGGTATTCGATTTGATTAGGTTTCTTTACATCCTATTTTAGAAACGCGTCAATTTTCGCACCCAAGTATGTTTACTATAGAATCACGTCTTCATGTAAATATGGTAGATTAGTATTTTGTTTAGCTGGATATCATTAGGCCATTCTGTTTTTGACATAGTTTGGACCACAATGACTAAAACAAGAATTTGTTGCAATGCTACCAATATGAAAGATGCAAATATTTGTTTTGTCACTTTTGAGTTCTAGTGTTGAGTTAAGATTGAGGTCTTAGAATTTAGAGGCTATAAATTCCTATCCCCTTTTTCCCCTCCAACTTTTCAAATTTCGGGACCGCTATTCGAAATCTTAGTGAAACATCCACCCTTCTCTAATAATACTAATAATTCTTATGTTTACCACAATATGAGAATTGGATGGAAGGGGAAATATATATTGGAAGAGGATTCGAGCACCCTTTGGACTAGCTCTTACAAGTATCCATTAAGTTAGTCCAAATGGCTCTAATGCTTTCTTTGTTGCTCCGCATTGATTAAAGGGTTAATTACATTGATGTTGGCCAATGTTTGTCCATATTGCGATTAATTCTCGTAGAATTCATCCATGTACATTAACCTTCAGTCCTACAAACAGGCTAACAGCGTCCAGACCCGACAAATCAAAACTGTGAAATGACAAAGATGGCCTTTTACTTAAAGTGCATTTACATTTCCTAGATTGGTCAAAATCACAAAATAAATCCTAAAGTTTCACAAATTGTGATATTACCATTTGAATAGCCAAAATTTATCAAAACCCCGACATCATTTAAAAACGTCAACCAATTGCTAAGTATTAAAATAGAAAAAGGAAAAAGAATGTATAAAATAAAGAGAATGTGTTTGTCTCTCCTCTTTTCTTTAGCTTATCACTCACATCAATTGCTACCATCCTCCCTTAAATCAAATTCTCCTTACATTGAACTATGATCCATCGCATCTGGATATAGTATTGGCAATGGAAGAAAAGGGTTTAGCAAAATGTATATGTGAAGATTAATAGCTCAATTCGAAATTAGTATCATCAACTTGAATTGCAAAAGGTTACTCTGCGGTTTTTAGTAATTTACATTCCGTGCGTAACTAGCATTTCATGATGCTCATTAACACAAGGGTGCATTTGATAAATATTCTACTATTCAAAGGGTAAGAATATGATTTGGTCAAACTATATGGTTTATCTTGTAACTTGGCCATACCGATAGAATTAAATGATATGTTGTTTGGAAGTGAAGTTTTTTTTGGTATTTATATAAAACTCTACTGTAATTTACTGTAAAAGTTGTGGAAAAACTTTTGAATATGTATAAAAACTTTCATTTTTGGGGTATTTTAAAGTGTGTACATTAAAAACTTTAGTAATTCTTTTGAATATACTTTCCTTTTTTAGGGTATTTTAAAGTGTGTAAGTTAAAATTTTTAGAAAATTTTTTGAGATTCCTGTAGTTAAAGTAGGAAAAAAAGTGTCTTATACAAACTTGTTAAAAATTTCAGCTGCCAAACAATAGTTAATTTGTTTAAGGCATCTGGTGCCAAAGCCCAACAAGTACGTGAGATTATTGCGAATGGATACACCCCCAATGGCCCAATTCAATTGGAGCCTAAGCATTGGCAGGTTTTCTTTGCAGGAGCGTGGCAATTCACGATTTCACAAGATAACGGAAACAAATAAACAACAAATAAGTAGCTTTGGGATGGTCTCTAAATAATTTCAAACATAATGTGGAATGATCTCTAAACTGCCTTTTTTTGTACAGTATATATTTGGCATGTTTTTAACAAGTGGCTTTTATTTTTAACCAATCTATTTAGTGCAAATTTGACTTACAAAAGAAATGGAACAAAATTTTTATTCTAAAGGGCTCCTTATGTGAATTAGCTTTTTTTTTTTTTTTCAACTTAAAGAAGCTAAACTGGTTAATAATACATTGTGAGAAAAATGTCAAATCAACTCTGTCAAATTTGTGATAGCGCAAAAAAATAGGGGTAACCATTTTATACACTGTCACTGTATAATTTTTTTTTTTACACTAGTAAGTTTGGATTATGCCATGTAATATAAATTTAAATTTGAAATTCAAATCATGCGCATGTGGCATGTATCCAAAACTATTAGTATAAAAAATCATTATACTATCAGTGTATAAAAAGTTAATTCAAAAAATAAACCTTTTTTAATTTGTCAAGAAGAAACTGTTGCTTATTGCCTGAAGCAAACGACGACAGTACCATGCTATAGTGGTGAGACTACTCGCTAGTATGCTGTCAATGAGGTATAGATGCATGCGTGTGTGTGTACGTCTCTCTCTCTCTCTCTCTCTATATATATATATATATATATATATATATATATATCATCTAAATTTTCTCATAAATATGATTACACACATACTCATATTTATTTGCACTTCAAGAAAAAATGCAGTAATCTATTTTTACATAAAAGTATTTACTCTCTATCAAAGTTAATAACTTACCAATGTCACAGTTAAACTCACACTAAGCAAAGCTACCATATGCGGATAAAAAGAAATAATTCAAATCTATTGAAAGAGGAAGAAGTTATTAGAAGAGAAAGAAATTATACGTAAAATTGATTGGGAAAAAAGTTAATGCAAAATAGGTAAAACTTAAATATCTATTGACCTATTAATTTTCTTCATTTAGGTATGTAACTTACTAGAAAGAATAATGAATTCAATACACACACACATACACACATACACGTGTACACAGACACAGACACACACACACACACACACACATATTTATGCCTTACATCAATTCGTAACTAATCATAATAAAAAAGAAAAAAAATATTCCGTGCTAATGCACGAGATAAATACTAGCTGGCCTTAAAATGCTCAAGTCGTTTCCTTACTCTCCAAAGGCTGGACCTCAATGATGTAAAGTGGTAAGAGTTAAATATCTAGTTAATCAACTTACTCTTCACCAAAAAGGTCCAAATTGAGTTAAAATTAAATTGACAAATGACTTACTCTGATTCTGCATCTTATTTGAACTTTTGATAAAGGAATAATGCTAGAAATTTTTTATGAAAAATATTGAGAACGAAAATTTAAGCCCATGGATTTGTACTTTATGATCGCATAGTTATTTTTTCTCAGTACTTTATTGTATGAAAATTTATCATTTGTATAGCATTAGATATTGCTTGAATCGTAGTGACTTTTTTGAATGTCTTATTTGCTTAGGGTGTGATTGAAAAAACTGAAGTCTAAAATTTAAAATCTGAAATTTGAATTCATTAAATTATGGAAGTGTGAAGTATTAAATTGATACACTTGAGTGTATATCATTTTAAGTGATAAGTGAATAATTTGTCACTTATTTTTTGAAGTAAGTTTTGACTAATAAATTAAGTTTCACTTAATTAATTCAGATTAAGATTTGAATCCATTAAGTTTAAGTGGTGAATTAAATTATCAAACAGGGATTTAGACTCTCTTCCAAATTAGAAACTTGAACCTATAAAAACTTCTCTCATCTTAAGTATGCTCAAGATTGGTTAATAGCTGAACCAAAAGTTTCAAAAAGTTAGCCAAACAAAAGCTTATAAAAAGTAGTATTTCCCTGGAGGGCTAACTCCACTTTGCACTCTTGAACTTATATCACTCTTCCTTAAAAGGGCTAGCTCCTTGCACTCCTAAACTTGTATCACTTTTCCACTTTATTTCCTAAACTTCAATTTTAAATACTTTATACTTTAAACTCTCAATTCTGGATACTTTACATTTGAAATACTCAAGTTTGTCTCCTTTAAATCCAATCAATTCTGACATTAGCCAAATTTGCAGAAGAAAGATCATAAAAATTAATGACAATGTACCTAAAGTTGTTAAAAGGAGGAAAGAATCACAACTGGAACAAACTGGTCAAGAGTTTGTCCCATTTGATAATTAGTATCATTAGCAAAGTTAATGAGATAAAAAGACGGTGCAAATTTAGTATAATGTATCATTTTGTTCTTGCTATATTCCCTTTACTCCTTTTTTGATCACTTTTATCATATCCTCGTTTCATCTGTAAGATCCTCTATTTAGTTCATTTTATTAATATTGCTATTAATTAGACCTCGTCAAAACTAACTCCAGAGTTTATAATGCAAAGTGTAAAAGTTTAGGGTGCAAAGTGTTCAAAATTAAAATTTAGTATGCAAAATAGGAAAGTAATACAAGTTTAGAATTACAAAGTAGAGTTAGCCCTTCCCTAAACTTCATAACTAATTAAATTTATGCATTTGATATTCTTCCCTTTTAAATTATAACATATTTAACTTCTTTTAGCAAAAATTTTGCAAATGACACTATCGACATATATTAAAATACACGCCATAAGAATCAAAGGTTAAGGGGAGGGTGGGGGTGTGTGTGTGTGTATCCATTTGATATTCTTGCATTTTGAATTATAACATATTTAATTAGAAGGGGGTTTGTTTACTTGGAGCCTTGAATGACGGGAAAGAGGGAAAGAGGAGAGGTTTTGGTGTTGGAGAAGAGGGACTAGGGGTGGAAGGCAGGAGGGCAGCGGCAGGCAATGGGGGAAATGAGGTGGTTGCAGTGGTAGTGGTGGAGGGAGGAGTGGTAATATGTGTGTTGTTGTGTTTTTCCGGTATTTGTGTGTCTTTTCTTTTTTTTAAGTGTGTTTCCTGTACTTTTTTTTTTTTTTTTTGAATTGTTGTGTAAAAACCAACAAAGAAAGATAATGAAACACTATAAGGAGTCATCTCTTCTCTCTCTTTCCTTCTTTGTAATAAGTTTATGACTTGTCCATAAGAGCATTGATTTTTACCCATCTACCTAGTGAAAGTTTAATTATGAAAAAGAAGCAAGGTATTATTCTCTTCTAAAGTTGCTTCAGTCTAAACACTAGATCTTTTCAACTGAAAGATGCCAAAACCAGTTGAGAACATGTCACGACTTCTTATGTATCTTGCGAAATAAGCAACTTATTTTAAGTTGTTAAGAAGTAACCCTTGCTTGTTGCCCATATATTGTGGTCAGAGGACCTGATTAGTATGTTGCCAGTGAGATGTTGCTATGGCAGTGTCGCTAACATTAGGATGACTGCACTTGACAACTCTCGTCAACTTTATACTATTTCTTTTTTCTTACCAAAAGAAAGTGGCGCAGTACGATAGCAACAATTTGATTTTAGCCCAATCCTAACTCTCCAACTATCTTTGAAGATTAAGACGGGGCGAAATGCATTTAACTATCTAGTTGACTCATGTATAAAATTGATCTTTATTTCATCTAGTTCCTCTGTCTTGCAAAACTGAGGCTCCGTTTGAATGGAATTAAAGTCGTATGGGAAAGTAAAGTCAAGGAAAGTGAGGTAAAGGGAAAAAAAAGTTTTCTATATATGTTTGGTTATTAAAAAAATGGAGAGAATATGGAAAGTTAATGACAGTTAATAACAGTTATTAAAACTTTTGTGAGTAACTAATTATTTTCCTTCAAAATCTTCCAAATTTTATAGGATACAAAATACAAAAAAGTACAGGAAAATGCAAAAAAGTTTTTCAACTTTCCTGCCAACCAAATATATACAAAGGAAAAAAAAAAATAACTAACTTTCCTTCACTTTTCCATACTCTTTCTTGCAAAGTGTAAACAAACACTATCTTAAGCTATTACCCTATTATTTCTTCCCTCACCCCCCTTCCCTTACTATTACAAACAGCAACTCTATAGCTATAAACATCAATATTAACATACTTATTCATAGACTGGAGCAAACTAAAATTTCAATCCCGCAAATGTGTGTAGAGCTCAAAATTAAAAAGTGTTCTCAACCATCTCCACTTCAAATCTCCTCAAGGAATGAAAGCTCGAAGCATAATTGACTGCTTCAATGCCAGGAAAGCTCTCTTGATCACTTCCATCGGGTGCACATAAGAATCTATTTGTGTCAATACGTTGCAAAGAATTGGTCTTAGAGTCAAATGAAATCAACAGGTCATCCCTCCACATCAGCAAAATCTCTCCATCTCTGAAGACTTAAAGAATCCGAACAACTTCATAGTACTGACCAACCAGATCAATAGGATGCTTATCGATAACAAATTGCTTAAACCATGATTTCTTGACCCCATATTCCTTCGTCACCCAAATGACTATATCAAAGTCTGAAGTATTGTCACACACGCTTAGACAATCTTGGTAAAGCTCCAAGCTAGCAAGATTTAGTTTATCCAGTTCAGGAGGACCTGGAAAGGGCGGAAATAACTCCTTGTCTAGATCAAAACAACAAATGAATTCCTTTCCATCAGGATCACGAATCCACCAAAGAAGATTACCATTCAGAAAAACACTGTGCTCTCGACAAGTATACAGGAATGGGGCATGCCCCGTGTTTCTCCAACGTCTTTCTGATCCAAGTGTATAAACATGGCAGTCAGACCTGATTACATGCATCAAATTCTCCTCCAATACTTCTTGGTAAATCCCAACAACTTTGTATTCTCCAGCTTTCGAACTTAACCCAAATCCAAAGGTTGTTACATTAGGGAATTCCATTACACCTCCAGCACCCTGAATAGTGATGGATTCCTGCGTAGCCGGATTCCATATGTAAACTGTATCTGAATCTGGTACCCCAATCTTTGTAAAGAAATCAATCCATTGAACCAAACATGGACATACAATTCGCCACCCCCCCCGGGGGGATTTCAGTGGTTGCTCCAATTTTGTCCCTGGAACAAAGTAAAAATCATGGCTTTTAGGCTCATCCTCAAGTTCCACTAGGTTGAAGGAAGAGTTTGAGTTCGTCTGTATCATAAGGCTGGTAGTAGGTGGTCTTAAGCAATGTTTTAAAACCTAGCCCGGACCGTCCGGTCGAACCGGTTGAACCGTCGATCGGGTTGCTGTTCGAGCCGGATTATGGCTAAAAACCGATGGATTAAAAAATCACTCTATTTTGTGAAAACCAGTTGAACCGGCTAGTCTAACCAGTGAACCGTTGAACTGGAACGGTTTTTACTAAACCAATCCGGTTCATTCAATTGGTCAAAAATTTAAAAAAAAAAAAAGTTTTAAAAAAATGTAACAAAGAAACTAATTAGATAATTGCAACCTATAATTAGTTCAAGTTAAGACTAAAAGACTCCAACCTTTTTTCTTTATTTTATTTATAATTTTTTACATAATTTCTATCAATTTTTTCTCTTCTTAATCATCCATCTCTTCATGATCTCCCCATTAATTTCTCAAATTCCTCCAACAAAGTTCAAATTTGTATTTGACCTATATGCACAAGTTTCATTTTCTAATCTATGATTTTTTTTATTTTACTTTATAAATTACTAATTTTCTAAAATAAGATTTTTATTTTTTGGTATCAAACTTGTCGTATTGATATAATCATAATTCTTTTTTCCTTTGTTTTTTCTTTTATTTTGCTTTGTATCTTTGCTTTTTTTTTTAGTTTATTTTATTATAATCTCATTAGCAAAAGAATTATAGTTATGATCATGTGTCTAAATCTCTATAGAAGAATGTGCAGATTGCATATATGATAAAAATAGTAATATATAATTTATTTATTATTTATTTATGACATCACGGTCAAAAACGGTCAGTCCACTGGTTGAACCAGTGACCCGTGACTCGGTAATTTCCAGTTCAATGAACGGTCTGGATTTTAAAACCTTAGTCTTAAGATGCGAAAACTGGAAAATTCGGGTTCTGAAATTAACTTGAGCCAGATCTTGCAAACACACCGACATCTGGAGAGAACTTTGGTTGACCTTCTCGATAGAATGTCGATGATAATATGTGATTGCAGACTCAAGAACTTGTTATCGTCACCATTCACTTGTATTATTTTGTCGTCTTGATTTTTGTGACTCAATCTCCAATTGGACAGTCCCATGAAACTACAAGCAGAGTAGCTCAAAATGGTGCTCAAACTTATGTTTCGGTTCTTCTTCCTTGATTGAGAGAATCAATTTGTAGCGTGCATAGAATAATTTGTGGAATCCATACAAAGGAATTTTCTATGGTAAGAAGACCAGTAGATAATAAAGGAATTTGTGGAAGACTAGAAGATTATAAGGAAGACCAGTAGAATCAATTTATAGTGTGCATAGAATGATTTTTGGAATGCATATAAAGGAATTTCAGTTCTTCTTCTTTGGAGTTTGGGCAACTTGCTGTTGAATTAGTCAATCGTGGCTTGCCAACCTGTATGAATTAAGTATTTTATTTTAAAATATCGAGCGTGAGATACAATAAGGAGTTCAACACCTTAACCACTGCCTTCCACTACTAGTGGTTTCGTAAAGTCTCCTAAATGCTAGCATATTTTTCATTTTTCTTCCAATTCCCTTCGATGCCTTGCCTTCTCTTGTTCTACATGTTATTTTTATTTGTTAAAATTTGGATTTTGAATATCTTTCTAAATTTCAAAAAGTAAAGAGTGATCGATCAAATATCCCAATCTCCACAAAAATGTTCCACATTACATCTGACTCTATTTGGATTTTAGTTTTTCTAAAAACATGGCTATGATTGGCTCCTATTTCTTAAAATACTTTCATAAAACACATCAACGTGAACTCTCCTCAAAAAAATATCTAAGAATACATAAAGATAAAATAAAAACTCTAATTATCCAAATCACCCAAACATTAAAACCACGTTCCCATCAACCATTAAGGTGCTATTCGGTTGATTACTACATCTTATGGACAATATTTGTGTAAATTAAAATATTAGAACTGTTCTGGTTGAAATTGAATACTTTGTGGACTACTTGTTTTGGCGGAAACATGAATGACCAAATTAGTCTAGCCCCAAAATGCTTTTTCCCCCCTAAAAACACCAAAAAAAAAAAAACCAAATCAAATGAAAATATGTACAGATGAGCATCAATTAATTGGATTATGCCTTTTTTTCGAATTACAAACTCCTTCAATGGAAGAAAATCAAGAGATCGATTACCTTCCAAAAGTTCAAAATGTCGGAGAACGTCTTATTTAGATTGTAATTTTTAAAAAATTTTACATTTTCTATGAACTCATCTCTCAATCGTTTTTTATATTATACATAATATTGTTACAGTATATTTTTTTTTTGGTAAAAACTCAAAAGAATAACAATCCAAACAAGAAATTTATGGTTAATTAGCTTCGTGGAAGATAACAATTATGACATGAGGACCAAGTCCTAAAAGAAACAAATTGTTGATCAAAGAGACAGTCACCTCATGAAAAGTTTTCGTATGTACTAACGATTGACCTCGACACATTTTTTTTTTTTTTTTGGGGGTATAGATAAATGGGAAGCTATCAAACAAAGTCGTTCTCCTCTGAATGTCTGACAAGTAAATAATTAATTTTGTTCCCGGCACTGCAAAATGATGCTCCACAGCACTGCTACTTGCTCTTCAAGACCTTTCTTTTATCTAGAGCCTCAATGATAACCCAAAAAAAAAAAAAATGTCAGCCTGATAGAGCTAGATTAAACTAGATTTGAAGGGATTTTGGATCTTTTGCGGTTGGCCAAAGCAATTGATTTGTTTGGATAGTAGATTATTTGGGATTATTTGGTTATCTAAATACTGTAACACTTTTTTGATGTGATGTATGTGAGATAAAAAGGTGATTGAAAAACGTGTTGATGATGTAAGTAGGAAAATAAATCAAATATTAATGTATCCAAACAAACCGAATTTGTGGACTTGTGGTTGTCCGGTTGGACCAAAAGATTGCTAGAACTTTATGGGCACACAGAAAATAGCGGTTCCTTGATAGATGAATAATTTAAACAGATTTTTGGGGGGAAATGGAAGTGGAAAATGATGTTAACCCAATACGTTTAGAAATTTCCTACACAACATCTTTACATGACTCAAAATTAATAGGTCTGTATGATCGGAATATAAGTAGATCATTGGGTAGATTTGCTACAATACAGATATAAGGGGATCGGGTTAAGATAACTTAAATGTTGACACACTTATCCGATAATAACTGAACATTACTAAATTGTCCCTCTTAATTTTTTTTTCGATTATTTGTTACTGTACCTTTCGTGCATATTATATATGGAGGTATTAGACTTCATTTCTATTCAAAACTCTAAACTTTGAAGTTTGTTTTATATTTTGAAGACTTTATTAGTAAAAATTTTTGAAGACTTTTGAGTATTGTGTTTTATTATATAATATTCTGGTAATAGATTTTTTTTCGGTTGAAAGTTTGTGTTTACATTTCGAATTTTTTTGGATGCTTTGAGCGTTTAAGACTTTATTGTGAGTATATTGTCATTGAAAACTTTTCCATAGTAAGAGTAAAAGGGTTAAATTATTATTGTCTTTCAAAATACTTAACGAGTGAAACAAGTTGGATCGTCGTGTCAGCTTTTTGATGAGTAAGTCATAGTACAATATGACAGGATAATAGACTCTCGATTGAGATTTTTGACAGAAGTTCCAAAACAACATGACACGAATATGATACGTCATGATCCATCACCACTCATAAATTTACCATATCATTTTGGATCCATCACTACTTTGAAACAAAGGCATGCTCTTAATATATTGTGGTAGTTTTGATGTTACTTTTTAACAAAAACAGTAAGAACGAAATTTTAGCCTATTGATTTCTTCTCAATTTCTTTTTGTCTTTCTTTCTTTCTTTTTTTTTTTTTTAATTCAAGGAAAGACTCCAAACTTACAAGGGGAAAGGGGAAACTAAGAGGGTTGGAGAGCCAAACCAAGTATCCCACGGTGATGTGACTAATATCTTTACTAAGTTGAATCTTGAAAACCTTCTCAGATTCTTCATTCAATCAAAGATTAGATTTCAATAGCATTAGCCTTTTCTTGAATAAGTTTGATTGTCTTACTAGCTTGGGCTTTTTCCATGATTAGAAACTTACAGCTAAACAAATTCTCTCATCTGAAGTTTGTGGGATGAAAATACCAAAAATTTCAAAAAGCTCACAGGACAAAAACTTTAAAAACATTTTTTCCCTTAAACTTCAATATCTAATATAAAGGAGTTCTATAGTACCTTTTGGATCTCATATCCATAAGTATCAATTCACTGTTGGATGTATAAAAGAAATATCAACCGATAGATAATTTTAGTAGTTTAAATTATTGAATGATGTAGAAGGAGGTTATTGGATTAGAATCATGGGTATGGTACCCAAAAATGATGGTAGATATATAATTCATTCAACTTTTTTCCTCTTTAAATTATTATACATTTTCAAAATCTTTAATATGTTCATAATTAGATGAATGTCACCATTTTTCTTGGGTGCATTTGGTTCGCAGATTGAATGAGACGGGGGTTATTTATTCTCTTGGGTACATTTGGTTCGCGGATTGAATGAGAGGGGGTTATTTATTCTCTAATTTTTTATCCTGGATTAAGTCATGCTCAAATGAGTAATCTTATTATCTAGTGTGTGGTTGATTTTGTATTGGATGGGATGTCTTAAAAAAATAACTCCATCCTCTATTTGGTTGGAAATAAGATAAGGTGGGATTACTTATTTAGACCAAAATATCTTTTTTGATAGATCTACAACTATAGGTGTTTGGGGTTTTGGTAAACCCAAACTTGATGTTTTGGCTCTGAACCAATATATAAGGTTTTTGTCCTTAAACGAGTCTAATCTTATTAAATAGGTTCACAAGTCTCAATTTACATGTCTAACCTTTTATGAATTAAATTTGTCCAAAAAAAATATATGACTATATAACTAACTAGTAGGGCCAAAATAATATAAAATTTACTTTCGATTTTAGTAGGGGTAAATCAGTCTAAAATTTTAGTAGGACTAAATTAGCCAAACATTTAATTTATTAATAACAAGGGTAAATTAGTCTAAAATTTAGCTATTTCAATAAAATGTTCAAATTGGATCAAAACACAATTTTTATTAGAAGGGGCAAATTTATCCAAGATTTTAGTTATTTCATTAATATGGACAAATGATTGAAAAATCTAGTTTTGTTAATAGCATGGGCAAATCAGTCCAAAATTATGGTTTATCATTAATATGGATAGAATAGTCTAAAATTAATTTTTTATTAGTGAAAGCAAATTGGTCCAAGATCTGTTATGTGAGTAATAGGGGCAAATTAATCCAATATTTAGATAATATTATAAAAAGAGAGTAGGTTTATATAGTTGTTTGAATAAAGCATTATTCTATTAGTAGAGATAAGTAATCTCAATTGTCATCATCCCACTTTTTATTGATACAGCTCATACCACCTTACTTGTAGGATTATTTTATCCCTCATATGGAGGATTAATTCAAATAAGTGGAATATACCATACTATAATCTCATATGTAAAACACAACCAAATATGGAATGATATAGGATTAGTAATCCAATCTATTAACATTTCATCAACAAATGGACCTATACATACATACATACATACATACATACATACATATATATATATATATATATATATATATATATATATAACAAACTTTGGATTTTCGGGCATATAA
Organism: Gardenia jasminoides; assembly: GCA_013103745.1. Lineage (NCBI taxonomy): Eukaryota > Viridiplantae > Streptophyta > Magnoliopsida > Gentianales > Rubiaceae > Gardenia > Gardenia jasminoides. The sequence continues at coordinate 10,199,318 of CM023102.1, read as the reverse complement.
ATATTTGTCATCTTTGAAAAGTCGAAGCATAATTTTCATTTTTTTATTTTCTATCCCTTGTTCATTCTACATCATCTTATTCTAATCCTTCGGAATTTGAATTGTGTGAGGTTCAAAAGGAGATGATCTGAAAACAATCAGTATGTCCACTCTAGCAATCATTTCATGAAACAATTAACCATTTTCTTAAAACCACTAATCGTGTCCACTCTAGCAATCATTTCAAGAAACAACTAACCAACCTTTTGAAACCACTAATCGTAGGGTTAATGGTCAAGAAAACTCCCACTTAGTAGAGCAGAATTCAATCTTGACTAGCAGATTCGGGTAGAGAGTAAATACAGGAATGGCTAGAGGTTGGGTCAAGAAAATATATATGGGCTTGTTTAGCACTCAAGTTTTTTGCCATATTTTTAATAAATAAAATTTTTACAACGTTGTCTATAGTAACCCCCTAAAAATACTCTAAAATTTTAAATATATACATTTCAAAATATTTAAAAACACACAAGTTTTTTCTTTCTATCCCCCTTTTTCTTCCTCCTTCCCCTTCTCAACCCACCATCGCCACTCGGCACCTACCCTCCCTATTTATCTCTCTTCCTCCCTTCATTTTCTTTCCTCTCTCCATTCTCCTACTTTCCCACTCCTCTCCCCTTCTCTCCCTTCTTCTCTGCCTCCTTCCCTGTCTCCCTTCCCCCGCCCCTCTCTCCTTCCTCACCTTTTAGTCACATAGTTGGTAACCTGACCTGTAGAAGGCCACGAAGGGGAGGAAGAGAGAAGAAGGAAGGGAAGGGAGAGAAGAAAAATGGAAGGAAAGAGAAGGAGAAGGGAAGAGGAGAAGAGAGAAGAAAAGGGTGAGATGGTGGTGGTGGAGGAGGAAGAATGAAGGAAGAAGAAAAAGAAAATAAAAAAAGAAAAAGAAAAGAAAAAGGAAAAGGAAAATAAAAAAATAAAAATTTTTCTCCAAACTCTACAGAAAAGTTTTTTTTAACAATTTCAACAATAATTCACAATAAAATTTTATATGAACACTCGAGAAACTCACCATCAAATAGGACATACTTAGAAACTCGATATTACCTGGTAGACCAAAGTCCAATTTTAAATAGAAGGTTGGAGTTAGGAAGGAACTAGAGCTTAATCTTAATTAGCAGGTTTGAGTTAGGGAGGAAACAGGGACTTAGGAAGGAAATAGGGGAACAGAGAGAAGTTGGGTCAAAGAAATGTATACTTTGAATTTGAAACTCTATACCACATTAAAAAAAATTATCTAGTTGGTCCTCAAACAATCAAATCCGTAGACATTTAACCCTCCAACTATTATTTGTATATTTTTTGACCTCCAACTCCTAAAAACATATACTTCTGACTCTTTTGTTCATTCAAGCCATTAAAATCAATAGAAATTACACCATGCATAATACACAAGCAAAAATCTACTCATACCTAACAAGATTCGTAGAAATTTGAGTCCAAATTTGGAATCTACTCGAAAAATAGAGTCTAAAAGTGCAATTTTATCTAATTTTGATAATACTAGAATAGTTATCAACTATTGGTCAACAACAATCAATAGCTGTTGATTAGCGTGTAGTGGTTACAACGGTGATTAGATAGGATTGAAGGATTGAAAATGATCAAAATTATATCATTTTGAGATAGATTTTATTAGAAGTAATGACTGAAATTGACAAAAGGGTTAGAAACATAAATTTTTAGAAATAGAAGGGCTAAAAATGCATGAATAATAGTTGAAGTGCTAAAAGTGTACGTGATTAATAGTTTGAGGTTGGCCAGGTTTTTTGCCCTAAAAAGAATAGTTTTCACCTAAGGTACAAAAGGAGCATCAAATGGGATTACTAGCCTTCCTTCCATTCTCATTTTATAAACTTCTAATTTTGAGGTCCGTTTACATTCCAAAACTTAAAAAAGCAAAAATGCCTGAAATTTGTTTTTGATAGTTACTTTGCTTCGTGAAAGATAACAAAATATTGGGTTTGTTTGGCACCCAAATTTTTTACCCAATTTGTATAAAACTTATTTTTTTCCTACTTTAACTATAGGAACCCTCAAAAAACTTCTAAAGTTTTTAACATACACACCCAAAAACGCTACACCAAAAAACTTTTTTCCTTCATTCCTTTCCTTTTTCTTACACAAAAACTACACACCAAAAATACTCACCGCCAGCACTAGCCATCACCTCCGATACCGGTGACCTCTTTTTTTTTTCTTTCTTTCTTTCTTCCCTCCCTCTCCTTTCTCTTCCCTCCTCCCTCCCTCACCTCCCTCTCTCCTCTCCCACCCCTAGTCTGATCTCGGGAGGGAGGGAGGGAGGGGAGGGGGAGAGAGGAGGGAAGGAAGAAAGGGAAAAAAATGAGTGATAGATTGGGGGAGGGGGAAGAAGAAAGAAAGAAAAGGGAAAGGGAAAAGGAGAAGGAAAAAGAAAAGGAAAAGAAAAAAGAAAAAGAAAAAAACAAAAATCTATCAAAAGTTTTTACACATCCAAAAAATTTTTCTACAATTTCTACAGTAAATTACAGTAGAGTTAGACACCCAAAAAACTCACTCCCAAACGGGCCTAATGACGTGAGGACCAAGTCATAAAAGTTATCATTCATTTCATGATCAAGGACATAGTTCACTTCAAAGTGGACCTTGACCTTTTGACCTTAGCTATAAGTTATCTTATGGAAGTTGGGTAAAATACAAAAATGCTCCCCATGGTTAGGCTATCCCACAAAAAAGTTCCCTTTGATTTCGAATTGTACAATTCAGTATCTCATATTTTGAAGTTAGTTAAAAAATCAGTGAGAAGCATCAGAATTGATGTGTTTGAGGTAAGTGCACTTGAAATGCAAGTGCTCAATCAAAAAAGTAGCTTTTTAAGACAAGTTTGACTTAATATACCTATTCTACCCTTCATACCATAATAAAAATCCAATGGGTGCAAAGTTTTGGCTCCAAACTTGTGGCTAACAGATTAGAAAATAACAAGGAAGAGTAAAGAGAAATCAATGGAGCTTCCACGTTAGGAAAGGTAAAACTTTTAAATTTTAAAATTCACCGTTACGATATTTTCTTTTGGAGGATATTGTAAGGATTTAGATCAAAAAATATGAACACATTTGCTATCTTTATAATGAAGGAAAATTAGGAAAATTTTGATGATGTCCTCCTCATGCCCTCGAGGAGGTGGTGGAGTTAGAGACCTTCGATTCCAGTATAAGATGTGTCATTGTTGAAGAAAGGTGAGCATAAAGATTGTTGAGTGAGAAAAGTCATCAGAAAAGCTGGGACTACTATTTTGTGAGCCCGCCTATTGAAGAACATTCCAATTCAGATGATGTCCTCTCCAAAGTAGCAACTCTATATAATGAAATGAAGACCTTAAAATTGGTAGTTGGGTGTTATCTTATGGTTTCTATTTTTTCTGTTTTGCTGATAATGAGTCTACTAAATAAGACATGGAATTTGGTACATTGTTGTATGTAGTTATCCCTCAATGGAATGAAAGCAAGTTGGTGATTTGCATTTTCATAAAAATATGCTGCTATTGTGATGGTGTTTGTACAAAATGTCTTAAAGCAAGTGTGGTTGTAGAAATTGAGCAATAACTGATATAGCAAAACAAAATGGAAAAAGCAATATACCCATATTTGGCTATTAGTTAGGAATTTTTACTGAACATTAACCTAGTTGCCAAGAGAAAGTCATTCAAAGAGCAATAACAAAATGTAGATGAGTTTCCAAATACACTTAAACCACTAGCTAAAGTAGACAAATTTATCCTAGAAATCATTCACGATGCAGTTAAGCTAGTTTAATACATCATTACAACCAAAAGTAGACAAATGTATCCTAAAAATCATTCACGATGTAGTTAAGCTAGTTTTATGCATCATACAACCAAAAGTAATCTTCCAAAAGAAGTTCCAAGTTCAAGGCATCATTACAACCAAAAGTAATATTCCAAAATGAAGTTCCAAGTATAGAACAACAAATTTTTTCTAGTAATTAAGGCTAGCCTAATTTTGATTTATTTGCCCTTAACTTTTACAGGACATTAGAAATCAAAGGAGGACTGACTTTTTTTGCTACTGTAGTGGTGCCATCAGTCTTGTTACTTCCTTTCAAACCTTTAATAAGCTACAAGTAAAACAAAAATGACACTTAAATTGCATGAATACAAAGGAATACTACCCTAAACATATTTGTCATTATCAATAGGTCCAATGTAAGAGTCATACCTGAGTTAAAGATTGATTAGAATTCATAGTCCTAGCAATACTATTAGTTGGTTGAGTATATGCCTTCCTAGGCTTGCGACTTTGTCAGGTAGCAGCAGCTCCTTTAACATTTGATTATGGCAGTAAGGTTGTGGTTGAATAGATGATTCAATAGTTGACGAGTCATTAATTGGCCTTGCTACAGCTCCACTTGCCTCGGGTGCCTACATCAAAAATGGTTTAACATTAGTGATGGCTAACCAAATTTTGAAACAACGCTATCAAAATGCGTGAGAAGGACATATTACCTTGTAAAAGCTGGAGTTAGGATGAATGACATTCTTGTAGCTTCTTCAATTATGCCAAACATCTCTTGTAAAAGCTAAAAACATCTCTTGCAACCTTAGCAACTGATAGCTACGTGATATTGCTCCATGTTTATGCCAAACATGATATCCTTTACCTTTCTCTTAGCTCTACCAATCTTAGGAATTGATATATTGATCATTGAATCTCTTCTTATGTCATTCTTCAATCCCATCAAATCAATTTTTAGGTTATCCTTAACTTATCGTGGTACTTTTGGCTGAGATATGTTGTTATTTTATGTTTATTCTTATATTCTCTAACACACACATGCTCACCTTTCAAGGACTTTATTTGAAAAGTGGATTCATCTTGAATTGGTATAGCATGAATCCTCCAACTACAGCCTTTTATGCATTTGGTAATAATTTTCTTGGAATAGTTTTTCGTCCAAGTAACTTCATATCCTTCTCTAACCATTTATTCACATAACACATACCTGAACACATGAAAATTAGTAAACTTGTGCCCAACTTTCAACTCAAAGTGTGACTTTCTAAACTCAACTTCAGGATTAAAATCAAGGTATTCATTTTCCTCTCCATTATTAGAACCAAATCTGTCTAGCAACTCTTCATTTGGAATCACAAGCTCTTGCCAATCCTTTTGAGTCAGCTCTCTTTCTCTATCTTTTTCCAAAGCTATTTATTCTCTTTCTCTATCTTCTCCCAAAGTTGGTTCTTCTATTTTTGAGTTGCCATAAGCTGTGGCAAGGCTGAATGATTCATCTTGTAAGGGTCTTGGAGATGGTTTTTAAGCTGAAAGTTGAGATGGAATTTGCTGTATCATATCAGGCCCTTTGGAACTCTTGCATTTACTAGCCTTTTTCTTCTTTGCAGCATTGGCAGGACTCTATTCATCTTTTTTTTCCAGCAAATAAGAATACATGCAGAGGTAGTTTTGATGTAGAAGTAGTGCCATTGAGTTTCCTGTTGTCTTTGGTTGTTGTCTCTATCAATTTTTCTCTTGTTTTCTCTAGAAATATCTTTGTTGGGTACAAAAATATCCTCGTCTTCTAGTGTTTCCAACCCCTCCTTTCACCAATCAGATTTCTCATCATCATCAACAGTCCCTTTCTGTCATTTATTCCACTATCATTTATAGCACTACCTTTATTTTTTGTTGTTAAGTTGGCAGTTGTTGATTTAGCTTGTGTACCACTAGTTTCCAATGTAGTGTTCGCATCACCTTCAGTATATTTTTCAAATGGCTCATCCCCATTGCAAACATTAAGTTAAACTTTTTGGCATCTTCCAATATACTACATTCATTAATTTAGTATCATTCATTGTCTCTAATTGGATGTAGGCCACCATCCAAGTTTACTATTAGAGCACAAAAACAAAATGTCCCGCTAGTTCTAGCAATATCTACTTTTTTAAACATTCTATTAGGCTGATTATGAATATCTAACCTTCAACTCTTTCTTTGAAATGGCCATGTGGGTTTCTATATAGTGGAGAATTATTTTTTCTTTAAATTCTCCAATCAAAATACATATGTATAACTACTTTTTCCTCCGATTTCTTCCCTTCTGTTCCATGAGACAACCAAGTAAAATAATCACTTTTTAGTATCCAAGTAATTTGTTATTAACAATGATGCAAAAATCCAACAAAACATAATCAGATTAAACAAAGTAATTTAAAGTGGGATTGGGGACTACCTTTGACTACAATAGGTCTAATTTAGCCCCATACTTAAGCTTCCAAGAAGAGATAAGAATACCAATTGAACAGCAAGCTTGTCTTGTGCTAACAACTCAATGACTAACTTGACATTGACAACTATTTACACGAGAGTTCTACTCCAACACAAATAATACTTAGTTGAATTTTACTCAATGACAAACAAATCTGAAACAAATCAGAAAACTTAGAATCTCCCCCTAGATAGCAAATTCCTTAGTCAAGTTACTCATTTTCCTAGTCAAAATAATGCAAAAGTCCCCCAAATAGTAGATCCCTTAATCTAATATTTGATACTCAAAAATAGTAGATTCAGGGCATAAATGATAGTCAATACATCAAAAAACTTATTTTCATCAAATAATTAAGTCAACATCAAATCCGAAAAATGTAAATCAAATCAGTAACACAAAACCTTAATTGAAATAGGCAAAGGATGATGTATGTACCCATTTTCGTTCAATACTTTCACAAAAAATCTTCACTTCATCGTATTCTGCTTCAATCTTGTTGTTTGATTGAAATAACAATCATAAATCTTGTAAATTATGGCTCTCTCTCTCTCTCTAGCTAAGGTTTGTTGACTTCTCTCCCTCTCTCTTCATTCTTTGGAGTGAATGAAACTAATGAATTTCTTCAGCTATTTTTTCCTTATATTATTAGAGCAATTCTGGTATTTTACTCACAATTGTTTGTTTTAGCGATTTTCTTCTATATTTTGCATTATTTCAAACTGTGAGGTACTGAATCGTAATATTCAAAACAACATGGGTTTTTCCGTGAGATAGCCTAGCCACGAGGGACTTTTTTGTCTTTTACCCTATGAGAGTTCGTAACAACTAGCAAGGTCATTAATTATCTTCCTTTCATTTTTTTCTCCAATCAACAAGTAGAGCGAAATTAAACAAATTTGAAGGAATATTTCACGGTTAAGTAGACCACTTTAAAATACAATATATGGTTCATTAAATATCAAACTTGTAATTGTCCAATTGAACCAAAAGATTGTTAGAATAACAAAAGCAATGGACACAATAAAAGAAACAAATAATTCTTTAATAGAGAATTCAAGATTGGAAAAAGAAATTGAAAAAAAAAATGTTAAAGCTATGTGTTCCTCAACTAATACCATGTGATCAGATAAAAAAGAACATTATTTTGATGGAACTCTTGTTTTTTGTGTATAGAGTTCAAACTAAATTTCATTTTGGACCCTCAAACTACAGACTCATGATACAGTAGCAGGAGTGTGAAAAATGAAGCAATTCCACGAACACCCTCCATAAAAGGAATAAATGGTTGAATCACATTCAGACCTCGAAATATGAATCAAAGATTCAAAGATAACAAGAGAAAACTCAATAATTTGAATAATCATTTAAATTTTCATTAATATTAGATAACAAAGGAATCAATTACAAATACCCTAGATATGCCTATTTATAGGCTAGAAGTATCAATCCAGCAAGTTATTTGACAATTAAGAAACTCCTAAACAATCTAACTAGAATAGAAAACAAAATAATAAATAAAATAGGAAAATGAAACAAAACAGGAAGCTGCTACTCAATTAAATCTGACCCGATTGGGGCATGGTAATTAGGCCGGATGTTTTCTGATATAAAGTCGCGCCGATGATGAAACTAGTTATCGCACCAAACTTTTTCTAAAGTCTTGGCACTACTTCCTTTTCTTACCTCTGCACACACCTTTGTCATCAACAAGAATCATAATAATAATCCTATATAAATTAATTAAAAATAATAATGAAATCATAAAACTAACCCTAAATTTGATCCTAAATAATTTCTCGAGATAGGGACAACAGAGGTTGCATCCAAGAGGGCAACTCAATTCCACATCACATTTCCCCACTTGAAAAAAATTCACCCTCGAGTTCCACCAAAGAGTTAAATGCAGGATCCATGAGAAGACCCCGTAATGATTCTCCTACGAATTTTACAAGGATAATTCCTCCAATGGAACTATTGCATCCAGTTATGCTCATCTTAAACTCCATGAAATCTCAGGAAAACTTCAGAACCAACAACTTCACCATCTTTCTACAACCACACAAACTTTGTTACTTTCCTGATGCTGATGAAGAATTCAACAATTGGAATAGCCAATCAAATTTTCATTAATATTTGATAAAAAAGGAATCAATTATAAAGATCCTATATATGCCTATTTATAGGCTAGAAGTACTAGTCCAGCAAGTTAATTGAAATTAAGAAACTCCTAAACAACATAATTAGAATAGGAAACAAAACAATAAAGAAAGTGAAAAAATAAAACCAAACAGGAGACTGCTATTCGACTAAGGGTGCGTTTGATAAAACTGAAATCTGAAAACTGAAATCTGAAATGTGAAATCTGAATTCATTAAGTGATTGAATTGTTAAGTATTAGATCTATGATATTTAAATGTATATCACATTCAGTGATAAGTGAAAAGCTTATCACTTATTTTTGGAAGTAAGTTTTGCCTAAAAGATTCAGTGCCACTTAATTAATTCAGATGTTCTATTTTTTATTATCAAACGCATCTAAACGGTTAAGATCTGAATCCATTAAATTTAAGTGCTGAATTGGGTTATCAAACAAGACCTAATTCTGCATAAATTATTAGTCCGAATGTAGCGCCAGACTTCTTCTCAAGTTTTGACGCTACTTTCTTTTCTTTCCTCTGCATCTTCTTTGTCGTTGACAAGAACCACAATAATAACTATAGTAAAATCAATTAAAAATAATAATAATATCACAAAGATAACTCCAAATTCGACCCTGAATAATTTATTGAGATGGGAATGATGGAGGTTGCAGCCAAGGGGACAACTCGTTCCACATTAGACCCCTTACTTGAAAAGAACTCACCATCGAATTTTACGAAGAATTTGAACACAGGATCCATGAGAAGACATAGTCACAATTCTCTCATGAATCTTATAAGAGCAATGCTAACGATTGAAGTGTTGTATCCAGTCACACTCATAATAAAATCCACGCCATTTAGGGAAAACTTCAAAAACAACGAATGCACCATCTTCCTGCGACCATACAAACTTCATTATTTTCCTGATACTAATTCAACTTTCTCAGTTTTCACAGGAAAATTTTCTAGTGGAGAAAATTTATTAAAAATAATTCTCTCATGAAGACCAATATTTTCTTAGTCCGAGAAAATAACTGAATCAACTGATTCATCAAGAAAATTTCCAATAATATTCTCATAAAAATTGTTATTTTCCGATTCAGGATAACTATGGGAACTTCAGATTCGATAGGAGGTGAATCTGACGGTGTTAGATCTACAAAGATGTTTTCAATCTCTATAGCTCGAAATTCATCGAAAGCCTCAAGATCCACCATTGAAAAGCATGGAAAAGATACTTCAAAATCATCCTCTTCACCCTTAGATTCACAAATATACTCCAAACATGTCGTCTTTGTTCTTGTTCATGGCATGCAGCCACTTGTTCATCATAAACACATTTCTCAAAGAAGACTTGTGCCTCAGAGATTGGGATGAATAAATTCCAGTTTAGGTTCGGGAATGAAAAGGATATGGAGATGGTGTTAAACAAGAGGCCATGGGTTTATGATGGCCAGCCTTTGATCTTACTGAAATGGAGGGCAGGATTGGAGGAGGATGAAAAGGCTTTTGGCAAAACACTGGTATGGGTGCAGATCTGGAACATTCCTCTACATTGGGCTACAAAGGGAGCTGGCAGGAAGATGGGGAGTGTTTTTGCCAGAGTTCATGAGGTCATTGTTCCTCCGGGAGGGGGAAAGGAAGGTAAGCATCTAAAAATTTTAGTGGAAATAGATTTGTCTTTACCGTTACCTAAGGATCTATGATTAATAGTAATGGTGTGTTAAGATGGATTGAATTTAAATACGAGAAGTGCCCTGATTTCTGTTTTTGCTGTGGCTTGATTGGACATCATGAAAGGATTTGTAGCAGGAAAGGGCTCAATATAGATACAAATGAACAGTATGGGAATTGGTTGAGAGCTAGTTTTCCCAGGAGTCCGGGGAAAAAATCTAGGAATGGGAATGAGACTAAAAACTTTAATAGATCTGGTAATGAGGAGCAGAGGGAGGGGGAAAAGGAAAAGGTTAACAAAAATTTGATGCTCACATACGCAGGTGAATCTCATGAAGTTACAGGAAGTCAAATTAATAGTAATAGGGCTAGGGTTCTGAATGGAAGGGTTGAGAATGGATTACATAGGACTGGAATGATGAGTAAGGAGGTGGAGGAGAGTAATGGACAGAGGGAAGATAATGCTTTGAAAGAAAAATTAAAAATCAAAGACAAAGGAGGGGAAACTGAAAAGAACATGGATAAGAATAAGGTTAACCAGGAGAACAATAAAGAGAGAATTGAAACTGATAATAAGAAGGGGGAGGTTGTTATGGCTGAAAATGATTTGGGGCAGGTAGTAAAGTCTAAGGAAAGTGTAATAGCTGGTAAGGCTAAAGGACAGCAAAAGACTAATAACAAAACTGGCAGAACTTGGAAACGTTTGGTTCAAGATGTGGGTAGAAGGAAGCCTTTATCTGACTTAACAAATGGGGAAAAAGAACTAGACTCAGGGAAAAGGAAGGGGGTTATTATCTGTGGGGATGATGAGGAGGAGGTACTGGTCTGTGATAAACTGAAAAGAGCAAAAACTGGTGAATATAAATCAGATTGGATGGAAATTGCTGAAGGGATGGAGCCCTCCCTTAATGGGGCTCCCAACCTTAATAAGAGCTGTGGTGTGGAACTGTCGAGGTGCGGGGAGGCCCTTGACAGTTTCCCAGCTCAAGGAATTAGTAAAATTCCACTCCCCATCTCTTATTTTTCTATCTGAAACTAAAAATAAAAAGAGCTATATGAATAATGTTAAACAGTGGGTTAAGTTTGATAATATTTTTGTGGTGGATCCTGTGGGCATGTCAGGGGGTCTGGCAGTAATTTGGAAGAATGGTATTGAGTTTAAAAAGGTGTTATTCACTAGCTTTACAATTGAGTTGTTGATAAATGATAAAGAAGCAAATGTTAATTGGTGGTGTGTGTGTGTGCCTATGCTAGTCCGGATGATAATATTAGAAGGGAACAATGGAAAGTCATATGTAGAAGAAAACAGATTTGGGGTGAATGCTGGGCAATCATGGGTGATCTTAACGAGATTGCTTCAAATGGTGAGAAGTGTGGGGGAAACATCAGAATTGAAAATAGCTTTAGGGATTTTAGGAAGTTTATGAATGACAACAACTTAGAAGATATTGGCTTTGAGGGAGTGCCCTGGACTTGGTGTAATAACTGGGGGGATAAAGGAGAGATTAAAGAAAGATTGGATAGGATTCTGGGAACAAAGGAGTGGGTGGAATGGTTTCAGAAGGCTAAATGCTTCCACATTGAGGCCAAGCATCGATCATTGTGCTCTAATCTTGGATACCCAGCATGTGGAGGGAAAAGAAAAAGAAATTTTCTTTGATAGGAGATGGTTGCAACAAAAAGGAGTTTCAGAGGTAATAAAAGAGGCATGGAAAAAGGATACGCAAGGATCTAGATTGTTTAAGGTGCAAAGTAAAATTAAACAGGTTAGATTGGACCTGCTGAGTTGGAGCAAGAAGTTTACAAGTAATTCTAAGGGTCAAATTAATAAATTTAAGCAGGAGATAAAGGAGGAAAGAGGGGGCATGAATGGAGGAAACAAAGCCAATTAAAAGGAAGCGATATAAAGGGAGGAAGTTTATTGGTGTCAAAAAGCTAGGATCAAATGGCTTAAGGAGGGTGATAAGAATACGGGTTACTTCCATGCTAGTGTGGTGGGAAGGAGAAGGAAAAATTATATCAGTAACTTGAAAAAGCTAACGGGGGAATGGTGTGGTAATGGGCAAGAAACCTGCCAGGAAATAGTTGACTACTTCCAGAATTTGTTTACTTCAAATAAACCAAAGGAGTTTGGGGAAGTTTTGGAAGGGATCCCACAGATTATCACTGCTGAGATGAACAGGAAGCTGACTTGCCCAATCACAGATCAGGAAATCAGCAAAGCAGTGTTCTCTATGCATCCAAACAAGTCTCCAGGACCTGATGGTATGTCCCCTATATTTTTTCAAAAATTTTGGTCTATTCTTAGTGTGGATATTATTAATGCAGTTCACAGCTTCTTCCATTCTGGTTTTTTGCTTAAATCTGTAAATGAAACTTTGATCACTCTTGTTCCAAAGTCTGATTCTCCTTCAATGATTACTGATTACAGACCAATCAGTTTGTGCAATGTCCTTTACAAGATTATATCTAAAGTATTGGTCAATAGATTCAAATCAGTAATTGGTCTCTGTATTGGTCCTAAACAATCTGCCTTTGTTCCTGGAAGGCAGATTCTTGATAACATTATAATAGCTCAAGAATGCATTCATTTTTTAAAAAATAAAAGGACAGGAAAGGATGGTTACATGGCTATTAAATTGGATATGGCTAAGGCATATGACAGTGTTGAATGGGTTTTTTTGGAGAAAATTATGGAAAAAATGGGTTACTGTGGACAATGGATAAATTGGATTTTGGTATGTGTTTCAACTGTGTCTTACTCTGTTAATCTTAATGGGGAAAGGAAGGGATATATTAAGCAACCAGAGGATTGAGACAAGGGGACCCTTTGTCCCCATATCTCTTTCTAATTTGTGCTGAAGGATTCTCTGGTTTACTAAAGCAGGGGAACAGGGTAGGCAACCTGACAAGTCTGAAAATTGCTAACGAGGCCACGAGTGTGTCTCATTTGTTTTTTGCAGATGATGCCTTAATCTTCAGCAAAGCTACAGAGAAGGAAGCCATTAATCTCATGAAGGTGATAGAAGTGTATGGGAGGACATCTGGTCAACTAATCAATGCAGACAAGTCTTCACTATTCTTTAGCAGGAATGTGAAGGAAGGTCAAAGAGAAAAGGTGATGCAAAAACTGAATGGAATGAAGCAAGTTCAACAGAGTCGTTTTCTGGGGTTGCCTTTGGTCATTGAAGATCTAAGAGTCAGATTTTTGATTTCATCAGACAAAAGACAACCTCCAGATTAAAAGGTTGGAAAGAAAAGTTACTAAGCCAGGCAGGGAAAGAAGTGATGTTGAAGGCTGTTATTTTGGCTCTACCAGCATATGTTATGGCCTGTGTTAAACTACCAAAGGATTTGTGTAGAAGGATAGGCTCAGAAATGGCAAAATTTTGGTGGGGGCAAAGAGGAGAGGAGTAGAGAATACATTGGTTGAACTGGGGTGAATTAGGAGAAATGAAAACATATGGAGGGCTTGGGTTTAGAAATTTAATGGAGTTCAACCAGGCTCTGTGGCGGATCATTACCAAACCAAACCTGTTAATGAGTAAGATCCTGAAGGGTAGATATTTACAAGCGAAGTCTATATGGGAAATGGATGGGAGGAGCTCAGACTCGTGGGTTTGGAAGAGTTTGTTGGGGGCAAGGAAGGTATTGGAAATGGGGAGAAGAAAGAGAGTTGGAGATGGGAGAGACATTGACATCTGGGAGGATAAGTGGCTGGCTGATACGGAGAATGGGAAAGTGAGAACAAAAAAGAAACCAAACTGTAACATTGTGAAGGTAGAGGAACTGATAAAGGAGGGGAAGTGGTGTTGTAGATATTGTATTTCAAAAGACTTTGTCCCACATTGGAAAACCAAGGAGTTTTTTAAACACTTTATATTGTCTAACTCTCCATTGGGCTTGTGATGAGCTGAGAGTTAGCATGGGCTCGCGCGCATGAGGGGAAGTTGAATTGGGCTAATTTAGTTCAAGCGGTTGATTCCCCGCTGGGTTAACGCTGACTCACCTTGGTTTTGTTTTTGTCAATCATCATTAAAGTTTTGACCAAAGCGTTTTAACGTTATCATAAGCGCGAAAATGGTAGAAAATAATATCTGCAGATACGTTTCCTAAAATCGTGTTTATGGTATTAAATCTGACAGATTAATTTTCTAAACGTTTTAGGAATGTTTATGGTATTAATTTTCTAACGTTTCCTTCCTAAAATCGTGCCATGATTTTATGCCATTGAAATCTGACAGATTAATTTCCAAACGTTTCCTTCCTAAAATCATGCCATGATTTATTGCATTGAATTTTACCTTTTATGTTACTGAAGCGTTCTGCATTTAATGGACCAACGGATCTTTTGTTAAACTTTTTCTATAAATAGCTGCATTCCTTCTCGGAGTGTCACACCTTCCTATCGATCTCTCTTCCTCTCTACTTTCTCTCTTCACTTTCTTCTCTCTCGATTCTGCTGGATATATTGAGATTTTGCTGGTACTTTCCTTCTTGATTTTCAGAAGAAGGCTTGTTTAATCTGGGAAACATTTTCAATATCGGAAATAGTTTCTTAGGGCGGTCTACCTATCCGCGACTCAAGCGTGTCCTACTTTCCGTTTATTTCTTATTCTTGTTAACATTACCGCCCTATTTTACAACAATCTAAGAAACTATGGCCAGGCAATGTTGCGCCTCTCAACAATCAACTTCATCAATTGCTTTGCATCGCCAAGCCATTTCCAAATGTATCCAAAATTGAAATTTTAAGCTAATGAAAATTTCAAAGATGGTGTGCACTCTCTCTCGATATTCATGGGTAGCCTACGCACTTACGAATCCCAACCTTCGCAAGAGGATGCCAAGACCCTAGAAACATGGCAATATGCCAATAAGGTATGTAGACACACTATTTTGCAAACTCTATCTAATGAATTGTTTGATGTCTCAGCTGCAAAGAAGCTAAGGTTATTTGGGAAGCCTTGGTAACAAAATTCACCGAAGATGCAACCAAGCAAAATTAAGTGCCGTTGGTAAATACAACCAATGGCAAATGGCTGATGACAAAGAAATAAAAAATCAAATCACGGAATATCAAATGCTGTTAGAAGAATTGAAAAATGAAGACATCAAGTTAAAAAAATTTCTGCGGGCATCTTGATTGAAAAGCTACAGTCGTGGGTTGATTACAAAAACAACTTGAAGCACAAGGAGAAAAATTACACTATGGATGAGCTCGTGAAACACATTTTGATTGAGGATTCAAGCAAAGGGAGTTAAAACTACCAAAACAAAGGAGATAGCTTTCAAAGCTAATCACGGTACAAAGCAACAATAAAAGTGCGTAATAAATCCCAAAACAACAAGTCTAGAAATCACAACTACAAACCAAAGAGTTCTAACTTTAAAAAGAAAGGAAATTGCTACAGTTGCGGAAAACTAGGGCACCATGCTGCTCAGTGCAGATATAATAAAGATGACAAAGCAGCTGGTAATCCTCCTAAGGCTAATTTAGTCGAAGGAGATGAAATAATTGCTGCAGTCATCTCACAAGCAAACATTGCAGCCAATGTAAAGAGTGGGTAGTAGACTGGAGCTACTACATATGTGCAAATCGAGAAGCTTTTCCTCCTATACTCCAATAGGGGAGGATGAAGAGGTAGTCTACCTTGGAGACTCACGGATTGCTAAAGTCCTTGGAAAGGGCAAAGTGTTCTTGAAACTTACTTCAGGAAAAACTTTGGCTCTTAATGATGTGCTGCATGTGCCTAATATTCGGGCAAATCTAGTTTCTGTAGCGTTGTTGGGAAAAGTTGGGGTGAAAGTGTCATTTGAATCTGATAAGATTGTAATGACTAGAAATAATGTGTTTGTAGGTAAAGGCTATTGTAACCAGGGACTCTTTGTACTTAACATTTCCAATGTGATCAATGAAAATGTTTCTTCTTCTGCTTATATTGTTGATTCAATTTCTTTATGGCATGCAAGATTAGGACATGTGAATGTAAGTTATATAAAGAAAATGCAATCACTTGGTTTACTTTCTGGTATTAATAATGACAACATGGATAAATGTGAAATATGTGCAGAAAGTAAAATTACAAAGAAAAGTTGTATAAGCTTGAGAGAAACGAATTATTAAGTTTAATTCACTCAGTTTAGGTGATTTAAAACAAACTATGACAAGAGGTGGTAAAAGATATTATGTTACTTTTATAGATGATTATTCTAGATATACTAAACTTTATTTACTTAGAAATAAAGATGATACTTATAATGCCTTTTTATCTTATAAGTCTGAAATAGAAAATCAACTTAATAAGAAGATAAAAGAATTAGATCGATAGAGGAGGTGAATATTTATCTATGGATAGTTTTGTGAACAAGAAGGCATAATACATGAAATAACACCACCTTATTCACCAGAATCTAATGGAGTAGCTGAACGGAAGAATAGAACACTAAAAGAAATGATGAATTCCATGTTAATTAGTTCACATGCTCGATAATTTATGGGAGAAGCTATATTATCGCATGTCACTTACAAAATAGAATTCCTCATAAAGGACTGGCAAAACACCATATGAATTATGGAAAAATTATAAACCAAATCTGAAATATTTAAAAGTATGGGGATGTCTTGCTAAAGTTTTATTGCCTGAACCTAAGAAAAGAAAAATAGGTTCTAAAACTTCTGATTGTATGTTTATTGGATATGTTGAACACAGTGCTGCATATAGATTTCTTGTTTTAAGAAGTGACGTGCTTGATTGTAATACAATTATTGAGACTAAAAATGCTGAATTCTTTGAACACATTTTTCCACTATCTAATAAAATTTCTCATGCACCTGTAGAAATAAATAAAGAGATAATTCCTAATGAGGAATTAAGAAGGAGTAAAAGGCCAAGAAAAGAATTTTCATTTGGAAATGATTTTCAAACTTTTCTTGTTGACAATGATCCTTTAACATATTCTGATGCTATTTCTTCTTCAGATTCTAAATCTTGGAAAGAAGCAATTAAAGCTGAAATCAATTCTATTATGAAAAATAAGACTTGGATTTTAGTAGATTTACCTCTAGGTGTGAAACCTATTGGTTGCAAATGGATTTTTAAAAGAAAATATAATCGATGGCTCATAGAAAATACAAAACTCGTTTAGTAGCCAAAGGATTTTCTCAAAACAAAATATTGACTATTTTGATACATTTGCACCAAGTAACAAGAATTTCCTCTATTCGTATTTTATTTGCTTTAGCTTCTATTCATAAACTTTTGTACATCAAATGGATGTCAAAACAGCTTTTAAATGGTGATTTAGAAGAAGAAATTTATATGTTACAACTGAAGGATGTATTGTACTGAACAAGAAAATAAGGTTTGTAAATTAGTTAAATCACTTTATGGCCTAAAACAAGCTCTAAAGTGGCATGAAAAATTTGATCAAGTATTGATAAATGACGGTTTTTTATTTGTTGAAGTGGATAAATGTGTATATGTTAAAACTATAGACAATGAATATGTGATAATAAGTTTGTATGTGGATGACATGCTTATATTTGGTACAAACTTAAATATTGTCAACAAGATTACTAAGCATTTTGTCATCTAGTTTTGATATGAAAGATTTGGGTGAAAGCAAAAATAATATTGGGTGTTAAAATCATAAGGAGAAATGATGGTATAATGTTGTCACAAGAACATTATCTGAGAAAGACTCTTAAGAAGTTTGAAAATTATGATGTGACACCGTAAGCACTCCTTATGATGCTAACACTCAATTAAAGAAAAATAATGGTGACCCGGTTGCTCGGTCTAAATACTCAGTTATTGGGAGTCGATGCATTTGATGAATTTTACTAGACCGATATAGCTTATCTGTATGTAGGCGAGTAGATATACTCACAATCCCAATCGTGAGCATTGGTTTGCATTAGTCAGACTAATGAAATATTTGAGAGGAACCATAAATTTTGGTATCCTGTATAGTGGATTTCCCACTGTATTAGACGGTTACAGTGATGCTAATTGGATCTCTGATTCAAATGATACAAAATCCACTAGTGGTTATGTGTTCACCCTCGGGGGTGGGGCAGTAGCTTGGAAATCAGCCAGGCAGACAATCATTGCTAGGTCAACTATGGAATCAGAGTTTATAGCTCTGGAGTTGACTGGTACTGAGGCTGATTGGTTAAGGAATTTCTTAGCTAATATTCCTTCAACTAAGGACATGTTGCCTCCAGTATCCATACACTGTGATTGTCAAGCGGCTATCGCTATTGCCAAAAATAAATCTTTTAATTGTAAAAGTCGACACATGAGATTGAGACATGATGTGTAAAGCTTAGAGATGGAATTATTTCCATTGATTTTGTGAAGTCGAGTTGAATTTGGCGATCCTCGACTAAACACAGTAGGAAGAAAGTTAATTCTTCAAACTACAAGGGAGATGGGACTTGGGCCAACAATTGTCAATAAAGATGGTAACCCAACCTATGTGATTGGTGATCCCATGAAGTAGGTTCATATGGGTAATAACAAGTCGATATTGACTATAAAGCACTTAAAATTTAAAGTCCCTTCGAGATAAGTGCTTTGACTGCTAGTATTTGTAAGGTTGAGTTTAAATACTCTTAATGAATTTATATCTCCTTAGGGAGGTGTATTTTGAGCAGTATACACTTGATAAATTCACCTATATGAGAGTGGAGTGGGGCCGCTCCTATAAGATTTTTTGGCCAAATCTTTAGAGCTCTCATGAACAACCAGGCAGGCGCACGGCCTAAATGCGCAAAACCGCGTTGAACAGCAAATTATGGGTTACAATGTGATTGGTAAGATCTCTGTCATATAAAAAGAATTATTGGTTCATAGAAATTCATATTTCACCAATAATTCTGTAAGACATATCTTATCAGTCTAAGTTTGGTTCATAGTCCAAAAGACACCAAATTGAGTACGTTGAACTCAAAATATATCCAGCAAATTTTCCTTCCTCTGTTATTGTTCTGTTCAAAATCTTTTGAAATAGGTGGGAGATTGTTGTAGATATTGTATTTCAAAAGACTTTGTCCCACATTGGAAAACCAAGGAGTTTTTTAAACACTTTATATTGTCTAACTCTCCATTGGGCTTGTGATGAGCTGAGAGTTAGCATGGGCTCGCGCGCATGAGGGGAAGTTGAATTGGGCTAATTTAGTTCAAACGGTCAGATTTCCCCCCTCTGCGCGTGGGTTAAACGCGACTCACCTTGGTTTTGTTTTTGTCAATCATCATTAAAGTTTTGACCGAAACGTTTTAACGTTATCATAAACGCCTTGAACTGAAAACGGTAGAAAATAATAAATAATATCTGCAGATACGTTTCCTAAAATCGTGTTTATGGTATTAAATTTCTAAACGTTTTAGGAATGTTTATGGTATTAAATCTGACAAATTAATTTCCTAACGTTTCCTTCCTAAAATCGTGCCATGATTTTATGGCATTGAAATCTGACAGATTAATTTCCAAACGTTTCCTTCCTAAAATCATGCCATGATTTATTGCATTGAATTTTTACCTTTTATGTTACAGAAACGTTCTCTGCAGCATTTAATGGACCAACGGATCTTTTGTTAAACTTTTCCTATAAATAGCTGCATTCCTTCTCAGTAGTGTCACACCTTCCTATCTGATCTCTCTTCCTCTCCTACTTTCTCTCTTCACTTTCTTCTTCTCTCAATTCTCTGCTGGATATATTGAGATTTTGCTGGTACTTTCCTTCTTGATTTTCAGAAGAAGGCTTGTTTAATCCTGGGGAAACATTTTCAATATCTGAAAATAGTTTTTTAGGATAGTGCTACCTAGCACGACTCAAGCGCGTCCTACTTTCCGTTTATTTCTGTTATTCTTGTTAACATTACTCGGCCCTATTTTACAACAAGTGGAACCAGGAATTAATTCAAGAAGTCTTTGAAGAGGAAGATAAGAGAAGTATACTGAGAATTCCTTTGAGTGTGCAAATGATGAAAGATAGGCTTTACTGGGCATCATCTAGCTCAGGGCTGTACACAGTAAAGTCAGGCTATCAGATGGTCATGGAAGAGAAAAGGAGAAATAAAGGCAAAAGGGAAGGTGCAGAGGGATGTAGTTTGGAAAGGAAGAATCCTAAAATTTGGAATTTTTTGTGGAAACTGGATATGAAAAATAAGCTAAAACATTTCATTTGGAGGTGCCTTCAAGGCATTTTGCCAGTGAATTCAGTGGTGAAAAGTAGATGTTCGAAAGGAGATCATATTTGCAAGTGTTGTGGTGAAGGAGCAGAAACCTTGGAGCATATGTTGTTCTTTTGCAGAAATGCACTAGACATTTGGAAAGCAGCACCTCTGACATGGGATGGGCTAGAAGAGTACAGGAATAAATTTTGGTTATGGTGGGAGGAGCTTAGCAATGCAGTGAAGAGAGAAGATGGAAGATAGCATATCACCTTAACAGTAAATCTGATGTGGCAGATTTGGAAATCTAGAAACGAGAAACAGTTTAACAATAACTTTAGATGTCCTATGGTGGTGGTAAACAAAGCAATGCAGGAGTGGAGGAGTATAAAGAAGTGCAAGAAGGTAATCTGGAAATGGGAACTGCAGAGGAAACTGAGAAGAGGAAAGGAAAAGGATGGGAAAAGCCTCCACGACATTGGATAAAAATTAACACAGATGCTGCTCTTGATAGTAAAAAGAATAGGGCGGGTTGGGGAATAGTGGCAAGAGATTGGAACGGGAAGATGCTAAGGACATGGGCTTGCCCAATCCAAAGCTGCTCTACTGCAAAACAAGAGGAGGCAATGGCTTTAAGAGAATCGATGGTGGTAGCTGCAAAAAAAGGGTGGAGGAAGGTGAAGTTCGAAACAGACTGTAAACAGGTTGTGGATAGGATAAGGGATGCCACGAAGGACTCAAGTATAACAGTCATTCTACAAGATATCATATTCCTATGTAAAAATTTTGATGAATGTTGTTTCTCCTTCACTGAAAGGGGAACAACTGTGTTAGCCATTATATAGCAAAGTTTGCTGTGAGCTTAAAGAACACTGCCGAATGGGAAACAGATTTCCCAGTATGGCTATCTGCGCTAGCACAGGCAGATGTTTCTGAGCAGTTGCTCGAAGATTGTAACTGAAGTATTAATACAATGTTATCGTTTTAGTAAAAAAAAAAAAAAAGAAGACTTGTGCCTCAAGTCTATTAAATATTTGTACAAGTTTATCACATGACTGTACAAAACAATCACCCATTGACCTAATGTTTTCACGCCAAGGATCATTATAATATGCATAAATGTCCATCATAGGCGAATCCTGACGTGATTGCGGAAACGTGAAAGACAAAGGGATTTTATGAACACACTTGATAAGAGGAATAAGGGTTGAATCAAAAATCCTGAAATATGAATCAAAAATTCGAAGATAATGATAGAAAACTCTCAGCAGTTAGAATAATCAATCAAATTTTCATTAATATTTGATAAAAAAAAAAGGAATCAATTACAAAGATCTATGCCTATTTGTAAGCTAGAAGTACTGGTCTAGCGAGTTAATTGGCAATTAAGAAACTCCTAAATAGTCTAATTAGAAGAGGAAACAAAATAATAAAGAAAAAAAGAAAATGAAACAAAATAGTAAATTGCTACTCGATGAGCCCGACTGGTTATGGCATCGGTTAATAGGCCAGATGTCTTTTGACATGAAGTCCAGCACTGATGATGAAGCCGATTGTAGTGTCAGACTTCTTCTAAAGTCTTTGTGCTGCTTTCTTTTCTTTCCTCTGCATGCTCCCTTATCATCGACAAGAACCATAATAATACTCCTCCTAAAATTAATTAAAAGTAATAATAAAATCATAAAGAAAACCCTAAATTTGATCCTAATTAATTGCTTGAGAAGGAAACAATGGAAGTTGCGTGCCCAGGATAGGCAACTAGCTCCACATCAACTCACTTCCATTTTAGTTCTTAAATTTCAATTTTGGACACTATACAGTGTGAAATCCACCCCACTAAATATCTCTTTTCTAATATTTTGTTAATATGTTTTGACAAATCAATGAGTTGAATTTTATACTCTGTGGGGTAAAGTATCTAAAGTTGAAGCTTAAGAACTAAAATAAGATAGATTTCATATTTTAAGGGTTAGAGTATCCAAAACTAAAGTTTGAGAACTAAATTTGATGTGTTCCAAAAACCTGCTTTGAACAAAGGGATGATCTTAGTATATTTTAGTAGTTTTAATTTTTCTAAAAACATGTAAAATGCTCGACTCCGTATGCATTAAGTGTTCTTGGTGTATTTTTCAATATTTTATTGAGGAGATGTGTATAAAATTTTTTTTACTGTAAATGGTTAGTTTGGATTTAGTGTTTTTGAGTACTAGTTTAGGGTGTTTTTGAAGACATCTTTTGATTGTTTTCAAAAACTATTTTTAGAAAGAAAATGGATTTTTCTCTTCCTTAATATTTGAGAATATCAGGGGAAAAAGAACTACTCCTAAAACTACAAGATTCTTTTTTTTTTTTTTTGAAACGACAAGAAGAGTTTATATATAAGTATAAGCATAAAGCTTTACAGTGATGGAGCAACGGCTCCAGAAGATAAAACTACAAGATTCCAACCATTAGGTTTTGGTCTAATGGATAGGGAGAGCCTCTTAGAGCTCTCCTGTGTAATAGGTCGAGGGATCTAGAGAGTATAGTAGTGCACTTGCTTGATCTGGTGGTTCAGTTTCCGACCCTTTGACAAGTCCAATTAGGTTCCCCCTCCTCCATATTGTAGGAATAGAGTAGATTGTTCCCATTTTTATAAAAAATATAATAGCAATAATAAAACAAGACTAAAAGATTCCAAATAAGCTTGTTTGAAGTAACCGTACCTGATTATCTTTATCCTTTTTTTTTTCGGGGAAACCACATAGTACGATTGTACTTTTCTATTTTTAGAAAAAAATGATTAAAGAAAAAATTTGTTAACAATAATTTGTTCTTCTCTTTAAAAAAATGGTAAAAAATAGAAAACCCCCTTGGTTAATATATAGAAAGGCCACCTGTAGTTTCAAATCGTACATTTTGGTACCTCATGATTTGAACTAATGTGAAAATTAATGGATATCATTAAAACTAATATGTTTGAGTTGGAATTTAGTTTTTTAACACAAATTTTGACCTAATATACCTATTTTGCCTCTCAGACCTTAATAAAACTCCACATTAACCCTAAATTTGTAGGAAAGAAGTTAGATAAAAATAAAAAAAAAATATCAAGACAAATCAACAAAGTTTGCAATTGTAATATTTTCCTAGAGAATCTTTGTAAGAATTTAAAATAGAAAAATTAGGAAAACAATAATACCTTTATATAGTGAAGAAAAATTAGGAAACTAATTGATACTTTTAAATTTGAAATATGCAATTGCAATATTTTCTTATTATGTATTGTAAGGATTTAAAATAAAAATTTATAAGTACAATATTTTCTTAGATTGTTTATTATAAGGACTTAAAATAAAATTTTCAACACATTTTCTATTTATATGGTGAAAAAAAATTAGTAAAATATTTGATAGCTTTAAATTTGAAATTTAGAATTGTAATATTTTCTTAGAATGAATATTGTAAGAATTTAAAATAAAAATTTTAACACTTTTTTTGTGTATATAGTAAAGAATAAATTAGGAAAATAGTTAATGATGTATTCATTAGGGTAACTTAGTCATTTTACTCAAAACCATTACTTCAACGGTTTCCATCCAATTTTCACCTTAATTCAAATCATGAGGTACCGAAAGATATGATTTGAAATCACAGGAGTATTTTCTATATATTAAACTAACCACAAAGGGGGCCTTTTCTATCATTTACCCCAAAAAAATTGTTTTCCAAAAACAAACCAAGTCTAAGAGGTTTGTAATTGAGAAGTGTGTTTGACGCTATTGAGCATTTATCTTTGTTGTTTCTATTATGTTTGATGACTTTTTCCTCGAGAACACAATATCAAGACGCTCTCAAAACCATTCTATGCTGTTCATATTTTTCATCCTCTCTCTTTTTTCTAATAAAAAGTTTGGGTGGGTTTGACTCCAATCACCATCACAGATCAGATTGTGCATGATCTTCAGCAAAAGATGTTTCTTGAATTGTAGCAGCAGCATGAATTGTGACACTCTGTCCCACATCGGAAAAGTAAAGTGTTATGGACGAATGCTTAAGTAGAGTGTATGCACTCAAGTTCAATTTTGGATATCCATTATAGGTTAGCGAAAACGGATCCCAAGTAGTTGGGTTTGATTGCTGAGACTCAAGGTCCCGTCTTAGGCCTGTGGGTCCAGGGCGTGATATTATAGTATCAGAGCGAATCCTGTGTGGTCTCTACATGGGATCTAACTGGGCCAGTGGTATTGGGTGGGTTTTGTGAGAGCGCAAAGTCCAAAAGAAGGGTGAATATGATACCCCATCCCACATCGAAAAAAGTAAAGCGTTATGGAACAATACTTAAATAGAGTCTCAATGCTCAAGGTCGTGTCTTGGGCCTGCAGTTGGACTTGACTGCTGAGACTCAAGGTCATGTCTTGGACCTGCGGTAACTACTTTGGATTTCGTTCTCGCTAGTCCATAATGTATATCTCAAATTGAATTTGAATACCTAGATTCTATTTAACTATTGATGCATAGTACATTACTTTTTCGATGTGAGATATGGTATTACATTCACTCCTCCTTTTTGAATTTTGCATCCTCACAAAATCCACCCAATACCACTAGCTCAGACTCACCCCTCGCAGAAACCACACATGATTCGCTCTGATACCATAATATTATGCCCCCGGAACCACAGTCTGGCACCCCTCGCAGAAACCACACAGGATTCGTTCTGATACCATAATATTATGCCCCCGGAACCACAGTCCGAGACGCAACCAGAGTCTCAGCAACCAAGTCTAACTACTTGGGTTCCATCCTCACTAGCTCAAAATAGATATCCCAAATTGAATTTGAGTGTCTAGATTCTATTTAAATATTGGCTTATAACACTTTACTTGTCCAATGTGAGATGGGGTATCACATCCTTGAATCTCAGCAGTCAAGCCTAACTATTCGGATTCCATTCTCGCTAACCCATAATGGATATTCAAAGATAAACCTGAAAGCCTAAACTCACCCCTCCTTTTTGGACTTTGCATCGTCGCAAAATCCACCCAATATCACTAGTTCAGTCTCATCCCATATAGAAACCACATAAGGTTCGCTCTGACACCATAATGTCATGCCCTAGACCCACACACCTAAGACGCGACCTTGAGTTTTAGCAGCCAAATTCAACTACTTGGGCTCCGTCCTCGCTAGCCCATAATGGATATCCCAAGTTGAATTTGAGTGTAGACTCTACTTACGTATTGGTATAGCATTTTGCTTTTTAGATGTCGGACGGGGTATCACATTACGGGCTAGCAAAACAGATTCCAAGTAGTTGGACTTGACTGCTGAGATTCAAGGTTGTGTTTTGAGCCTGCGGGTCTAGGACGTGATATGAACAAGACACAAATCCTCTAAAGCTGGCTAAGTCATGACTCATAATATTTTACTACGGTGGGGGCATGGCAATGTGGTTACACACAGAAAAGAAAAAAGGATAAAATGTAAAAAGGCACAAATTTATAGAAAACCCCTTTGATTTGAAAAGTACATTCCAACTACTCATGGTTTGAACTGTTTTGAAAAATTGTTTGTCTGTGTCAAAATTATTATTAACTATCATTAATATTTGAACTATTTAATGAAATGTTAAATTGATTGTCTGTGTCAAAACTATTATTAACTATCATTAACATTTGCACTATTTAATGAAATGTTGCTATAGCAGTGTCGCAAAACTATCTTTGAGGTTGAGATGGGGCAAAATGCATATGATCATCTAGTTGACTCATGAGATAGAATTAATGTTTATTTCCTTATCCTTGCTCTGTCTCATAAAACTTAATTCAACAAAATAGTCAAGCTATTACTCCATTATTTCTTTTTCTTTTTCCCCTTTTAGTATTACAAATAGCAACTCCATGACTTTAATCATCTGTATTAACTTATTCACTAAAATTTCAATTCCAAATACATGCAGACTTCAAATTTAAAAAGTGTTTTCGACCTTCTCCACTTCAAATCTCCTCAACGAGAGGAAGCTCGAAGCATAATTGACTGCTTCAATGCAAGGAAACCTCTCTTGATCACTTCCATTGGGTGCACATAAGAATCTATCCATGTCAATACGTTGCAAAGAATTGGTCTTAGAGTTAAATGAGAGTAGCAGATCATCCCTCCACATCAGCAAAATCTCTCCATCTCTGAAAACTTTGAGAATCCGAACAACTTCATAGTATTGACCAACCAGATCAATGGGATGCTTATCGATAACAAACTGCTTAAACCATGATTTCTTGACCCCATATTCCTTCATCACCCAAATGACTATATCAGAGTCTGAAGTATTGTCACATACGCTTAGACAATCTTGGTAAAGTTCCAAGCTCGCGAGATTTAGTTCATCCAATTCAGGAGGAGCTGGAAAGGGCTGAAATGACTCCTTGTCCAGATCAAAACAAGAAATGAATTCCTTGCCATCAGGATCACGGATCAACCAATGTAGATTACCATTCAGAAAAACTCCGTTTGCTCTACAACTATACAGGAATGGGGCATGTCCTATGTGTCTCCAACACCCTTGTGATCCAAGTGTATAAACATGACAATCAGATCTGATTACATGCAGCAAATTCTCCTTCAACACTTCTTGGTAAATCCTAACCACCTTGTACTCTCCAGTTTGCGAGCTTAATCCGAATCCATAGCTTGTTACATTAGGAAATTCCATTACACCTCCAGCGCTCTGAATAGTGATGGACTCTTGCGTAGCCGGATTCCATATGTAAACTGTATCTGGATTCTGGAAACCAAACTCGTGAAAAGAAATCAATCCCTTAGCAGACCCGAACATGGACATACAATTCTCGCTGAGACCTTTGGGGGGTTGCTCGAATTTTGTCCCCAGTACATAGTAAAAATCGTGGTAGTTAGCCTCATCTTCAAATTCCACCAGGTTGAAGGAAGAATCGGAGGTCTTGTGTATCATAAGGCTGGTAGTAGGTGGTCCTAAGATGCGAAATCTGGAAAATTCGGGTTCTGAAAGTAACTTCTGCCAGAGCTTGCAAACACAGCGGCATCTGCAGAGAGTTTTGGTTGACAATCTGGATAGAATATCGATACTAATATGCGATGGCAGATTCAACAACATGTTATCGTCAC
Source organism: Gardenia jasminoides (assembly GCA_013103745.1). Lineage (NCBI taxonomy): Eukaryota > Viridiplantae > Streptophyta > Magnoliopsida > Gentianales > Rubiaceae > Gardenia > Gardenia jasminoides. Next base: position 10,171,900 of record CM023102.1, on the reverse strand, counting down.
CATTCACTTGTACCATTTTGTAGTCCTCGTTGTTGTGACTCGATCTGCAATGGGACAGCCCCATGAAATTCAAAGCAGAGCAGCTCGAAGTCGTGCTCAAAATTGTGTCTTATCTCTTCTTTGATCAAGAGATTTGTAGTGTCCACTAAAGCGTTTTTCGATGCATTTCAAGGAATTTTCCATCGTATAGTAAACAATTCTTTCGAGTTTGGACCACTTGCTGTTGAAAAGTCAATCTTGGCTTGCGAACCTCTTTGAACAACAATTTTGCTTTGAAATATTAATAAACGTGATACATAGTAAGGTTGGACTAAAAGATTGCTAGCAATCAAAGCTTCAATAGAAATAAAACATGTCATTCAACTATAGGTAATTACATCGACTATAAAAGAGATAAAAGAAGAAATTTTAATGACATTTTCCTTTCTAATTTAAAGTTTTTTTATAATGAATTAGCACTTTATTAGTAATTTGAAACAGTGAAATCAAATCGAATATGTGCAAGAGTAGTTATAAACTTATAAGGGATCCCAATTCCCAGTTTTTTGTAACTAGAGACCGGTTGTAGTGCAACTGAATACAAATTTATTGCGGTTTTAATGCAAATTTTTAGCAAGTTTGTATAAAACTTGTTTGTTTTCTACATTATCTGCAAGAATTCTCAAAAAACTTCCAAAGTTTTTAATATAAAACACATACAAAACTTCATAACTACAGTAGAGTTTTATACCTACTCCTAAAAAACTCAGCTGCCAAACAGGCCCTTAGTTATAACTGCGGATGTCTTCATTTATATAGTAAATTGTGTATTCTAATCTAATTATCATTGGATACTCAGTAGAAAAAATTTAATTACTACTTCATACTAACGACAAGATTTCACTGATTTTTAAACTCAATCAATCCAATAGAGTTATATGGTACTACAAGTACTCCATTTCATCCTAGCAAATTAGTAATATATTACAACGTTCAAGTGCCTCAAAATATTTGTCATCTTTGAAAAGTGAAATCATAAATTTCTTTTCTTTTTTTTTTTCCATTTCTATGCCTTGTCTTATTCTATCTCCCTCTACATGTTATTTTCATCTATCGAAATGTGAATTTTGAATATTTTTCTAAATTTGAATTTATAAAAGGTAAAAGAAAAATTGATTGAACCATTATTAATATCTTTGTAATATTATTCCACACTATGGACGTCCACAACCTCATTTAGCCCCTTTCCCCGTCAACCACTAACCCCACCTTTTTCCACAACCTTCTCTCCTTCCTTCCCTACTGCCTCCTCTTTCCCTCCCTCCCATCCCTCCTTTCCATCCCCTTCCCCTCAGTCCCACCTCTTTCCGTCCCCTTCCCGCTCGTTCCCTCTCTTTTCCGTGAATCCTCCTCCCTCCCATGCCACACATGGCTCTCTACCAGCTAGTTGGCCACTATCTCTGTCCTATCACCTATCACTGATCACAATCCATTTTGTATTTGGATAGGCATTATTTGTACAAATATTATTTATTTACATCAAAAATATATTTTTTTAATATATTTTTTTATCTTCCTAACTACATTTTTATTTCGCATACATTACATCACTAGAAATACTACAATAAAACACCTTATAAGTAGTGCACTTAAAGATATTTTACATAAAAAAAATTCTACAAGTAAAATTTTTTTATATATATACGTTGAACTATTTACTGAAGTAGTTTTGACTAAAAGGCACAAAGGAGCATCAAATAATTGAATTAACAAGTATGACGTGAGGACCAAGAACTAAAAGAAACAGAATATATATATGTTTTTATGTAAAGTTTCTTTTGTATTTTACTAGTGACCTTGACTTTTGAACTTAGCTATTAAGAAATGGGAAGCTTTCAAACAAAGTCTCTCTTTTGAAGTTTCGTGACAATGTCACGATTAATTTTGTTCCTTGCTTTGCAAGATGATGTTCCACAGCACCGTTACTTGCTGGCTCAAGATCTTTGTTCTATTCGGAGTCTTGGTAATAACAGAACAAAAAAAATGTATGCCTGATAAGTCTAACTTCATAAGGAATTAAAGCAGGATTAAAATATTTGTTTTGATTATGGATTTGGATTCTTTTTTTTTTTTAGCCTTTTTTTTATAATTCAGGGAGGACTTCAAACCTTAAGATGGAGCGTTTGAGAGTTGAACTAGAAATCTCAGTAACCTACCTAAGGTCCGTCCTAACTATGTTGGTTCTGGGACCTTCTCAATTTCCTCATTCAATCAAAGTTATGATTTTAATGGCATTAGCTTTTTCTTGAATAAATTATATTGTCTTACTAGCTTAGACTCTTTCCATGATTAGAAACATGAAGGTAAACTCTTTTGGTTTTTTGAAGCCAACAATAATTCTCCCATCTTAAATGCTTAAGAATTAAGATGGGTTATATCCGAACCAAAAATTTCGAAAAGATTGCCGGATAAAAGCTGTAAAAAGAATAGTTCTTCTTTAAACTTCAATAATTAATACATTTCATTCATTTATTTTCTTTCCTCTTTAAATTATTATACATTTTCAAGATCTTTATTGTGTATGGGACGCGTAGAGCATCAAATAGTTAGATGAATGCCTCCATTTTCCTTGTACGTATAACAAACTTGGATTCTCAGTTGTGTGAATATTTGCCATCTTTGAAAAGTGGAAGCATAATTTTCATTCTTTTTATTTCTATCCTTTGTTTATTCTACATCACCTTATTCTAATCTTCCAGAATTTGAATTGTGAAAGCTAAAAAGGAAATCGTTGGACAACAATTGTTTGGAGATTATTTGCCAAATTCTTTTTACTTACATCATTAACACATTTTTCAACCATATTTTTATCTCACATACATCACATCAAAAAAGTGTTACAATATTTTTTTCACCAAATAATCTCCACACTAGCAATCATTGGGTTTGTTTGGATTGACCTTATTTGGTCGAAAATTTCTGTTTGCATCATCGACACGATTTTCAACCAACTTTTTATCTCACATACATTACATCAAAAAAGTGCTATTTTTTTTTTTCACAAAATTATTCCAAATAATCTACTATTTATAAGGAATGATTAACTTTTTGGGTTAGTTGTATACATATCCATCCCCATCCAAAGACATAGAATTCGAACCCTCAAACTGACAAGAAGGACGCTAAGAGTTCTCTTCTAATTAATGGGTCAACCCTAAAAATATATGCTTTGAAACTCTGTACTAGAGTAACTAGAGTAGTTTTCACTTTTAAGGCACACAAGGAGCATCAAATAATGGGACCAATATTTTCAGATTACAGATCCCTGATTTAGATGTTGGTCCACCTTCCAAATTTAAAAACTCAAATTTCCAGGAGTTATTTATTTATTTTTTGTGGAAAGATAATAAAACTATGGCGTGATGATCAAGTCATAAAACTATGTCGATATCACCTATTTCATGATCGAATGCATAGTCCACCTCAAGAAAAAGTTTTCCTATGTTTTGACTAGTGATTTTGCAGCTAATTGTTCCCTTCGTTGCAAGATGTTCCACAGTAACATTACTAGCTGTTCACGATCTATGTTTTTTTTTCTTGTTTTTAATCGAGAATTAGAGCTAGGTTACAACAAATTTGAAGGAATTTTTCACAGTTAAGTAGATTGTTGAAAATAGAATCAATATTATATGCACTAATAATATATATACTATCAAATTTGGATGCATCTGTATGTGCAAAACTTGGATTTTAAAATTATATTAATATTAATTGTCATGCATCTAAACTTAATAGTGTATAGATGATTCGTGTATAAAACATCAATCCCTTAATAATATGGATGGTTCATTAACTATTGAACTTGTGGTCGTCTAATTGGAGCAGAAGATTGCAAGAATAACAAAAAGAATAGACACAATAAAAGGAAAAAAAATTTTAGAGCATTCATTAAGCTACCTAATTATACCTGGTCCTGTGAATGCAAAAAATAACACTTTTTTTTTTTTTGGAATGGTAAAAATCACAAAATCAAAATCACATTCATTGCTCGTCTACATTTAGATACTTTCCCAAACTAATTTCATTTTTGTCAAAAATTTAACACTTGAAACTGTTTTAATGATTTTCCAGGGGAAAGTCATTAGCCAGACCTATAAAAGATAATGGAGGATTCTATGTTGTAAAAAGGAATTGGAAAAAAATTTTAAGGCACTTTTCCTTGAATAGTATTTACCGTTGCCCGAAGTTAATCATTGTCTTACTTACTAGACTTTTTCCATGATTAAACTTGAGCCTAAAGTTTCGAAAAGTCAGCCTGACAAAAACTTCAAAAAAGTAGCATTTCCTTAAAGCTTCAATAATTCATTCATTTGATATTGTTCCTTTTTAAATTATTACACATTTTCAAGATCTTTTATGGTCTTAGGGACAAGTAGAGCATCAAGTTTCCTGGTTTACTGTAGCTCTCTCTTTCTGAGGAAAACGTTAGGACCAAGTCCACAGGAAACAAATGGCAATATCCCTTGTCAAGATTTCCCTCCACAACTAATTAATGGAAACAAAGTTGTATTCAACTATTTATATAAAGTTTAATTAAATAGCTATGTTCCATTTCCTGATTACTTAGGTTCAAATCTTCCAACAACTTCATTACTTGCTTGCTAGTTATAGTATGTTTCCCTAGTATCAGACCTGTAAGAGTCGAACCAAAACATATCACAAATGTCAGCTTAACAAAAACACAAAGCTCATCAATAGCTAGAGCTGGATTAAAATAGAACCAAATGAGCTTTCATTAGTTAAAACAGAAGAAGGCAGTTAAGGTAGCCAAAAATTAGTAGCCTGGATTGTGTTTGTTGGTGCAATATTTACAACTTATTGGCATGAACAGTGTTAATATTACACTGCTGCGAATATATTCGAGAGAGTGGTTGATATCTTCATGTGAGACGTAGATATGTCACAACTTTAGCTAGTTTAGGAGGCCAGAAATAATCAGCCAGAAAACAAAAGGATTGGAGGAGGAAACTGCATCCTTTCTTCCGTTTGGGAACTGGGGAGAGGAGGAAAGCAAAGAAATTGGTGGATCACACTCTTCTTCCGCCAGTAGGAAGTTTTCAGCCCAAAATTGGGATGCTTTGGAAGGAAAGGGAGGTGACTTAAGTTAGCTTACCAAGATGACATTTTTGTCTTAATAATTGTTACATATCACCTTTCTACTCCCTCTATGCTAATTTGATAATCTTGTTTTCATTTTCATATATTCCAAATTATAGTGCAACTTCTAATTGAAAAACATAGCTAACTTTTAAGTTTTAACTTCCCAAAAAATCCTTATTTATTGTACTTTGTTATTAATAAGTATAACTAACATTATTCAATAATTAATGTAAAGGTATTATTCTTAAATGATGCAACAAAGTTAATTAATTTGTTAAGTTTTAACTTCATGCTTTGAATGAAGGAAACTTTTCATCAGTATTATTGTTGGAATTGATGTAAAGGTATAATTATTAGTCATATTCCTAATATTAATGTAAAGATATTTTAGAAAAAAAATAATAAGTTAAATTTATCCTTCCAACAAAGTCAACAAACTTTTCTTAAACTATGGTAAAAAAAAAATTAAGACTATCAACATGGAATGAAGGGAGTAGTTCGTAACATCATAATTTAATTAAAAGGGCATGCTTGTAAACTAACTATTAGAAAATCAATTCATTCCCTTCCTCTCCAACCGCCAAATAAAAAGAAGTCAATCCTTCTCTTTCTTTTCCTAAACACTCAGACATCTTAAAAGAAACTTGTTTCTCGTCTTTTCTTTTCTCTCCATACCGATCCTTTCGTGTTCCATCCTAAACTCCCAAACTAACCATGAATTTTCGAAGTTTATATTGACTTGTGCATTATTTGATGCACGAGTTTCTGCCAAAATATCAACTAAGCCTGTAATTAGAGAGTTCACATGTAGCAGAAAATTTTTAAATATTTGTAAGTTTCTCGAAAAGCTTTGTGAGGCTAAAACACGTGCAAACATTGATATGATTGGCGTGCCAACTAAAATTGAGGTCACTATGCAGTATTCACCAAAAATAAAACTGCGCTAATCAGTGGTATAGGTATACAAAATTTTTACTAAAAACACATATATGTTCCTGACTGAAAAATCTCGAATTTGACCAGCACCTAAGCCCTCAGGTTACCACATTGCCAGTGGAATAAACTTTATTTGCCCAATCCAAGTGTTTTTGAGTTTATACATACATAAATCCATATATACACGTATACGTATATGCAAATTGTGTACATCACTGTTCATCATAGTTAGCAGTTCCAACTCTGTATCAAGGATACATAAGAAATGTATTGAATCAATTCTTTATATATATATATACACACACAAACACACACAAACATATATATATATATATATATATATATATATATATATTAAGAGAGAGAGTGAGTGAGTGAGTGCACGCAACAGGACGGGACGAGTACAATTAAATCCAAAATCCCCAGAAACTCCGTTAGTTTTGCTGTGCTTTTGTATGTTAAAGAATTGTCAACGAATATATAGAAACAGACATATAAATACTACCTCACAAAAATGTTTACAAACTGCAGAATAAGAGAAGGGGTTCTCACTGTACAGATTTACACAAATTTATGAGAACATAAATCACAAAGCAGGAGTAACAGCTTGAGCTGAAGATGGTTGCAAGCAGCGGATTCTAATGTCATACTTTCTTTGGCTAGAGCTTTCACTGTTGGAGGAAAAATCCGATGCATTTGTTACAATAGGGTAGGAAGCACCATTATCATCATAAGCATCTCCAATGTGCTTACCGCAGTTACGGCACAGCAGTTTTGTCTTCCGGTGGACCAAACCCCATGAGTGCTTGAAGATAAAGTTTGGTACACACTTGAACTCTTCAACCTGAGTAAATCTGGATTCATCAATGTAGAAGAAGGATATTATCCCTTTCTTTATGGATTTACCATACTTTGATCCGATTTTGGAGGTATTGCGGCTCGAAGAGCTCAAGTTCAGCTCATATCCACAAGAGCCACAGCTGCACAACAAACTATCTTGTAAGTGCAATGTTGGAAAACCACCAGATATGACACGGAGTACTTTCAAGAAAAGGAAAGAAAGGACAAAATTAAAAAAAAAAATGCTAATGAATTCCAGCACATTTAGAACAGAATCTTCAATTCTATTAAAGATACCACCATATTAAAAAAAACCTCAGGACTTTCAGGACTATATGTATGTGTACACAACATTGGCTACAAAAATTTCAGGAAAACATGGTAAATTCCATTAGGGAGAGTAGCAAGGAAAACAAAGATGGAAAAATTGGTTCAAATAAGACACATTTACAGGGTTTCCATATATTCAAAGAGATTTATTTTGAAGCTTATAAAAAGTACATCATTATGTCTTTCTTCAGACAGAAAACATCATTGGGCCTCATGATGTTCTTCTCTTAGAAAGTGTGATATACTCAGACATTCCAGAATGCTAAGTTTCTAACCCCATGCTCAAAAGGCCAACATCAAGCATAAAAGCTGGGTCCTAAAGATACTCTTCCAAGTGATAGTTCTTACATTTGACAAGTCCACAGACACTGGTAGCTGCTAATCAAGGGAGGATTTTCCCCATCTATGTGATGAGCGCACCTTTCAAAGGCCAAAGTTGCATAGTTTCCCAGTAACCTACCTCATCATCTTTTCACTCTACTGATCAAATAAACAACTTCTCACCACAATCTACACAACACTTCTCTAAGTGCTTAATAGCATGTCAACAGCCTTGAATAATTTCTCTCTTTCCTCACTACAAGACGCACTCTAACCTAAAACCCAGCTAAGACACCCCTCTGACTGACCGCATAACTCCAAGTAAAACAAGTTCAAATGTCTGTTGTGAATTTTACAGCAAGATTGTCCATACACTCATAGACAGATGTTTGACACTTCTTTAACCATGAAAGACATGTAAGGAGTAGGATATCTGTCAAATTTTTGTGCATTTCTTTCAAAAATATAATTTGATTTGAAAGTCAAATTAAAGTTCCTCAAACAAAAATCATATCAACAAGTTGAAAAAGCAGCTTACTACAAAAATACAACATCTGAAATGAAAAGACATGAAAACTTGAAGCAATAGCAGGAAATATCTTACGCACAAATGTCCAACCTCTACCCACGTTTTTTAACTTTGATTGGACAATTATTTCAAGGTCAACTATAAGAAAAAGGGAACAAATTGGACAACATTATCAGGCATTTCAATTCAAGGTTATTTTTTGTTTCAGTCACTCATTGAAGCATTAAAAGACATTGAGAAGGGAAAGAAGGATACAATAGCTTTACAGCTACATGTGTGGCATTATATGCATAAGTGGAGCTTGCAAGAGATAAAATCAATTTTCAAGGCCAAATAAAGCATCAAGAAAGAAATATCATAGTGGAGAGGACCAGGTATTGGTGCACCTGTATCAGCAGCATGAACAAGAAAGAAACAGAAAGCTGTGTTCTTTGATAATAATTTTATTACAAGCATGAGAAGTTCATCAATTTCATAAGATTTGTAACATAGTAAAAGCAAAAGAAAATTTAAAGCACAATCTGCAGTTTCACTCTTCATGAGAAAAGATAATGAAAATGTGGAAATCCAATCAAAATACTATTCATTAAATTCCTCAAACAAATATAGAAGAACTGTGACTGGTAAAAGAGAGAATTGACAAAATTGGTAACAAGCTTTATTGAATTTAACATTCATTTATTCAATCCCTATCCTCCTAGAATCTCCCTATGAAAAATATTTATTACCTTTGCAAATATAATAGTGTTCATTAAGTTCAATTAAGCACCCCTTCCTCCTTAAAGGGTATATACTTGACATGTGAAAGATGCATCTAGACCTAAAGAAAAAAATTAACATACCACGATCCATCTAGAGTTTACATCTCAGAAAGAAATATAATTGTACAATTTTCACACAACCTAAAGTCTTTAGATTCATAAGCTAAGTGTGCCACAAAGTCCAAGACTTAGAGAGTAATTGGTCAATTGACTACTTCAAGCTGGGTCAGCTTTCCTTGTTGCTAGAGCAATTTTTCAACTTCAAGCTTTATTAAAAGTACAGTTCCTCGTGACTAACTCTAGAAATCAAATGCTTAGAGTACAGAACTTTGAACTAAGTGGTCAATCTGATATAACCTAGATATTATTTCACAGCTACGCAATACCACCTGGTGGCCCTTTACATTGTACACCTGCATAAAAGGTTACCTAACTCATCATTAAAGAGGACCATTTTGCAGAAATAATAGTGAGTTTCCATAGTTGGTATAGTACCAATTTCCAAAGGAGTAAGGTGTGCATTCAAGTAAACGCAGGGTGTGATTAATATGAACCCACTGTTCTGTTAGCACATACTATATTACTCTCTTTGACACGAAAATTCAATCCAACATCCTAAACTACAGAGTTGAAGAAGCGTTGCATAAAATATAGGCTACATAACCATGTGATACACAATTAATAAGTCAAATTTATTCATGCAACACTGAACTAATACCCAAAAGCAATAGAGCAATTTACCGAGGAAGGAGCACCACTCAAATAAAACATGTAGGAAAACACAATTTGCCCCTCAGAAATACAAGATCAACAAATTCAAACGCTAAGGGCATTATCAAAATCAGTTGCAATATATAAGGTACTTAGTGTTGATGGTATAGCTTCCATTTCAAAGCTTGGATATTGAACAACCTTTATCCACTTGAAGACCGAGGTAATTACTCCAGTCATCCATTTCAGGGCATCAAACACATTCACTCTAAATGAACTCTAATTGTGCATAGTAAACACCCTTAAAACATGAGTACTGCATTAATGCATAGCCTAATCCAATTTGCACAATCAAAAGTATTACTACAGTTACGACAGGTCACTTGTTTTTGTTCACTTCATTAGAATTTGTAACCAGAAGATAAAATCAGAGAGCCACATTGATGTGCTAGAGTAAAGTTAGTTTAGTAGTTTTATTGATTCTCATCTGCTATTGTTATCTTGCTTCTCTAATTCAGAATCCGAGTGGGTAAACTGTTGGTTTCTAATTATGAAGGGTTAAAAACAAAGAACAGCATAAGTATAGCCACATCAATTTGGCCCAACAGAAACTTCAAAAGTTGGAGAACCTTATTCTTCAAGAGTAAATTTCAGAGGAGAAAAATAAGCAATTAGGAGGCTAAAGGTGGAGATCAGCCCTTAACAATTCCAAAAGCATTGTGGCTATCTAACTACAGCACACCAACCACATTGCTCATAAAGCTTTTGAAGAGGTTAATGTTCACAGCTTGTGTACATTTCCTGTTAATGTGAAGTGTACACTAATCTAATTTGATTTTGTAGAAATTTCTGCCCATTTGTGCTTAAGCTTTTGACAAAAAGTGTTTATTTTGTGCCCATGCATATAAAAAGATAAACTTCCAAATTACCCTACCTTTATGAGTACAATATCACCAAAATAGCATAAGTCTCAAGCCTACTAGAAAGGTCTTACAAAATCGCTGCTGTCAATAGCATTGAGTGATACCTCATCTCATACTAATTGATTAATTACTTAAATCATTAGCAACCATTTGAATAGAATGAGAATTAAAAGACTTCCAGTCCAAGCACCAAGTAAAACACATTGTGACTGCTCAAGATTCCAGTCTTCCAGTAAATGAAGTTAAAAATATCAGTCTAATTGTAAGTAAGGTTTGTGGAGGAAATTAGTAATGCTTAATAAGATCTAGCTAGCTGACCCTACGAGGTTTTCCATGACATCTCCACTCTTGCTGGGCATTTGAGAAGTATTTCTATGAGATTGCTACAATGACAAAAATTGAAATTATAAATTTAGGTCTCTGACATGGTCAAGGCTTTCCCAGCATAACTCTTGCACAAGGTTTAATTAATTCTGTGAACAACTAAGGGAAGGACATCAAAGTTTGGTTCCAGGGTGCCCACAATTACATGCTCCTCTGGAACTTAGATCTGCCATTTAATATTATCCTAACGCATGCTGACAGTTATTGTATCATGTCAACTAATTCCTCAACAAGTAGGACGGACCCGAAGTCTTAAGAGCGACAAGAAAATTGCACACTTCAATGTGTCGGTCTGTAGCTAAAACCATCATAAGACACCAAATATTCCTGAGAGGAAGGAGAGAAGCTAAACTCTAAACAGTAATAACAGATAAACAATCTTCCACATTTACTTACAACCATTGTAGTGCATTAAATATCTCCTCAACAAGTGGGTGCTGAGTGTTGACCCAAGCTACTAAGAGTACGATAAACACCTATCTTCTTCACAGGCCGAAAACCATCCACTTTTGCTAGACTTTAACAACTATAATATTTTATTTAGAATGTTGTGCAAGGAACTTGGAAACTCAAGCATTTAGTTTTTACCAGGGTTAAAGATCAAAGTGGTCAAAAGAATATAGTATGATTGGTAGTTCAGCCAATTCCGCACTTCATGCTCTTGGATGCTAATGGAAGGCCTAGGTAAAACATGCAGGAAACTACAACTGTTGTTCCAATCTAATTTTCCTGCTTGACACCACTGGCTTACTTAAACTGATCTTGCAAAGTCAGACTGTCTATGGAGCTAAGCAAGTATATGCTGGTACCTTCCCTAGCCACTGGAACTAGTGGAGCAGCTTGGAAAAAAACAAGGGATTCCATTCATGATGCCACGGTGAAGCATGGGAAAACTTTGCACAAATATACATCTAGACAGAGGGCATGTAAAGAAGAAATTTCACAATAACAGCAAGCATAGCAGTATCTTCCTACTTCTTTAGAATCTCCAAGGGCGGACAAGCTTGTACCAGATACTTGAACCATTAAAGCTCCATCACCACTTGATTTATTGGAAAACTATTGTAGGACACCTTAAAAGATACAGTGAAATGAACTCTACAGAATTAGAAGAACTTGAACCAAAATTGGAAAATGTTTAGGGTAGAAACCTTCATCTACATCTTCCAAAATTATTTCACACCTTTGAGTGTTGTTAAACAACATCAGAGGAAGAATGAACTCAGGAACACATTAAAGTTTCAGAATTTTTACAATGATCAAACTTCAATAATATTCCATTCTCTGCCAGGGATAGCCTTTCATCACAAACACACAGTAAAAAGAGAACATATAGCAGGGAACTCGCCCATATTCCACAAAAGTATCAACTTGAATGTAAAAGGAGAGTAGTACTTCTAAAAGTTATAACTAAAACACTTCAAATCAACTGAAAGCCAAGCACGCCAATAGACTAACACGTTATATACATTTTAAATCAGGAGGAACCGTTATCAATGATGTACAAGAATGTCACAGTTTTGAAATCGCCAACTAAAAGTCTGTAGAACAATTCTTGAAAATGCTTTAGTAAATCAATCAAATCCATTTCCAATCATTTGTCCAATCAATGCCGAATCTGCCGATAGCCCGTTTCTCCATCCGACAAATAATGCATTCAATGACAAGCAACACCCTTTTATCAGATGACTCAGAAAACTCTCCATCTCGAACTTTTTCAAAATTAACTAATCTTGTCACAGGAAAATAAATACTTATCCAGAAGCTTTAGGCAACTTAATCAAACCCAACCAGTCATAAATTTGCTTCCAAGAATAGCAGAAGTGTTTCTAGTACTGTAAACAAAATAGTAAAAATTAAAAAAATTTGCCTGAACAAAAGGTTGTCAAATTTAAACATGTTCCATCAGCAAACATAACTGTCCCATATCAGAAATAAAAGAAAAAGCAATTAGCACCAATTCATCTAATATCACTAATTAACCACAACTGATTAAACAGCTGAAAGAACCTCAAAACAATGCAGCTACGACTAAAACAAGGACTCCAACCTCAATACCACATAAATCAACTCCTCCAATTGACTGGTACAAAACAAAACAAAAAGAAAAAAAAAATCAAATCTGCGGAAAAGAGAGAAGGGTTTGAACCTGTAAGTGACATCTCTCATGGAAGAGCCAAAGGAGGGTGATTGATGATAGTTTAAGTACCCCTTTGAGGTCTCCATAACAGGGCTTTTCTCCTTTTTTATTTTATTTCTTGTTTCTTTGTTTTCTTGATTGTATTCAATCAATCTCTGATTGGGAAATTCAGCTTATCAGAGACTGACTCGGCTGAAGAATTGATAGTTACAGTGGATTATAATTTATAAGTGATTTAATTTAAAGGGTGGAAAGATTTGGAGAAAGCCAGGAAGGAGTTGCATTGCAGTATTCAGGGAAAAAGGAGTTGGATGTGAAATGAAAAGGCACAGCTGTTCTTGTTGTGGGGTCCTGAGGTCAAATTGACTCCATCATGTTTTTGTCATTGAATGTTCTTTCCACCGTTTACAAAGGGATGTGGGGCGTGGGGAGCGGGGGCAATGGCATCCTTAGCTTACTCTTAACTCTCCTCTTGACTCTTGAGTTGAGTTGAACATAGGTAGTGTAATTAAACTTGGATTGGTTTGGCGACATAGTCGAGGAGGCTTCAATTCAGTGTTGGACTGTACACGAATCGAGTCACGTCGAGTTTTGATCTAATCGATATGAGACTCGACTCATTTTTATCGAGTTTGAGTTCGAATTCGACGAGTTTTCAAAATAAAATTCGATCTCAAATTTAATTTGAAATTCAAGTCTAATCGAACTCGAACTAAAACCTACTTGAGCTCAAAAAATAAAAAATAATTATTTTATTTTTTAAAAAAACAAATAAAATAATTGTTTTTCTTAATAAATAATTAAAATTAGGAATATATATGTAATTTTACTATTAAAATAAAAATAAAATATATATTCAAATTTATTCGATTCAACTCGCAAGTTATCGATTCTGAGAGAAGGTTGCTCGAACACGACTCGTGTGTGGAAACAAGCTGCTCAAGCTCGAGTCGAGATCGAACTCGAGCGGCTCGATTCGTTTGCAACCCTAGTTCAGTATCTAAAATTGACATTCTAAAAATTGAGGCTTCATTCAAATTTTTTTTATTTTTATATTTTTCATAGATATATTTCTTAATTACCTTTTTATGTCACATACATCACATCTTAAGTTGTGTTGAACATAGGTAGTGTTGTCAAAATTTGGATTGAATTAACTTTTTGGGTTGAGTTGGGTTGAACATAGGTGGTGTTGTTAAACTTGGATTGAATTAACTTGTTTGGCGACATAGTCGAGGAGGCTTCAGTTTAATAACTAAAATTGACATCCTAAAAATTGAGGCCCTGTTTAGATTATTATCTTTTAAATTTTTATTTTTTCATAAATATATTTCTCAATTATCCTAAAAAATTCAGGCTTTGTTTAGATTATTATTTTTTTGAATAATTTCATGTTTTTCATGAATATATTTTTCAATTATCTTGTTATTTCACATAGATCAGATCTTGAGTTAGGTTGTACACAGGTAGTGTTTTAAACTTGAATTGAGTTGACTTGTTTGCAAAATAGTCAAGGAGGCTTCAGTTTAGTAACTAAATTTGAGACCCTAAAAATTGAGGCCTTGTTTAGATTATTAGTTTTTGAAAAATGTTATGTTTTTCATAAATATATTTTTTAATTATCTTTTTATCTCACATACATCAGATCTTGAGTTGGGTTGTACATAGGTAGTGTTGTTAACTTGGATTGAGTTAACATGTTTGTGAAATAGTCGAGGAGGCTTCAGTTTAGTAACTAAAATTGAGACCCTAAAAATTGAGGCCTTGTTTAGATTATTATTTTAAAAAATATATATGTTTTTTGTGAATATATTTTTCAATTACCTTTTTATCTTATATACATCAAATCTTGAGTTGAGTTGAACAGAGATAGTGTTGTTAAACTTGGATTGAGTTAACTTGTTTGGCGACATAGTCAAGAAGGCTTCAGTTTTGTAATTAAATTTGAGAACCTAAAAATTGAGGCCATTACTATATTTTTTTAAATGGTTATATTTTTTGTGAATATATTTCTCAATTATCTTTTTATCTCACATATATCAAGTCTTAAGTTGAGTTGGACATAGGTAGTGTTGTTAAACTTGGATTGAGTTGCATTGTTTGGCAACATAGTTGAGGAGACTTCCCTTTAGTAACTAAAATTAAGGCCTTGTATGGATTGCTATTTTAAAAAAGAAAATTACATTTTTTGTAAATATATTTATCAATACTTCGTTATCTCATATATATCAAATTGTTACAATATATATTTTTCTATAAAAAATTTCAGAAAATAACAATTCAAGCAGGCTATGACGGTTATGAATTCTAATTCCCTTGATCCCTCCTTGCCACTTCTTAAATTTCACCATTCCCCTATTAGCAAGGATGAACCAGAGGGAAGGGGGTTGGGTAGGTGTAGCCGTGCCCAGAGTTTTCTATCATTTCCATTGGGCCTATATGTTTCAAGTATAATATCAATTATTCCCCCCCCCAACCCCCCCGGGGCCTCCCTCAGACTTAGTAATAAGTTACTTTGTATCCCCTTCAAATTTCTTTTCAAATTTTCTTTATAAATTGTATCCTTCGATTCGCTAACTTTTAGTTTAACTTTCCTTGTGATGAGTGTTCATATTAATGTTAGTAAACAATCATTTGTAACTAGTATAGTTTTTAAATAGAAACTAATCAATGAAACGATAATTTGTCTTTATGGAAGTGTGTATAAAATCCAACTCTTAATGTAAAATTGATTTGAATTAATAAAGGATTTTCTTAATATAAGGATACTCATTAAAACATCTAACTTACCATTTGAATACAAACTCACTTTTTATTAATCGACTGCATTTAGATACTTCCCCAAGTAAGTTCCACTCTTACAAGGAAAGAAAATTGATTCATGAAACTAACTTAATAAATGCCTTCCGAAGAGTGGGAGGATCAGTTGAATGACAAGGTAAGAGAGATTGTAAGTAGAAAGTTTTGGATTCAGAATCTCTCACTTACCCCAAAAAAAAAAAAACAAGTGTGCCAAGCCCATTAAAAAAAAAACACTAAGAAAACTAACTCCAAAATGTAAGATTGACTTGGACTTAAGGGGAAAAAAAATAGCTAGAGTATTAATTAAAACAAACAGAAGTTGTAATAACTTTTCATGTGTTATAAAATATCTATTATTACCAACTACATTGAGCCTTTTAATGATAATGTTATTGCTCATACATAGATCATATCACATTGAAAAAAAAATAATTCAAGAAAATTATGTTAAATCAACAATTTGTGTGTTTGATCAAATGAATGATCATAAAATATAGCCTAACATCCCTTATATTATCAGGACATAAAATGACTAAAGAGTCTAATATTTATATTTGTTTTATACTTTGTTTTTTACAACTAAATTATTGTAGTGCTAGTTATCATCCATCGAAATTTCATTTTAAATTTATTATACTTTATTTGCTATAATTCGTTTTTATAATATGTTTGACTAATAATTTCCCAAACCTAAAATCCTAGATCCATCACTGCCTATTGGAAAAAAAAATTTAAAAAAAAAACTACGAACGGAAACATTGGCCAAAATCAACAAAAATAAATCATACACATACTTTCAACAATCTTTTTTTTTTTTGGTGTTTTTCAATGATTTTGGTCTAGTCATTGGTTCTGTCAATCTAATGCTTAGATTTGCTTATATTCAACCGTATAAACTCTTTTTTTTTTTTTTTGGAGCCAGCCGTATAAAAGTTAAAGATGGGAGCATTTGTTGAAGTTAAGAAAAATAATATCAACTCAATGGTGAAGGTCTTTTTCTTTCTTTATTTTTTTTAAGCGAGTTTTGAAACTTGACTCAGTTAGACTAGTTGAATTGAGGACTTGGCCACTTGATCGGTTGACCTTTTCTTCGAGTTGATAAACATTGGAATGTCTTTAAAATTTGATTAATTTCTCAAGGACTTTCAAATTTTGTTAGAGGTTGGCTCTGTTATATATTTGAATAAAATCCGATGAGGTTTTATTTAGTCAAACTTCATTCGATCTTGGGTAACTTGTCTCTTTATATTTAACTAGTTTTGTACCCGTTCGTTGAACGGGGAATCATCAAAAAATAATAAATTATGTATAGAAAAATGTCCATATAAAATACAAACTTTTTGTATAAAACTATTATAATATTTATTAAGCATATTTGTATTGTGCACATTGTTGTTCAAAACAATCTTCAAAAATCCGTGTAGATAAAAAGTTCTATAAATAACATTCAAAAACCTGAAAGTAGATAAAAAGTTCTGTAAATAGAAAAAGTGATCATTCCAGAATAAGATAACATTCAAAAACCTGAAGGTAGATAAAAAGTTGTGTAAATAACAATTGAGGAAAAAAGGTATATTGATCTACTGGGGAAGATAAGATGAACATTTGGTGTTTCTACAATTTCGAGATAAGCCTTTTTGTTTTCCTATTGAAATCATACTTTAACTTTTACCTTGCAGTTGTTAATTGTTTACAACTTCTATTTATGATTTTCTTGAGAAATTAACTCTACAACTTTAAAGCCAAACCGCTATCACTTACAACTTAATTCTTGGAATCCTAAATCGAGTAGACTAAACTTTTTCATTTTTGACAAAACTAATTTTTACTACAAAAATTATATTTTTGTATGTTAACATAGTAAATTGCAGAATATTTTCATGATGTTTCTAAAGAGTACTGAAGTAATAGAAAAGAAAAGATAAGGGATGATGTAATCTATGAAAAAACGTCTATCAGTAGATAACTTACGAAATCATCCATGTAAAATATGGACAAAAAGTAAAAGCTATACATATAACACCAGAAATATATTTTGGCTTTATTAAGAGCTAGGTGAACAAAAAATTATGTAGGTTTCATTTAGATGAAATGCATGTCCTTATTTCATTTTTGATTAACCATTAACAATAACTATGATACAAATGAGCAAAAAAAGTACATTGAATTATTGAATTAGAGTGTACCTGATAATCTTGCGAAGTAGAAAGTGAAACAGATGGATTTGAACCAATCAAAAAGAATTATATTAATCACTCAGTTTACTACTTCTTACCAAATTACTCAATCATCTATAATATTTTATGTGTGTGTGTGTGTTCATATGTCATGTGTGTATGTCTTCACATGGATGTAAGAATTATGGATGTCAAATAAAAATTTTAATTTTAATTGTAGATTAACATTATTGATTTTGCACCTTGATAAGAATTCACCTACAAAGAGATAAGGCTAAAGAGATAAGTGATATTGAATGTAGATTAGTGATCAATCAAATGTATTTCTATCTTTCTTAATAGTGAATAATATTTATTTGAATAGAATATATATATATATTCTAAACATTGAAAGTATTAGACTAATCTTTAAAAAAAAAAAACTTATCTTTCTTGACATATTTTCCTTATCCAATAGTAATGGATAGGTAAAACCTTAGGATGGTTGAGTTCCTCTATTCTACTGCTTGCCATAAACGTGGACTATCCGTGTTTTATGGTTCTTTGGAATTCTTTTAAGTTGATATCCATGCTCATGCAACGGAGTTCTTTCATTGTTTTAAGTTCATAATGTAAGTTGCTAATTTAATTCGTATACTAACTTGAAACTTCCAAGAACTATTGATTTTAAGGGTCTAAACAGTACCAATTATAACTCAACCATTCAATTTAAGTATTAAAATGAACACCCTAAACAAAACCCCCCTGTACATATCCAATTCCAAGTAGGTATGCATGACAATTAAAAAGTTCAAATTCCTAGGTTCAGCACCTAGGGACCAAATAATATAGCATAAAAAAAGAAAAATAAAAATGTTCTAAAGAAGCAATTTCCAATACAAGCACGTTTGATTGTCGAGCATATTGCTTTGTCTGCCTAAAAAATTGTTTCCATTTGATCAAAGAAGGAACAAAATGCACATAAAAACAGAAGTAAAAAAAAAAAACTATGACTAATATACATCAAGAAACATTGCATCTCTTGCTTGTGGTCCACCTCATCTTGGCATTTGCCATTTGCCATTTGCCATTTGCCCAAATCCTTCTTCAAGAACTCTCCAAACTCCCTTTCATCACTCTCTGAAGGCCAAATTCAACCTTGCCAGTAATTCAAGATGGAATAGTTAAAGGGGAAAAAGAAAATGTAAGCAAATAGAGATCAAATAGTGCAAGTTGCAGTAATTAATGGGAGATACTTAGTGCTGAATTTTAATTGTAACTTGAGAGGAAGCATATAGTTACTATCAAGTGACTGTGCAGGTGCCAAGGTCATGAAAAACTGGCTTCCATTAGTATTTCGACCAACATTTGCTATGTATATGATACTGGCTCCAGTATGCTTAAGCTGTGGAGTAATCTCATCCTCAAATTTGGAACTGCCAGTTATAAGAAGTCACAATCCCAAACTATTTCAATAAATGTACCAATAAGACTATCCTAAACGAAAATCAAACACACGTATGAAACATATATAGTCTTCATTATTGTGCAAACCAGACTTCACAAAAGTGAAAAGAAGGAAATGAAGGGGAAAAAACTTTTCTCAAAGCAAGAAAAATTTAGAATAGACAAAATTTCATGATATTGAATTTATATCGTCCCTCCCACTCCCACCCAAAGAGCAAAAGAAAATAGGCCATACCAGTAGATGGATTCACCACACCCAATGCAGTGGGTCTCCACCATGCACTTTAAAATCCTACTTCACAATATTCAACAATAAAATATCTAATCGTATTTTACTTAAAAAGAAAATGAGCAACAATGGCATTTGGGAGTAAAAATAACTATGAATGAGAATGGGGGAGAAGGAAGCAACCTTGATGACTCTGTGGAACTTGACGTTGTTGTAATAGCCACAGTGAAACAGATCTATGTAGTTCTTGCAAGTTCTTGAAGCGTGCTTTTTGTACATCTTTTTTTTAAAATTATTCATAAAAGAAAAATAAAAGAATTGACGTTAGGGTAAAGAATGTGAACTGCAATGCATGGTTACAGAAAAAGGGATGCGGTTCAACAAAAATGAAACCAAAAAAAAAAAAAATGAACTCAATAAAAAAATGCAATTCAAAAGAAACGAAAAAATCCAATTGCTGTATTCACTCCAATCCCAACATTCAATTAAGTAAATTGCTCCTCAATTCCTAACCCCACCACCCCTTTTTCATTAATCCCCTCGATCTAACGAACCCCTAACAATGGTGAATTCACCGTCAATAACTTCGACCCAAGAGACGATGATGTTTAGAAATTTGTCTTCAACCTGAAAATCCAAAAATACAAAAAAAATATAGAAGAAAAAAGAAAAGAATAAAAAAGACAATTGGTTCTTGACATACCTTGTGACGATTAAAAGGAAGAGATATTGTATGCTAAGATCATTGTGTATTTAAATTTAATTTTGAAAACCTTTGAATCAGTGATGGAGATACGGCTTTACTATGATTAAATTGTATTTTTAAAATTTCAAAGATTAAGAATAAGGGATAAGAGTGCAAGTCGGAATAGAGAGTTAAGAGAGTGGGTAAGGACAATTGGTAGAATAGAATGAGATAAGCGCGTAAGTTACCAGAGAGCGCGTTATAATAACATACTTTGTTATAGTGCCAAGTAGGAAAGAGAGTCCAAAGTAGATAAAGATGAGAATACGACTTTATTATATATATATATGATTTGCAAGTTTTTCTTTTTTATCAAGCTAATCTTTTTGTAAGGACTAATTACACTTCTTCAACCTCCTAAACTCCTCCAATTGCACTTTTCCCCTTAAACCTAAAATCTTCTATTTAATTTGCAAGTTTTATTTTTTTTGTCAAGCTAATATTTTTGTTCGGGTTAATTACACCTTAACCCCCCGAAACTTCTCTCCAGTTGCACTTTTCCCCTTTAACCTAAACATACACTTTGCCTTTTCAGAAGGTCAACTCAAAAAAGTATGACACTCACAATTTTATTGTGACATGACTAACATAGCCTAAACAAATTACTTCCAGACATTTTATCTTTTGGTGCCTAATAAAACTTCTCAGTCTCTCTCCCAATGTTTTCCAAATAATACCAGTTCCTTGTGATCTCAATTTATATCTTTTGTGTGCTCTCTTTGATTTCCTTATTTTTCATCGCATCTCTTTTGCAGTTTTTCAATCCGTTTCAACATATTTCAGGCTCAAATCACTAGAAAAATCTATAATAATTCTCATTCTACATTCAGGTACATCTCTATTACAGTTATTTCCTTTAAAGGAATGTACCAAGACAAATAAAACCAAAAAGCAAAAAAGTGCTTGCATTATAGTTTGAATTACTCATGAACCATCTCCAAGTTTTTCTTTTGTCCGCAAAATAAATAATGGTGCTTCAATACGACTTTTGCATTTTCTGTAATTATGCTTGATGATCAAGATGAACATGAATTTCAATTGCATTGACTAAGTTGTATTTTGTCCCTTTTGATTTCTAGCTCGTCAGAAATAGAATTTTTTTTCTTTTGCTGGCATATCATGTTTGAAAAATAGAGTGCAATTGGTTTCATAGGGTGAAAAGATGTACTTGTTTGTGACAAATGAAAGATAGGGTAAATTTTGTCCTAAAATTTCAATGGATTTGCAACTGAGAGAATGAGGGCGACTGCTTTCCAAATGTTTTACACGTCACGATTATTACTGAATAATGTCGATGGAATCTTTGCCCAGGGTCAAAATGCATTTTTTTGGTTTTTTTGTTGGGGAAGGGGGTGCAACTAGGAGGAACATTCAGGGGGTAAAATGTAATAAATCTTTCGTGTATTAATGAACTGTAGATCCTATTGAAACTTGAGTCCAACAGTTCATAAAAGCAATTAGGAAAAACAGAAGGAATACAACGGTAATGAATTTTTTCTAGGGAGTTCAGAGGAGGAAAAAATGGTGACGAGAATAAATAACTGCTAACTTGTCAACATGTTTAAAAAAAAAGTACTGGTTATAGTAAAAAATTTAGGATTAATAAAACTTTATCCATCTGAACTTTTTTTTGGATTTTGGCGGGGGGTGGGGGGGTCACACTTTTTCCAACCTCAATCTTAAAAGTATATACTTTATCTTGCATAAAAACTAGTCAAATTTGGAAATCCATAAAAAGTGAGTGCAATGATATTATTATCCTTTTACGTATTATAGTTATTTATAATTTACTATTATTTCGCTTTAATTGTTAAAAATATTCATCTTTTCTATGGAATCTAGTAAACAAAAATATCAAATCAATAAAAGCTACAAAAAGTTTACAATTAGTTTATTATCCTTGAAAATTTTCTTGTTGGACCAGTATTCATCTTTTATATGCTTTATTCAAGTGATTAGACTTTAAATCAAACAACAAAGATAAATAACACATTAATAACAATAAATTAAGTTGTCAAAATTTTGAAAACATAAGGTAATATTAAATGTGTAATCCTTAAAAATAAATTTTATTATGTTGATTTATTTGAATTATTAAAATAATTTTATTGTTAATTTTGTTTGTCTGGTAGTCAAATGTTAAATAGTTAATCAATCTTATAAAAAAAGGGATGATATGCCTTATTTTTAAATTTAGAGGAGGAAAAATGGACATTAAATCAAACTTCGCTTCTTTGGGAGAAAAGGGCATACTTGTAAACTACAAATAATTTCCGCAACAAAAGCGCAATGTTATCACAACACTTATCTTTTTTGTATAGAGTTAAGATTTTTAAAATTTACCAGTCTTCATGGGAATGAAGTGCATTTTTTTTAAAGTTAAAGGTGGTAAAATGTGACTGCCCCCAAAACTTAGGGTCTCAAAGTGTTATTAATCCAAAAATTTAAATTTCCACGTCCCTTTCTTGCTTCTTAAATCTTGCTCCTTAAGTTGTGCAATTTCTTAAAGAAAAGTTGAGATACCAATAACTTCAGTACAAAAGGTATATTAGAAGTGAATTCAATCAAAAAAGTGGATTAAATGAGACTTGGCCTGTCTAATTATCAAAATTGCCCTGCCTTATTAATTAGCAAGTCAACAAGGAGCTAGATAAACGAAACCTCATTCAGAAGCTTATTAGTTTGCATTTTTGCAAATTGGAATGCAATTTGCTGTGTCTAAACTTTGGATGGATGTCTAAGTGATTCTTTGACTAGATTATTGTTGGAACTAAATTACATTCTTGTAACTTATATCTTGATTACTTTTTTCATATAAAGATCCAAAATTACCTTAGTGGAGAATGCTCCAAAATGATCTTTTCGGATGCTCCATGATTTTGAGAATTCTTCCCTACACAGAAAAAGATTTTGAAAATTTTGCATTGAAGTCACGACCTACTCAAACAGATTTGCTTTTTTTTTTTTCCTTTTATCTTCAAAATTTTCATACTTGAAATAATAAACACGTCCAAGAAACACGATCAGCTGCCAAGCCTGCCATGCAGCAGCCTAAGATTCAACAGGACATCAGTAATGGAAATTTGTTAATCTTGGCATTTCCCATCTTGATAATCAAGACTAAAATTGGAAGCAACAATAGTTAATTTATCCCTGACAATCTGATCATGAAATTATTCATGCCATGTGCACACTCAAGGAAACTAGTTTGATCCCTACCATTGAAGTTAACAACAGCTATACAACACATCTACATTTATATAGAGAAGAAATATAGCTTAAGCTCCTTATATAAAAAGTTATTACACATTTCTAAATCCAGTTATTCATCTTCCTCATCAGTCACAAATTTCCCTGTTCCTGGATTTATTGCTGCAACGAAGAAAAAGATAACATTGAAAAGAATTAGGGGCTCAATTTCATTAATTGGAACACCAGTCTCAATATTGAGTTGTGCCAAGGCTCCTTTCCCTGTAATGATTTCACCAATTATAGAGAAAGCAATGCCCAACTGGGCTAATCTTCCAACAAAAAGCTCATTTGATTTGGTGAATCCAAATAGAGGACCTGCAAATTTAAATCCATGTTAAAAGGACATAGAAGTCAACAACACATCAAAAAAAATTTAACAAATATACTATTGGTGGTGCAAATGTTTTTATTATTAAACAATATGTCTGATTATCATAACAAGGTTATTTGTTAACTGGATTGAAAATGCTGAAATCAAATTTTACTCTGAACCCAGAACATCGGTTATTCAACTAATGGTCAATTAACCAGCTAACACATATGCACATACATAATTAGAAACATACAGATTAACTTTTTATACACTAACGTTATAGTGATTTTTTTACATTAACAGCTACGAATGTATACCACATGTGCATGGTTTGAATTTCAATTTGAATTCATGTTATATGACATGATCTAAACCTACTAGAGTAAAAGATATACACTGATAGTGTATAAAAAAACCTATTCAAAAAATAAACCATGTGGAAAAAAATTTACTATGCCCAAATTGCCCCAAAAATTATTCGAGGTATATATAAAAGGTAAGAGGGTGAAGAGTGCCCTTTACCTCCTTCACTGAGCCCTAATGCACCCCTCAACCCTTTTCCAGGAGGAACAACAGCTCCTTCAATTCCAGGAGCATCATCCACAAAACGACCTCTATCACCCAAAGCTCCTATTGCTCCGAGCAGATTAAAGAGGATAAAGAACAGAAGAAGAGGCTCAGCCTCATAAATTGGAATCCCAGTTTCCAAGTTCAGTTGTGACAAAATTCCTTTCCCTGTTATAGCTTCTCCCAATAGGGATGCCTGTTGATCAATTGTCAGCAAATTAAGAGTAAATACTAAATTGTTTAAAGTCGAAAATTTAACCAAAAGATCAAACAATATTTTTCTCATAGTGTAGATGAATTCATTCGCATTTTATGTCAACTAGGTACAATTTTTTAATAGCATATATAGTTGCTGTGTAAAGGAAAACTATTTGAATAGCATTTTATGCTACAATTATAGGTACCATTTCTTGGGGCCTTGCTACAACATAAACCGTGAAAATTGTCAGGTTTGTCCATGACATCCTCTAACTCTTCTACCGTTTGACCAAGGCCCGTCGAAACACAAAAGGTACTATTAACTAGTAAGCTTTTTTCTTAGTGTACAATCAAAACCACTCCAGTTCTTCCAAATTTGGGATTGTATTACAATTTGATTAACTCATTTCACTACTTTAGCAAAATTGTCTAAACACGGTCATGGAAGTTCTAACTCTTTGAGAACCTCTTAATTTACTTTATTGATCCAACAAAAGTAAAAAGATAATTCGTAAATTATCTATTGTTCATATATTCTTTCAAGTTATATTTATAAACACCGACAGTGCATACACTAATACCTTGACTACATGACACGTGTGTAAAAATGTAAATTCAAATTTAACTAAGATTATTGGTCAGCATTCAAGAGTATTAATGTATACATGATTAATCACACTTTTTAACTATTATCTAATATGTCACAACCACAAAAATTTGCCACGTTATCTCAACATTTTGTGGCCACAAAATCACAAAATGTTGCCACGTGTCTTATATTTCGCAAATTGATGAGCTTATGCCTATAGGTTAAACAAAAATGTGGCAAAAACTCATTAAGTCCAGTAAACGGGTACTTACTGCAAATCCAAGCATAGCAACACGACCCACAAATAGTTCATTCTCCTTGGTGAATCCAATTCCACCAGAAGTGCCAAAAATCCCATCCTCAACTTTTGGCTTTTCCTTGGTAGCTGCTGTAGGCTATCACAACCCAAAATAAAAAGACAAGAAAACTTAGAAATGGTGAAAATGCAATACTAGAAATAATATGTAGAAATCTAGCTAGGCGCAAAAAACATGAATACCTTCTTGGCAGGAGCCTTGGTTTTTGACTTGAAGATGGCGACAGTTGTAAGAGGGGAATATGAAGAGGAAGATGAAGTGGGAAGGGGGGAAAAGAACAAATGAAAGAGTGGTTTTGGTCTAATCTTTTGAAGCAATGGCTCTCTCTTGAGACCACCTGCATGACTCGAAGGAACACTAGCAGCTAGCAACATTGCTTGAGCCATGGCTTTTTCCTGTGATGATTTTGCAAATGTTCAATGAATTTTTCCTCTGAATATAATAAGATAAACTATCTGATATTGAGTGACTAATATAAGTGAAGGTGTGTGTCTGCCAAAGGTTTTAAATCAAGAGATGAGGATAGGATACCCGAGTTGTGATAGGTGAATAAGGTGACCACGTCCCCATGTAATAATTTCTGCTCTTGTGGTATGTCCATGGGGCTTCTATGTTCGTATACACACATCATAGGGACTAAAGTCTAAAGCAAAATCAATTAAAATCAGATTAATCTTCTAACCATACACATAATTTTCACATACAGTGGTTTTCTTTATTTTATTATTATTATTTATTATTTTTGATAGAAGAAATGAGGTTTATTAAAGAGAATTATAGAAATCGTCCTGTACGTTTTGTTTGACAAAGTTTAGTTAAGAGTTGTATCAGAATGCAAACATGTTGGCTGATTTTACATTCTAAGGTAAACTATGCACAATTTTATATGTTATTTACGAATCCAATTTACATATTATACTCAATCAAGTTGGCAAATTTTGCATTTGAAGCCAAACTATGCACAAATTTATCTGCTTTTTTATGAATTCGATTTACATCAATAATATGATCTAATACATCAAATAAAATGGTTGTTAAGATGGGCAATATTTTTTGGTCAATTGGCAAGTTGGGAATACATTCTAACCCACAACTCTTGCCCTATAAATGTCAATTAAGGGTGCTTTTCAAAATATTTTGGGAGAGTTTACATGTTCATTATCAAAATTAATAACTTCAATAGTAAAGGAAACTAGTTAGTCTTCTTCTGTCTTGATGGACCATTGCAAATTAAGAGTCTCATTTGTATTTTCAGACTATAGCCATAAACAAGTCGGACCTACCTTAATGTTTCTATTATAGTTGGCAACTTGTGGACTGCTACTGCTCACCAAAAAAAAAAAAAAAAAGAAAAAAAGAAAAGTGGAATCTAGAAAACTCTCGAAACTTCACACAGAATTTTGTCGTGGCATCAGAACCAATGCGGATAGAAACCCAAAAAAAGGTTTTCTTTTCTCTACGTGGCATATATCAACGGTCAAAAAGTCGCTTTGTATGGTATAAACACGTGGTACATGGAATATGCAGAGAATCAGGAGGTAGGATAAAACATTTTCTTGGGTTACAATGCACTGCACAATCTAGTTCTGGCATCTAAGGCAAGAAGCACATGCTCCGAACTTCTTGCATTTGAGCAACATACACTTCTCTTTGTTTGTTTTTCTTTTTCTTGTTTATTTGTGCGTGTAAAAATATCTCATTCTATAATTTTTGACTGTACAGAGGTGACCAAAGAAGTGGAATATAAATACCATGCAGTGCAACTAGGAGATTCTGCTTTTAGAACTTGTAGAACCTAAAAAATGTTCACCAAAAATTTATTGGAGATAAATTTGATAAACCAATTTTTTTTTTGTTTTTAAATTTAACAGAACGAATATATATGGAGAAACAATTTACACACACAAGTATGTGTAGGAGAAGGGGAATATTATTAACCATATATCATTAACCGCATATAATAATAATACCCTCTTCTCAACTAACAATAATATTAAGATTCTCTATTTATAGATTAGATGACTAGGTAAACCAATTTTATGATTACAAGAAATTTTCTAATAAAATACTCTTTCTTAATAAAAAAATTACCATAATTTGACTCCAATAAATTACTAAAATCTTGATTTGATTACAATACTACTACTAAATAATAACATAGAAACTTCTATTTTTAAACTTGATTTAATATGTCAACAGAACTTGTTTAACTTAATTTTAATCTGGTATCTGTTCATTTTAGTTAATCACGTGTGAGAATGAACAATCTTCCTTGTGGCCTTGTGTTATAGACCAGAAACTGAAGTACATATCAAAATTGAGAGTTTGGTATTAGCAATTGCTTATTTTAAGGTGACTTAAAGGCTTTGATATTGCTAGGGTACTATTTAGACTATAAATGTTGCTTCTGGATAGGATGAATTTCAAGTGTGTGGATGAAGCTTGATAGTGGTGAAGATGGAGCACTTCACTGCATTATAGAGTGGAGATTCAATTATCAAAGCCAATAGTTCTTTGTTTCAGTGATGGCTTATTGTGATATAATCATTAGAAATGCTAGTTATGAAGGTTTTGCATTTGACATGTATTTTAGCCGGAATAATTTTTGGGAGTTACATTAGCTGATCTTTTTTTTTTTTTTTTGGGTACAAAATTACTCGTATAACTCAAGTTTATTGGTCAGCACTTGTTGGAATAGTACATACTAGAGGTGCTAATTAAACTATGCATTGCCTATGGTGGAAGCTAGCTTTTTTTTTTTTTTTTTTTCCTGATGAAACAAAAACTAATATTATTAATAAACATTGCCTGTGGTGGTTCTTTTTAGTGGAAGCTAGCTTTTGGTTGCAAGGAAAGCGAGGTATCAATCCTCAGAACAACTAAATTGTTAGCAATGTCTACTTTGAAATGCATATTGGACGTCCATACAATATGCGACTACAGTATAAATTGATAAGATATGATATGGATACCACTTTTATTGTCTAATTCGATCTCTACATCCTTTACTCTTTTTTAGGAATAATATCAAAAACCTTCCCTGAGGTTTTTCTAATATCACTCGATACCTCTGAGCTTTTAACAATAATGCTTACTTCCCTTAATAATTGTAAAAAGATTATAATAACCTTCACTTGATATATAATTCATATATCAAATAAATGGACCTCAAAATTTAAAGAAAAAAGGAAACAAGAGTCACTTTTTTCTCCTTCCCTTTTCTCCACTATTCTTTCTTACTCGTTTTTTGGATGACTATGTGATTTTTTATTTATAAATTAAGTTAAATTTTATTTATCTTTTACTTTTTGTGATTGTGATAGAGTGGGGTATGATTTCTTTGTATATTTTAAGTTGATTTTTATAATGATCAATGCAATTTAAAGACTTGGGTATAATTGAGAAGAAGTTGAAAAAAAATATAAAGTTCACAAGAAACAAATTTTGAGTATATAGAGTTAAATTGGTGCAAATGTATTTCTTGTAAATATCTTTTTTATTTTTTAAACTTATATTTTTATAGAATATAGCATTACAATGTAATAGTACTATTAGAGAATGTTTTTAAGTGATGGTTTTCTTAAAGCAAACAAAGTGGTTTATGAATATTTTTATTTATCAAATAAAAGGGTACTTCAGGATTTTTTACACAAATAACAAAAGTAAGGCGGGTAAGTGGTATTTTTAAAAACTTTAGAGATATCAGATGATATTAAGAGAAACCTTAGGGAAGTTTCTAATATTGACCCCTCTTTTATATAATAAAGAAGATTTTATTACTGACCTTGTTTGGATCTCTGAACCCTTTACTTGATAAACCTAGATCTCTACGCTAATAAATATGAAAAAAAGATTTTCAATCAATTCATTTCTCTCACTTATTAGGCTCTCTTATTAGGCATAGTCAATTGAAGAGACTTATACAAGTATAGACGATTATTAATTGATCCTAACATCATTACATTAATGACAAGTAGCGAAACAATATATTAGTCAACCTTATAGTCAAATATCTAAAATTACTTGGATTACTTGATGCGTGCTTATACTATCATAGTAATGTGATTTAATTGTATTCCTCGATACTTCATGTTAGAACTTCAATTTCAATAAATCTATACTCATGTAGCATCGAAGAAATCATAGAGTTAATTAACCTTGTCAATCCATTTGACAGGTATTTGGAGTGGTTAATGAATAATTGTGTGCATTAGGCCTAGAGGTAACCATATCATTTTATATCAATCCTTGTTAAGAAAGGTCCCTTACAAGGTTAAGTTGTTACTTTATATGAGTTTGGCGTTTAACTTGTATACATTTTCCTGAGTATAAAAAGGTTGAACTTTGTGTTTTTGAAAAAATATAGGCAGAGTTTCAAAATTTTAAAGATCCATCATCTTGCCCATGACCACATTCAAAGATTATAGTTAGAAGTGTTGCTAGTGATCAGATTTTATCTAGTCCAAGAAAGAAGTCAAGTGATAAACAAATTTTGACTATTTATTGGATTGATTTTCAAACAATCATTAACAACTTATCTAACTTTTTTTATACATCCTAGTATTCATCCTGATGACTAGGAATAATATTTTATATACTAGTAGTTTTTAAAATGTTTGGAATGTTTTTCTCTCTAGAAAAACTCTCTAATCAAAGTTTCTTCCAATTCTCTCATGGGAGAGATCAATTTTTCTAATCTCTTCCCATGAGAGGAGCTCTCTCTCTAGTTTCTTTTATTTATGTGAATAAAATATTTCCTAAGATTTCCTATTGGTAGTTTCTTTTCTTCAACAGTTACCTAGTGAAAGTTTTATTTTCTTCCAGGGATTCCTAGTGAGAATTTTGGATATTTTTTTTTCATTTTCCTTATATTAGATTTGAGTTTTTTCAGACTTTGATTATTAGAATTTCTTGGATCTATTCGGCAAATCCCGCTATAATATCTGAATTTGAAACAGTTCATTAGTAGATCTGGTGTTTGGAAGTATGCATAGATGTTCATGAGGCTACAATTACTTTATCTCATTTTTAAAACTATTTTTAGAGTTTTACAGTGTAATTTTTATTTGTTCAGCAGAGCTGTAGTAGTTATTCTTCATATCTGTTCTTTGATATCTATGTGTGTTTCATGATGTAATTAATACAAATTTTAATGAAGTTGTAATGTTTTATAAAAAAAAAGAATTTGGAATGTTTTAAGAAAGTCATTCTGTCTGCTCATTAAAAGAAAAATTTCCGTTGATTCTCTATTCTTTTTCAACGCTTGACTCAAATGAAATACTATGAAGCAACAACATGTTTACGGCTGAAGTAACAAAAGTTTGAAAGGCAAAAACAATTTGATAGCTTAAATGGAAAGTTATAAAACTTCACTCAATTTCTATTAGTATTTAGTACTCAGTTAGCCGATACAATTGAACTATTTAACCTACTTCAGACGTCCTAAATTAGATGATTATGTTAGAAATATTTGTTTATGATCCAATAAAGATGGATCAAGTAATTAGAATTAGAAACAAATTAATATAGAATTATTTCAATTTGTGATCTCAGTTCTTTAATCTATACTTTTATTAACACAAATTGTTCAATCCATACAAATGACTGAGTATCCAATCCTCCATTTTGACCCTCAAGATTGGGTTTGTCATCAAAATTTTCGAAGTGATCCTCAAACCTTTCGTGAACCTAACAACAAAATTATTTTCTTAAACCTCTTATATTTGTGTGTGAGAAATTTTACGATAATCATGATGAACTACTTGACATGTCTAATAATTGCTCAAAAACCAATTAGAGAATTTCATTTTGACAAATTAATAAAGACTCCACTTGCCAAATCACCATTTCAAATAAATCAAGGAAAAACGACAACTTTTTCAACTCAATCTTTCACTCTCCCACTCTCAACCCAATAGTGAAGAGCGAACTTCAAGAGTAATCAAACGCACCCGCTGAGGGAATTTTGCCCCCTAATTAGAAGTTGTTAAATCGAAGTAATCTTCTACCAATGGTGTTTATCCTTCTTCCTCGAACCAGTATTCTCGTATAAGAGCAGACAGATTCATTTGATCAAAATCAAAGTAATTGTGAGTCCGTCACTGCCTCTTGACAAAAAATTCCAACTCCTAGTAATCTTTTTTATTTTGTATTTTCATTTATCTTTTTGTTCTTTTCTTCAATTTCAGAATGAAAGAATTGAGTTCGAAAGTGCTAGAGTTCCTTTTGTTTTAGTGTTTATGGTTGATTGAATGTAAATTTGGGTGCCATAATATCTTAAGTTGTAAGTTCAAGTCCTACCTAGTACCCTCTTTCTATTCTCAATTTTCTTTTCACTGTTCTTCTTTTTTCACAGGAGGTAGATTTTAGACTCAAACCAAATGATGTCTCCCTTCTCTTCCTCCATTTTTATTTTATGTTTAATAAACTTTTTCTTAGAATATTCTAATGAGAGTTTTCTCTCTACTAGTGTTTATTAGTGGGAGTTTTATTCTATATTAAGATTTCCTAATGGGAGTTTTATTTAGTTCTTATTATTATTTTTTCTTAGATCTAAGATTTTTTCAAATCTACATGTTAGATCTGAAATTTTTTAGATTTTCTCATCAAATTTTGATATCAGTTTTGAACTTGAACTAGTTAGATAGCAGATAGAGAGAATAGACAAGCACAAATATATTCATGGAGTAGTTCTCATGTTTTCTGATTTATAGTGTAATCTTTCTTATTTTCAAACTCTGTTAAATCTAATAAATTTTCAAATCACATATATCTGTGACATGGTCTATGTATTTTTTGCCATCAGTTCAGTTTTCTTTGTAAAGCAAATCATGCTATGTATTTTTTGCCATTAGTGCAACTTTCTATGTCAAGCAAATTATGTTGTCGATTTTCAATTAAATTATCAATAATATTGGTTTCTATTTTATCTGCAACAAAAAAAAAAAAAAAACAAGTCCATGGCAGACAATTAATTGAGGAATTTATATTAGTATTTCTTTTGCTTTCCCTACTTCTCATAGATAAGCTTAGTTTTGCTTTTTGTAGAGAAACGGTGATTTGGCAAGTGAGATCTATAAATTTCTTTATAGATCAGTTGATTTTGTTACGAAAATTCTCATAGTTGTCCTCAAACTTAAGAAATATTTCATTTAACCTCAACTTAATTTGGAGAGGATTGAATTGGATGGTTTGGTGAGATGGATTGTAAATAAGAGGTTCTGAATTCAAAATTTCCCACTTACAAATTCATTGACTTGTTACCAATTGTTATCCTCAATCTTAATAATGCGAATAATTTAGTATGGTGTAGTTGACTCCAAGGAAATTCTCACAGTTATCCTTAGCCAATAGAGAAGGAATATTTACTTGAACCTCCACAAGACTGGCTTTTGCTACCTTCTTGTTATGTATGCCAATTTCATTTCATCAGTCATAAACCATTTTATATAAAAAGGTAAATTTTGAAATGTGTTCACCAAATGAAGAACAGGTGTGGAAAGTTGAGAGGAGCCGCAAAGTAACAGGCACGTAGCACAGGTCATATCATCAGCCATGAATATAAAACAAATTACAAAATTTAGTGAAACTCGAAGAGGCGGTCACAACATATTGATGGGCCCAACAAAGTTGTATACATGCACTAAAAAGAAACAACACAATTGTGTGGAATAGACGTAAATAAGAAGAGCATAGGCACCAGAGAAGGAAGATGTTAAGTAGCATGTTGAGCACAAAAGTGATGGACCCCATATGTGTAGAAAAATGCGGTTCATCCTCACAAAGGACAAAGGTGGATAAAAGGAAACTATGATACTGGTGGCTGCTGTGGTAACCTGTGGCGGTGGAGGTGACGGAGGACTGTTAGGAAGCGGACGCCAGGGTTATACAAACTGAAAGAGGCTACATTGAATGCAGAACTTGAAGGCCTCATGTATTTTTCCTTGTTTGCAAAATCCATTTGTTAGTATAGTATAAGTGACAAAATATGGTATGACTCCATTGTTTACCATCTCCAAAGCAGGTGAATTGCTTATTTCATCTTCCCAGACCTACAATACCCATCAATATTTACAATGAAGGTACCCTGGGGCGAATGTCATATAAAGACATTTCCTGCAAGAGTATCCTGCTTCATTCATTTGACCTAGGTTACAGTAGCCACAAATTAGTGCAATATAACAGGAAAAATTACTTACCAAGCTGTCAATTCTTATTTCATCAAAAACGGTTTTGGCATTGTCAACACAACCAATCTTGCACATTGCATGTATGAGACAAGAATAGGTAGCACATGTAAGCATGATAGCTTTCCTTCTCATTTCATCACTTCTCATTTCATCACGAAGTGTAATGGCTTCTGTTATACTCCCACTGCATCACGAAAAAAAAAATTATGGGAAAACAAATAAGTTTTGTGATTGATCTTTGGGTCATTGGTTTACCTAAAAATGCTGTCTGTGAAGTGGCTTCTAATTAACGTGGGCATATAGTTTAGCAAAGTCAAGCGGGTTGTAAGGCCCTGTACGTAAGAAGATGAAGATTTAGTACAATGTATCCCGAGATGGAACTCCATTTATTTTTGTTAAATGCAATTACATGTGTGTGTTTGTATTTGTACGATGTGACATTGTTGGACCGAATGCAGGGTGGAAGCAGACGGATAGATGTTGGTGGGAAGAGAAAGTCATTTGACCTTAACTTGGAACCTGAGTGTAGCACAGATATGGACACGCCAGAAAGTGGATGTGCAAACGAAGGAGATGAAGAGCAGGAGGTAGACGAATGGGTGGGTGCAATTGGCGTGGAGGATGTAATGAAATTAACATTTGACACAAAAGAAGAAGCAGGTGATTTCTATAATTTGTATGCGAAACTAAGCTGATTTGGGATTCGTAAAAGTAACGACAAACGGGATGTGGATGGCATTTCAAGGTATCGAAAATGGGTTTGTAGTTGTGAAGGATACAGGGATGAAAAGTGACTTAGGTATGAAGACCGAAAAAGGGAAGCAAAACCACTAACAAGAACCGGGTACGGTGCTTGCTTTCATGTGAAATATGATGTAGGAACACTAAAGTATGTGGTTACTTCGTTCAATATGGAGCACAACCACCCATTGGCATCAGAGGCAAGTGTGCAACATATTCGGTCTCATAGAAAAGTTAGCGAAGCAGACTATGTGCAGGCCAAAAGTTTGAAGACGGTTGGGGCAAGAATTTGTCAAATAATGAAACATTTTGTCATCCAAGTAGGAGAGTACAATAACGTAGGATTCACCATTAAGGATTTGTATAACCGAATGGACGAGAAACGTAGAAAAGATATTTTTAATGACGACGCAGAAGGTGCACTTGGGTACTTGGTAGGAAAGAAGGATGGTGATGACATGTTCTTTTATAAGTATCATGTGGATGATGAAGGAAGATTGGCAAGATTGTTTTGGGCTGATTATAAATCTTGGGAAGACTTTAGTCGATTTGGAGATGTGTTGGTGTTTGATACAACATACAAAAAGAATAAATACCGCAAGCCACTTGTTGTACTAGCAGGAGTAAACAACCATATGAACAGCACAATTTTTGGGTGTGCCGTGCTATCTGATAAGAAGATTGAAACGTACGAATGGGTTCTTAGTACGTTTATGAAGGCAATGGATGGTCACAAGCCAGCAGCTGTGATGACAGATGGTGATAGTGTAATGCGAAAAGAGATATAAAATCTTCTCCCTACTACTTGTCATAGGCTATGTTCATGGCACTTGCATAGAAATGCATCAAGTAATGTCAAAAATGAGAAGTTTGCTAATAGGCTCAATAATCTGAAAGCAAAGAAGTGCAGCATACAGGAGTTTGAGAATCGATGGGCCAGGTTAGTTAATGAATATGGGGTTGGAGAGAATGAGTAGGTGAATAAGATGTACCGCAGGAGAAAGTTATGGGTAGAGGCCTACATTGGGGCAATTCTTTGCGGGTTTGAGAAGTACGCAGTGGTGTGAGAAAATGAATGCATTTATGAAGGAGTACTTGAATGACAAAATGTGACTATATGAATTTGTAAGACGATTTGATTTGGCTGTAGCATGGTTTCGACATACAGGGAGCAAAGCAATCCATACAAATGAAGAGACAAAGCTAGTATTAACCACAATCTTGCCCGAACTGGAGAGTAGCGTTGCCAAGGTGCTTACCTGCAATGTGTTCTTCATGGTAAGGAAGCATTTAAATAGGCAAGGGCTCCTGATTTCGGAGGACTGGAATGAGGAACGAGAAAGCCACACATACTATTACTCAAAATACATTATGCAAAAAGTAAAATGGAGGGTGGATTATAACAGTTTGACGGAGAAGCTAACTTGTTCATGTATGAAGTTCGAGTCGAAGGGAATTCCGTATGCGCATATGTTCCGTGTGATGGTGGTGGAAGGAATGAAAAGTATCCCACATTCTTGTATTTCAAAGCGGTGGACAAAAGGAGAAAAAAATGAAAGTGCAAAGGTGGCATATGTTGTGCCGGAACAGGTGACACAAATGGCAAGATATGGGACCTTAAAGGCAAGTTGTAATAGTATGTGTTATTATGCCTCATACATGGATACTGAGTATAAAGAAATTCGGGAGATGTTCGAGAAACGTACAGTAGAGCTAAAGCAAAAATGGATTGAACACGGATTTGGGGGAGATGGATTGGTATTGGATGCAAGAGTGAGAAGTGAAGGCAATGGCAGAAGATTCGGTGTGCTGGACCCCAAGATTACCTTGGCTAAAGGGGATCATCACAAGCAACCAAAAGCAAAGAAGAAAAGAAAGTGCGAACATGCAGGTAACAAAAAATAAGTGGGTAGCTACAAACATGTTACCATTCAAATATAAGGCAATACAGTTTAAGTCACGTAGTATTAATATCAATTAAAGTAGTTGCAGTCATAAACAGTAAACATTGTTGTAAGTTGAATGCAAACTATTGGCAGCCTGCAGGCAGGGCACAATCGACGAACATACCCATATAAAACTCAAAGTACTAACAATATAGGTACACCTGCCGATGGGGCTATAAACTCTGTAGATAGTTTGATGGAAACTTCATATGGAGTTCATATAGGGGGAGTGTTTTATAAAGAATCTGGCGAACAATAATCGTATGAAGAATGTCGATAGGGACCCCAGTGACACAGGTGGCCAACAAAAAAGTGCAGTAGAAATTGGAATCATGCGGTGCAACCCTGAGGTATGGTAATTGATTAAATTTCACGCCAACTACTTACTAAAAGTATTTTGCTTTGATGGATACATTGCTGCATTTGCAGTGTAACAATGAGAAGGGAAATGGCTCAGGCTGTCAAAGTACTGACATTGGCAACGTGGAACCGTTTATGTTTGAGAGGATGCATGTGAATCCAGGATGGTTGGCGTGAATAGGGAAAGAATGGCACTTCAGTAGAAGCCATCCTTTGTATGTCGAGGAATGAAATGATTTGTTTTGCCAGATGTACTACTTAATAGCACAAAGCTACTCTTTTATATGTGAAACGTAAGCAAAGTTGCATTAGTAAATGTAATTCCAATAACTGTAAATTTTGAAAGACAAGTGATAAATCTCATCAATAATGAGTTAACTTGTATAGGTGGCTAAAATTTAGCACTTTCTTGCACTGAATTGCCAATACGTTTGTGAAAGTTACTTAAAGTTTGCTATAATGAACATATGCTTTGGAAGATAAACGGAAAGTTCGTTCATCGAAAAGGTAAATTATGTGAATGACTACAACTTACTATTCTATTGTCAAAACATACCAATATTACTTGAACAAGTTATATACATAAGACACTAAAACAGAAGTTAAAACACAATGAACCCGACACAAGTTAAGCCATAAGGCAGAAGTCCAAAGCAAGCAATTGTCCAAGCAATTGCCATTAAGACATAAGACATTAGACATTAAGACACAAGACATTAAGACAGAAGTTATAAACGTAAAACAGTGCCCAAGTAATTGCCATTAAGACAGGAGTCTAGAGCAGAATATCAACTGAGCATGAAGCGGGACTATGAGATGACATTCAGTTTGCCTCAGAATGGCTGTTTCATTACTCATTCTCTGTGTGCGGGGAAAATTGAAACTTTCATGATGATAGAGCTTGTGTTCAGCAGCTTGAAAATACATACACCACTAACAACTAAGCCTTTTTGCTTTGCAAAATGCAACCAATCTTTATTTAGGCTTATAAGAACTCCACCTTGAACGATTGTGCCAATAGTCCAATTAGTGCTATCAGAATCTATAAATTGGACAGATTCTTCAACATTTTGCAAGTGAGTGTGGGAAAATTTGTACGGAATGTACAGAATAAAGGAGTGGCTGACATTGTAACGTTGAAGTGCGACAGAGAAGAATGGATTTTGTGAAGTGAAAGACTCTAGATCACCAATCTGCGCCATGCTCTACTTGCCTGTTGGAGCATGTAAATTGTGGATGTGTTTTGATAAGCTGCCCTTCTCTGTTTTTTTGGTGCCGAAAGAAGTCTGCGCACAATGAAGAGTGGCTTTGTGCAGTTCTTCATCATTGTGATCACTATTGTCTGGAGAAGATAAAATGTCTATGTATTCTGGGGTATCTGTGCTAAGCGATAAATTTCAATGTCATCTGGGCCATCTGTGCTAAGCTGGGTTGGATAATCTATTTCATCTCTAGATGGGTCAAAAATTGCAACATGGAATCTGGACCACCTTCATAGTTGAACCAAAGAGAGTATAGGGGTGCAATTGAATGATCATGAACGAATTCATTCCAACCATTGCATAAGAAAAGAGAATTTTTTTTTCCTCTCTACAGTGAAGTGATAATGGGCATCGGTCCTGACATAGAGTCGAACATTGAGTGGAATTTGTGCACCAAATTCTTTGACAAAGTTTTCTGAGAGTTCTAGTTCTCCTTTACTCATGATGTCATCTGTGATAGTTCGACAGAAACTAGAGAATTTGAGGACGAGAATTTCTTGGTCCTATCCATTACTGTTGCTGTTTTGATGGATGCTATAATTTTTTTTTTTTTTTTGCAATCAGAAATAAGTAATCGGACAAAAGAAATAAAGATGACACTAAATAGATGGGATTGAACAAGAGCAACAAAGTTATAATAATATGTGCATAATTTGTAAGGATATGGATGCGCGTGTATACAACGAAACTGTCAAGGTTACACAAAGTCCACTACAATCGAGACAGGAATGAACTCAATTTTCGGCAGATGTATGAAGCCTATGAACAAAGCATACATAAATGTGATAATGGCAACATCATACATATTTTACAGTTATGATTGGTATCTCGATACTGTGCAGGAAACGGAAAATGAAGGGGGAGAAGGTGAAACTGTATGCAGGGGGAAAAAAGTTGTACTTACACTTAGAAAAGGGGAAGGAACTTGCCGTTCATCCATAGGAGAAGTAAATAGGCAGCGGAATTTGACGGAAATGGAGATGGATGCTAGAACGGCAGGGTGAAAATGAAAGTGAGGTGCCGGTAAAAGAGATGTGAGTTTATTGGCTCTTGTTATAACCCTAAGGGATGGTGAAAACTCACATTCAACCGTTGGGCTCATCAGTTGGGTATTTATTTGATCGCAGGCAATTTGTGACCAGACCCCATGTATACGCTTGGGCTAGGGGACCGAAGAGTGCTCATGGCCTATAAGCCTTAACCAAGCATGCAATTGGGTCCTTAAATATATTGAACCGTGCAAATGATCCAAGCCCAGGAGGACATTTTGCAGTAGCTGTCGTGATTGAAGCCATTAACCGTCAATCGAGTAGCTTGACTCGAACTCGACTCGAGTTCGGACAACTACTCTACTCGAGTTCGGTCAAAGCTCCTTTAGGTATGCTAGTTATAATATTTACAAATTTGTATTGTTATGTTATAATATTTCGAGCGTGAATAAGTCATTTCAATTGAAAAATAAAATAAAATATTTGGCATAGAAAAAATAAAATACTTGTAGTAATCAATAGTCAAGTATTAGAGTAGTCGAGCTAGAAATTGAGCTCGACAAGCATTTCGAACTCAATCGAGTCGAGTTTGAGTATTTCTGATTCTCTTTGAAGTCGAAGTCAAGTTTCTTTACTAGTTACTCGATCGAACTCGAGCTCGATCCCGATTAGTATGGCTAGAGTAGCTACGCTTTGCAATGCTCAGTAATAAATGATGTTGGTTTTAACGTACAATATGCAAATTTATGATTTACAATGAATAAGAGATTAGTAGTTTAGTGATATATTATTCTAAACCCTTCCAGAGGATATTAACTGGTGAATAGTATGTATTATAAATTATAGAAACATCTCCAATATATTAGTTCATATTAGGGTATGCGTATCAGTTATACATATCGTATACACATATTCATGCTTGGCTACTAATATACATACATTCATATATGTATATTATTTGAGATATGTATATACATACTTATAATATGCGTATTAGTTATACATATCATATTAACTGATACATATGCACAATTACATATACATACACACGCGTACACAGTGGCGGAGCACATTCAACCAAGTTGGGTCAATTGAACCCACTTAATTTTGAAAAATTAGTTTTTAGGTTTAAAAAATTTAGAAAATTTTAAAGTTGCATCATATTTGACCCCACTAAATTTTATGAAATTCTCTTTTCTACATACATTGACCCCAAATAATTGAAAATTGATAATTCTTACCACTACAAGAAATTTTAATTTATTTAAAGTTATTTGTTGAAATTCTTTCAAGAATAAATTCTTCCATGGTTGTGAAAAAAAAGGGATGAGCTTTATTGAGTGGAGTGAGAAAACCAATTTTTCCAAACATCAAAGTTTTGAAAAACAAAAATTTTTTCAAATGGATACTAAATTTTATGTTTATAATACAAAATTAATTTACATATAACACAGTAAAGATAAATTTCTTAAAAGAGACCCATAAAAGATGAAATTGATGGTAGTTCACATATTATTTTTAAACAAAATTAAGAGCTTCAGTTACTTACATTGGAAAAATTTATTTAATATAATTGATAATGAATTGATTTTGCAACTTTTCAAGAAAATGAGTATTGAAAGAATACAATTATAATTTGTAAGTAATGCTAGTAATTTTTTTTTACCTAAGTTTTACTGTTCTAAAATTTGACCCAACTTATTGTAAGGTTTTCACTCCGCCCCTGCACGTACATATATTATTGGATAGGTATACATAATTAAAATATACATAACTAATATTAACTAATGTATTAAGTAATGCAAATACTTATTGGATTTCATTAGAAGGATAAAATTACATGGTTTTAGTTGAAATTGAAATGGATTTGATTACACCAATAACTTACAATGTTGGTTTCCATCGCATGCATATTGAACTCATAATTTCGAGGTTATAATTTAAAACCAAATGGATTTCATTAGTTATGTACACAACTCTAATGTACTAGTGCATATTAGCTTTACGTATTACCTATACGAATCATATGTTCATAGTTATGTATATATATGACAGTTTCGACCCGTGCTATGCACGGGCTAAGGTTCTAAATTAAAACAATAAAATTATTGTTGCTAATAAAATTTCTTAAAAAGAAACTACTAAATGCTAAGAAATAAAATAGTTGTACTACAAATTTGTATGAAACTTGGTTGTTTTAAATAGAAGTAAAGAATAAAAATTTTCACTCATGCGATGCAAATAGTGATACAATCATCAACTTAGAAAAGTGTGAAATTGTGTTAAAAAATATTAAATTATCACATATTTTTGGACTTTATAGAAAAAAATTTGTCCCATCCTAAACACATTCCTTTCTGTTGTCATAACAAAACATATGACAGTAATGATTTAACTAATTATTCTTAGAATTTTGAGTAAAACATGCTTTTATTATTTTTAATTTATTTCTTCATCTTTCATAGTACATAATATCTAAACAAATTGCTATTGTTCCTTTATAAACAACATACAACATGTGAAAAATACTATGTAAATTATTCTCTTTCCTTCATTGTTGTTGAAATCCTTAACTTTTGTCTCACTTCCCAAGTTCACCCAATAATTTCATGTCCTTCCTATCATTGTAACCATATGTATTCCCTCTGTTAGTATACTACCTCTATCCTACAAATTGCCTTCTTTTACCGACAACCCCATATTTCCAATTCATGACCTATTTCATTACCGTCTTAAAAATTGTGAGCAATCAAATGTCAAAAATCTGATAAGTTGGATTAATGATAATTTTTATAAAATTAAATAGGCTAAATAATTGTCTAAATTATTGTGGTTTATGCATATGCAGAAAGATTTGCTTATTTATCGTAAATAATTTACGAATCTATGTACATATACACAGTTATAAATAAGTACACAGTGATGCAATAGGTAAATTTATTGGAACAAATTTAAAGATGGGAAAGAAAGCATGGTTTTGTAAGTGAGTTATAAAG
Source organism: Gardenia jasminoides (assembly GCA_013103745.1). Classification (NCBI taxonomy): domain Eukaryota; kingdom Viridiplantae; phylum Streptophyta; class Magnoliopsida; order Gentianales; family Rubiaceae; genus Gardenia; species Gardenia jasminoides. The sequence continues at coordinate 10,129,768 of CM023102.1, read as the reverse complement.
TAAGCATGCAAAAAAAAATGGATTGAAGTGCAATAAAGGGCATCATAAGGGGGTGGTGGTCAAATCAAATGGTAGCCCGGGCTTTTTGAGTTTTGAGTTAACCATTCCCTCCTTTCTTCCAAATATTAACACAGAATAAAAGGCATCAAGTGGGGAGGTAATGCAGTCCGCGTAACAAAGTTTCTGGCTTCAGACGCCTACCCGTTTGACTGAAGTTAGGGTGTGGACATTAAAACTTGAAATATGGCTGCATCCTTCTCAGCATGCTCAGTAAATAGCATGCTGTGGCCAACTTTGTATTGCCACTATGGCTGGATATGTCAGTTCATGTGGTGTGGAAGTCTGAAGCCAACAGGGGATGGCACTACTATCGATGTGCTGATAGTCAGGTTAGTGTATATAGTGTTATTATGTGGTATACGTTTTGAGTGCTAATATTCCCATGTGTCATATGCCGACATTGCAGTGGCCCTGTAGCACCTTCATTGCTTGGTGTGATGAATCCGCAAGATTGAGGGGGTTCCCAGTACCAAGTCCTACATCCCCAGCTCCAGCAAACATTCTAACGTCAATCGATTGGGGGCTGGCAGTAGTGGAGGTGGAACTGAAGAGCATGAACACTAACTTGATGATTCTTAACGTGGTTGTGGTTGCAGTTGTTGCTATTCTCCTACTTGTCATTTTGAAGATGTGATGTGCTGTACTTCGGCGTGGGTTTGGGGTTTGAGGAATGAAGGAGAGCGAACAGAGGAGAATTTTTGTCGTAATTTTTTTTTTAATTATTGGTTGTACTTATTTCTTGTGTTGCTTGGTTGAACATCTGCTGTACCCTAGAATATGACCCTATTTAGGCACACTTCAGCTTAGTTAGTCATGCATACAAGTCAGTTCTTATATTTCTACTTCCATAACCAGCAACTTAATCTTTTCTGCTTCACTAAGCCTTGGAATTTTCTTGTTTGAAAACAATCCCAATGGCGGACTTGGACCAAACACTTGCATCCTCCTGATTGAAAAATTCTCATAAGTCGTCCACACATATCTCAGCAAGGACACAAATGCACAAGTAATTAATTATTAACTGCCATGAAAACATTCCCATTTCTTTGCACTTCATTCACTGAGCCTAACAATCAATAGGTTAATAACAAACCCCAGAGAATGCCCAATGCCTAGCATATGACACTAATACTGAAGTTAAACAACTGCGATGCACCAAAGTACCAATAATGAAGTAGTAGGAATGCTGATAAACGTAAGTAATATGGACTCATAGTTTGCAGTACTTGGAACCTTATACTACCACGTTCATCAACATATATCAACACAAAACTACTATTTTCACTACATACGGGTGCACTTCAGGCAAAGTACCAAATACATAAATCACCCCCCTAACCTCTACATCCATTGCTCTAACAAGTACAACCTATCTTTCCAAGACCATTAACATAATGGCAACTTAGACAAAAAACAGCCAGCGAATATTAACAAAAACCAAAAGAGCACCCCTATGTCATGAACCTTCACTCGAATCTCTCCACAATAAAACCAAATAGTGGGTTAATGGCAGCCACAGTCGTAGCCAACCTTAGAAAGCTCCAGTATTTCTTCCACCGAACAGTCATGAGGAGGCTCTCAGTAGAATCCCAGTCCTCAAAAGTTATCTCCACAACATTTAGATTCCAGCAGATGGTAGCGATATGAACATTGTCCCCAATGGCCACATTTCTGGTCATAGTTGAATGAAAGCCCTGATCACCCATAAACTGGGTAACTGACCAATTCTCAAAGTTAGCTCCAAACAGCACCCACACATCAGCATGGAGCTGCGGCTACAGGCTAAAGAAGTGTGCAACAAAGTCATCCCTGCTCTTAAACGAAGCATTATACATCATAATGTAAAATGCCTTCAGATTTTGCATTAGTGGAAGTGGCCAACGGCGCCATTTCACCAAGGAGCGAAAGACCTCGTAGTTCACTATTGGGTTGCGCACGGGGATGCAGGACACCAGCATGTTCTGAGGCAAGTCGTGGCCAGGGAACCTGTCCAACCTTAGCAGCGCTTCCTCAACAATCCACTTAACCCCTATGTGGTGAATTGGTGACGCTCGTCTTGAAAGTAACCAACGATTCCACCATTGTTAAGGACATGACATTCTGGAAAGCCAGTGAGAGCCATGTCAGGCAGAAATGCAGTAGTTGGATAGTTATTGAATACCGTACTTGATGTCATATAGGTGAGGCAAAAGAGGAGAGGCAATGTACTTTTGATTGCCTTACATAGCAATCAATGGAGTTGCAAGGGAAGTGAATGAGGGAAGGAGTTGCAGCGGTAGATAAGTTCTTATAGGAGAAGGAGGCATGCAGGAAGTAGGCTCTTTCTTTGTAATGGTATGGATGTTTACCATTATTGTGGGGGACAAATGAACGACAACAACTTGTCCGGTTAAAAACCATGGTTGAGTAACCTGTGAATGGTGTATTGTAACCACGGCTAACAAACTATTAGGTTGAGTTATGTGAACTTTGGTTAAAATAACTGTGGTTACTGATAAGGACTTAAGCTGGGAGGCTCCGATATTGTGCATATGGCACCAATTTACAAGAGATCAGAGAAGATACACCCGATCTTCAAGTGTCAATTCTAATTAATGCTGGGCCATGATGTGGGCCATTTGGTGGCAGACTTCTTAGCATTGTACCTCAACCAAATTGGGTGTGGGGCCACTGGGAGTTTAACCTTTCCGACCTCGGTTGGGACTCTAAAAAGGATGTGTAACTGATAGCCTTTGCATCTCAACTCTCTACTCATGGCCCTTCACATGTTGATAGAGGACTAGTGGACGACACAGTACGGTGGTCCAAACGAAGATACATTAACGCCGTTCGGAAGAAGATATACCGATCAACAGCCCCAACAGTGGTGATCACACTGAGCAGCATGAATTGGCTAACGAGGAAAAAAAAACTTGTATGACATCGAATGCTTGGAAATTTTTGTTAAATCGAATTAACAATTGTACAAGAATTGGCTAACTAGACATCAGTCCATTTACCCGGACTCGGATCCAGCCTCATTTTTTCTAATTAAAAAAGGACCTGGTAAGATGAATATATGTTGCCGACCCGGATCCGACCCCATTCCGACCTCGATCCGTGTACATACAGTAATAAACTCAAAACACTTTTGAATAAAGAAAATAGTATCTTTATAACTTGTAGAATTCAAATATTAACGCTTGCTATATAAAAACAAACAAAATTTGTTTCCATCAAAATAAACTTTCATTTGTTTTGTTATGAATATACTTACACAATAAAAAGTAAAACAACAAAGGGTAATTTTGGAATGAGATTACATTTACTTTCCAAAATAAATTTTTTAATATTTTATTTTAAATTGGGTTGTAAATGATACCAAAAGCATAAAGTAAGGGTGGCAAGTGAGACTTTTTAAAATTTAAAGTCCCAAGTGAAATAGTCAGAAACCTCAGGGGAGGTTTTTGAAATTATCCCTTAATTATTTATAGTATGTATTTGTTGTTATCAATGATCACAATTTAGTCATTGAAGCATACTACAATTTACAACTTACAAATCACTTCAATAGTGTAATTTACATTTTGGACTCTAAAATTGTTTACACTCATTGCATTTGTCAGTTGTAAAATGGCTAAACTTCTTTATTTGAACCCCAAAAAATTTCTCAATCTAAAATATTGGTCATGTTGCACCTATTTGAAAAATTAATTCAAATACTAAGATACTATATTGCAAATATTATTACGAACTACACCGGTAACTTAATAAATTAAAATTATTGGTCGTACTATGTAACAAATTTGGCAATAAAATATTTGATTTCTGATGTTGATAAGATGAAAAAAAACACACTAAAATTTTTTCACCAAGTGGTCTAGTATGAATTTTGACCAGTTCAAGTTTTCGATTTTGTCTTCCTTAACCACAACGGCCACAAGCTCCCTACTCATCGTGTCATCCAACGTTGGTGCTAACACTCTGCCAATAACAAACAGTATGAACTTCACTTTGAATTCTAATCCTTCACTATGCAGACTGCATACACTGTCCCTTAATTCCTCCACTAATATTTTCCCGCTCCTCACTCCGATATTCAATTCTCTTTCCACCTCTACATCCACCCTTTGCATTCCCATTTCAGTTTCGATATCTTTCCCACGGCTGCTCAGGGCAAATATGCTTTCAACATTCTCGACAGTTATGTCTAGACAGTAGCCATGAACGTTCAATGTCCTCCGATCTGTATCAAAATTATCTGCCAGCCAGTTGAACATCTCTTCGTCCACCTTAACTACCTTCAAATTAAATATTGAACCGAAACCAAATTCGCTAATAGCCTGCCGCTGCTCATCCACAAAGCAGTCCATGATATACTTCACTGCATGTGTGGATTTCCTCAACATTCTTTCCACCTTCTGCAGTGGCTGCTTCCTTTCTTCACTGCAAGTATAGTTATTTGTTGCTATTGGGGTTTTATACGTGATGGAGGGCCGATCGCTTTCTCCTTCACTATCCCATTGCATATTTTTTGACAGCTCTGAAGCATCTATTTTGGCCGCCGCCTCCATAAGCGACATCATTTTCGTTTGTCCTACAAGGGGAATTCTATCCTGTTAACTTTCCTTCACTACTGCTTACTGTCCTCTTCTCACCTTTTATGCTCACAGTGTTCAGCTTCCTCCACACACTTCATGCCATTTTCTTTTTGCCTAATTTTGCTCTTCCGCCGCTCAATTTGTCAAATATTCTTTTCATGCATGCTACATTTCCCCACTCATACTATACTACCCCCAGTCTTTCCATTTCACCTTATGCCTGCCGAACAAGTCTTCAAGGTTCCAGGTCACTACTACCACAACACGTGCCTGACGTAATAATGCATTCCACAAAGTATGTGGTGTATGTTACCTAGTACTGCTTTCCACACCTCTACTTTGACCCAATAACATACCACGGCAACATCCTACATAAAAATTATCTACTCGTGTTTCCTCAGATGAGTTTTAAGAGGCTTACGTACATTTTCTAACCTAAACTCCTTAATCAATTTACTCATCTCAATTTGAATAATTTAGTGGCCATTTTGGCCATTCACTTTATACAATATATTCATCAATCTCCTAAAAGGCAGTCAATTACAAAAAAAAGAAAAAAAATTGGAGAAGAGAAATCGAAAATACCGTACAATTCAAGGAGTTAATGTAATGTGTACTACTCAAAACTTATGAAAATGAGTTCTCTAAACATTACACACCTAAACAAAAGTTATTTAAAAATAGTCCTATGTATTCATACAAGTATGATTAAGATACACTGACGAGTGCCTATAAGGTACTCAAAAAACCATTCTTCAAAATGTGTAAAAAAAAATGGTTGAGCTAGCTAAACTCCGCAGGTCAAATGAACATTTATTTCTACCTTAATTTTGTTTTAAAACAAAATTAAATTCAAGTGAGAGCCCACCTCATCAATGGGCGGGAATAAAGCAAAAGATTGATTTCAAAATCTCTGGAATTAAAAATTTGCCTAATAAAACCAAGAAAAAAACGCACCAAAACAAAGCTGAAAAGTGGTACTACGCTCCACCCTATTAAAAAGCTATACATATCTCTCTCTCATATTCTTCACTTTCCGAAAACATCACGTTCACCAGTCACTCATCACATGCTTCTGGTCCATATTCTATTTGAAATTTCTCAGACTTCAACAATTGTAGAAAAAGAAAAAAAAAGTACAAAAATAGATAAATAGATAAAGAAACTTCCTATCTGGGTAGACCTTGACTAGATTATTTATGGGTTCTTGTCTGAATTTTCACTGACATTCCTCAGATCTTTGGCTGAACTGTTTTTTGAGTACTAAAATATGAGAATGGCCTTCCAATCTGAAATCTGAAGTACCCCAGAAAAACCAGCCTTTGCCTTTACAAGTTTTATCCAATCTTGTTTTGCTCTTGTGGGAGTCTCTTCAATTCAAAAGGTAAAATGGGATATCTTTTCTTGGTTTTCTTGGCTTAATTTCTCTATGCTAGAAGATGTTCGTTTTTCCTGTTATTTGACCCCTTAAATTTACTAATGCTGTGCATTTTAGTTTTGTATGGATTAAGCCCAGTTATTCGTACTTTTTAGTTCATGGGATGCCTCAAAATTTGAATTTCTTGAAATGGGATTTCAGCTGACTTTTAATCTCTGTTTCCGGCCACTGTTTTATTGATATCTTGAATTTTATGTCCTTGAATGGTGGTTTCTTTATCCATTTATTTTTAGCTAGATTTTTGCCTTTCTAATGAGATGAGTAGTTGGAACTTTCTTATTGGAGTAATGAGTCTTTGGTTATTCAAATGAAAGAGAGGTCTTTATTCTCTTTTTGTCAAGTTGGAAGAAAAGAGTCTTTTCAGCGTTATAGTAAGTTTTTTAAAAAATTTGCTTTTGGTGAGAAATTGAGTGTGAAAAAGTTGTATTTTGTTGTTGGTCTTGGGAAACTGGGTGGAGTGGATTTGAAGCAAAGGTGGGAAAATTTGAAGCCAAGTCAGCTTTATCGTTAAGAGTGTGCTAGGAAGGAGTTGTAGATTTATTAGCTCTGTGGGAGCTTATATTAAATCTCAGATTATGCTTAGACGACTAGCTTGCCAGCTTTCCTAATTAACTTGAACATGTTTATGGATGTGCATTTCTAATTTTGGCTAGGCTGGTGTTTGAATTATTGATTGGGTTGATGTGCAGATGCAGAAACTCCTTTGAGCTTGATGCGAGATTTAGTTGTTCTTTAAAATGGAAAAAAGAAAATGGTTGTGGAAGAAAAAATCTTTAGAGAGGAGCCCTGGTGAAACTGATAGGTCGGGATCATCACTTTCAGAGAGATACTCAGATGAGCAGCAGGTATGCTGACTATGCCATCATGGACAAAACTTCTTGCTTATTCTTTTGTGTACATTAATAAGTTTAGTGGATATAACGTGCAGAATTGCTGCAAATGGTCGCTTGTTTTATGTTTGTTCTGTTTCTTGTTTTCATTTCAAGTTTGTTTGGATTAGTTTGATTGTGTTGCACTCATAAATGCAGTGTGTTGTATGTTGGAGGGTATCGGATGAATCAATCTATTAACTGCACAGAAGGGAATAAATTTAGTACTTACGACGCATGATGGATCAATGACTAGTGCCAAACTTGCCCTAGTGGTGTCTTATGAAATACTAATTGAATTGACTCGTGGAGATATTCAAGGTGTCAACTTTTACCATTCCTGCTAAAAAGGTACTTCAACACAGTAGTAGTTCAGGAAGTCATTAGGCATCTCAATGATTGGAGCTTAAAAATAAACTCTCAGTTTCTTCTTCTTGATATTTAAGTGAAACTACAAAATGTCTATTGAAATATCTTTTATCAAGACTAACCGCAACTCATGTGTTCATTAAGAGCATGGATTAGCAACTCGGTGGATTTGTTCCTGTGCAGTAAGTATCCAAAGAAGCAGTTTTTCCTTTTTAATTCCCCTGTTAGCATCTTGCATGCATATATACTTTGCCTGAATAATCCGTCTGCAATTCACCAACTTCAAATCTTCACATGTTCATGGTAATTTTTGAGGATTTTTTTGGGTTTGCTTTAACTTTTGGTTAACATTTCTAGGGGTCTTAAATGTTTCCCTAGATAATCCAAATAAGTTTGATCAAATTTGTGCGATAAAAATTTTCTTTTCAGGGAAAATATGTCCTCATGCTCTGCACTACTTTTTCCCAAGACACTCTTCTCTCCTTTGGTTTCACCAAGCTGAAAATTTAGGATTAGATAATAACCAAATTTAGTAATTGCTACTACTGGCTAAAATTCTAAATAACTACATAGATAACGAACAAGTGAAGGCATAATATAGAATCAAAATTGAATGGTCAATTAATTATGGATTAAACAGTTCTTAAAAAAAACAGTTTTATTCATGTTTCTCATATATATATGCTACTCCTCAGCTTCCACATTGTTGACTTGTGCTTTCTTTTATTAACTGGGTTACCGACTATGGAATTCATAAAGCTTGTGGTTGTCCATGTCATTCATCAGTAGAAATAAAATCTTGTTCTCTTTAGGATGAACATTTGGGCTTTAAACAATCTCTAGGTTGTGAACCTATAAATATTTGGAGAAATAAATCAACTGCTGCTTGATTTCTCTATATTAGGCAAAATTAGAAATCCTTGTCTATTTTGATTGGCATCTTGAATCCTTTACACTTTTGTAACACAAAGAGGTTCTACTTAAAATGTTAGAAAAGAAAGATGAACAATAGGTTATGCCTCCCTAGACTTAGCTAGGGTTTATTGCATTTTTTTGAGCATCATGTTGAACCTTGCTTTATATTACAAATCATTTTTACAGTACAGCTTGAGAAGGACTCAACTCAGATGAGGTTAGGCTTGGTATAAGCTTTACCATCAGTTGCATTCGTACTTACAATAATAACTGTTACCTTATCTTATGGTGCAGCTATCGGGTTTTTGTCTTTTTTTCCGGTCTTTAAACTTCATTTGAAAACTTGCCGTTTCCTTCTCTATGATGCATGGTGGCACTGGCAGCTGTAGGTGTAAGAAGCAAGACATATATTGGTCTTTTGAAAGTCTTTGCCTGAAGTTTCTCATTGATTTTTATAAAAAGTTGCTGAATTATCATGTGTATGAGGTGTAAGATTAGTGCAAACTGGTTGTCCCTCCTTTTATTTTTGGATATCCACAGCTGTCCCTTTAGGGTAATTTATTAAGATTGTGTACCAGTTAATTTTCTAATGTGAGGATGTCCAGGTTCTTACCGGAAAAGCTTTTATGCATAATGAGAGAGACATTTATCGTGTGATATGTTTGATGGGCAGGTTTATTTTGTTACGTTCTGTCCTGAAATCCATTGACATTTATTGTTGCCTACATTATTAACCTTCTTTTGAAAGAAAATAACTCATTACTAAATACAAAAAGTTGACAACCCTCAACCCGAAAAACATCTGGTAGACCAAAGAAAAAATGGACATATTCAAACAAGAAGATGGATATTCTGGATGGTGTCAACAATTACATAATTCAACTGAACAATCTTGCATGGCTTTTATCTTATTGTTGTTGACTTTCTGCACTTCTTGAGAAACAAAAAGCTTGCATTTATGGGATGGCCATATAGGGATACTTAGAGCATCGCTTTGGCTTGCATTTATGGGATGCCCAAATAGGGATACTTAAGAGGCATTTTCTTGCTTTTGATTCTGAGCAGGAAGAAGTGAAGGATTCTCCAAATGATCACACTCAATCACCAGAAGTCACTTCAAAAGTTGTAGTTGCTGATGAAGAAGTTACAGATACTGTCAAGAATCTGACAGCAAAATTATCAGCTGCCCTCGTCAATGTCAGTGTCAAAGAAGACTTAGTCAAACAGCACGCCAAAGTTGCTGAAGAAGCTGTTGCAGGTAACAGTCAAAAGTTTATACTTGGTCTTTCTCTCTCTTTGCTTGTTATTCACTTTTAGGAGTTTGTGGAGTTGTCCTACTATCTTTTCAAGGAAATAGGTTACTATCTGTAAAACAAAGTGAACAGTGAGTTCTTTTTTCATAATTCTGCATGACTGCAGTCTGATTGAATCGGTCAGTGCAGATCATGCTTGCATACCAATTACCATTTGTTTAACAATTACGCCTGTATTAGATTTTCCATGACTGCATTCTGATTGAATCAGTCAGTGCATTTTCATCTTAACTTTCCATATCTGAACTTGTTTTTGTTGTGTGTTGTGATTACCATGTTCTAATTGCCAGGCTGGGAAAAGGCAGAAAATGAAGTGACAGCTTTAAAGCAGCAACTTGAGGCAGCTGTCCAGCAGAACTTGGCTCTGGAAGTTCGGGCGAGTCATCTTGATTCTGCTCTCAAGGAATGTGTCAGGCAATTGAGGCAAGCAAGAGATGAGCAGGAGGCAAGAATTAATGATGCTGTGGCAGAAAAAACTAATGAATTGGAATCTGTTAAAATTGAACTTGAGAACCAGCTACACCAGCTACAGACTAATGTAGAATCTACACTAGCTCATTATCCTGCATCTGCAGATCTAAACATTCAACTTAAGCTTGAATCTCTGGAGAAAGAAAACTCGATTCTCAAGTTTGAGCTTCTTTCTCGTTCTGAAGAGCTAGAAATTAGGACTATCGAGAGGGACTTGAGCACCCAAGCTGCAGAAACAGCTAGCAAGCAGCAACTAGAAAGCATAAAGAAGGTTGCCAAGCTTGAGGCTGAGTGTAGAAGGCTGCAAACCATTGCTCGTAAATCATCATCAAGTTATGATCCCAAGTCTGCTGCTTCCTCTGTTTGTGCGGAGTCTGTTACCGACAGTCAACCTGACAGTGGCGACCGTGAGCCAAATAAGTGGGAACGAAACTGCTCAGATTCATGGGCATCAGCTCTCATCACTGAGCTAGATCAATTTAAAAATGAAAAGAGATTGGCTAAAGATTCTTTAGCCTCCTCAGTGGAGATCGATATGATGGATGATTTTCTTGAAATGGAGCGACTTGTTGCATTGCCTGACACTCAGAGCAAGTTTCCTTCACTTGAATCGGAACAATGGCATTCAAATCTAGTGCTATGGAGAACTTGGTAAAACCTGAGCTTGAAACCATGATAAATAGGATAGCTGAGCTTGAGGAGAGACTGAAGAAGACTGAACAAGAGAAAACAGAACTTCAGCGTGCTTTGACTGAAAGCGAAGATTCCCTTAGGGCATCACAAGCACAACTTAAAGAGGCTGAAAGCAGGCTTGAGATTTGCAGAAAGAGCTTTGTGTTGTAAATGAGGCCAAGGAGTTGCTTGAGTTTCAGCTTATAGGTATGGAAGTAGAAGCACGAACCCTGTCAGCAAATGTCGATTCTTTGAATGCTGAAGTCCAGAAGGAACGTAGTTCTTCAGCCAAAATGGCAGTGAAATATCAGGAGTCTGAGAATGAGCTTATCAAAAAATTGCAAGAAATTGAACTTCAGCAAGTGGCAAATACAAACAGCGAGTTAAAAATAAAGAAGGTAGGTCATATATAGCATATAGCATTCTGTTTTCGTCAATATTCATGTGAAAACTATATCTTGCAAAGAAAACTATCACAAAGAAGAAAAGATTGGCAACACCTTTCTAAAGGAACGATGCGGTAAGCACTATTCAGTAACTTGTTTGCGTCATGTTGTTTGGCACATTTAAAACTAAGAAATTCAACTAATCTGTTGCGTCAATTTTGTAAACCAATTTCCTTAGATGTTGTGTATATCTTAGCAGTTGCACTCTGTTTGAGTGCATTTAGATTAAATGTATGATACTAAGCATTTAAGCACAACTTGTCTATGGCAGGAGGACCTAGTAGTAGCAGCTGATAAACTTGCAGAATGCCAACAAACAATTGCATCTCTTGGAAAGCAGCTTCAGTCGCTAGCTACGTTGGAAGATTTCTTAATAGACACTTCAAACCTACCAGGTTTTTCTGGGAACAAAGCAATGGTTACTGGATCCACAGAGTGGAAGGCACGTGCAAATGATGCATTTGTGCCTAAATATGAATCAGATCCTTCGAGAACACCGGCATATACTTCTAGCCTCTCAATGAATGGGAATGAAGGGGAATCACCAGCATCTTCATCATCATCAACTTCATCTGCTAATAGTACCTCTGCCAGAACCCGTAATGGTTTTGTCCGCCTTTTCTCTCGAAGTAAGAGCGGAATACAACTTGAAAATAATCAAGGATAGATACAAGAAGAATTTAGGGCCATTTAGAGGCGTATGTAGCTTTCTTTTTCAGAAGGATAGCCGATTAAATGCTGTTTAATTGGCATCTAACTTGCTTGGTGATGAAGCATTCAACTTGCTTGGTTATGATCATTCAAATTTATTTCATCATCTGTTCTTTTTAATCTTTATTTTGTCTTTAAATTGGTCTTCAGTTGAGCAAATCAGCATTATTTGTCTAAGCTGAATAAACAAAAATAATTCAGTCAATACCACTTAATTTTATGTACTTTTTTTTTTTTGGACGGGGAGAGTAGGGGAAGGGGATGGGGTGGACAGGTTTAGGGAGCCATTCAACTTGGAGGTTCAGTTGTGGCATAATGAGTAATTTGTCAGAACCATTTTGAGAACAATATATTCACATTATATCTTTCTTGATTGTAACTTTATAAAAAATATGTAGCCAAAGTCTTGAGAGTAGTAGCTAAAATTAATATTCTATAAGTTAGAGATTTTTGATTCAAAGCTTACTTTTCATTTCCATTTCTTGAATCCTACCATTCCTTTGTTAAAAAAAAAAAAAAAAAAAGAAGGAGAAAGAGGAAGGTCGACCAATATTTTCTTCCATACAATAATTCGATCTACTTAAGCGTTGAAGCAAGCACATAATTTGGTTCTTGTTTGTTTCTATTCAGAATAGAGAAAATGTGTTATAATAATTTGTCAAAAGAGGCACATATTAGGGAATGCTCTGCAAATCAAATATTTGTAGCATGAATATTTTCTTGCAGTTGTGTAACTGGCCTTTTGTTTTTGTTGTTTGCTGGACTAACCATTGAATTCTTGAAACATCAGCCAAATTAACTTGATACTAGTTGTATAATTTTCTTACAAAGGAAAGAGTCCACAAAAACTTCTAAATCCTAGAATAGATTCTTTTTGTATTTCTCTTTATGGTTTATTTCTTTCCCCAAATAAAAAATATTTTCTAATTGGTGTTTCATTGACTACAGATTCTGCAAAACTTATGCAATTTCTTTACGAAAACCTGTAACATTTTTTTGTATAGCATTGCGACAGTTTGATACTGAATCTTAGGGCGAAAAAATTGGAAGTGGGGTGAGAGAGGCTCGAACTCTCGACCTCAGGATAACTCAGAAGCTATGAGACCTACGCGCTAGCCAACTGCGCCACCACCCCGGGTCTTTGTACTGCAACGAAAATTTTTACTTATCGAATGCAGAAAAATTTGCGCAGTGGCAATTAAGCTTAACCATTTTTATACGCTTAACCATTTTATTATCTAAACCTTTCTGATATCCATTTTCATATTTCAGTACAGGATTATCTTCAATTGCTATTTATGGTACAAAAACTAAAAAAAAATTGCCATCCTCGACCATATTCTATGGAATTGTGTGAGTCATGATCAATGGTAAATTTTGGATCACTTATGAGATTAACTAATTGTTGAACTTTGACATTTGGTATTTGTGCAATGGTTCTGTGCTTCTCCAACTTTAACATTTATAATTTGTCTAATTTTTAAGTTTCTTGCACCAAATCCTCTCCTGTCATGTAATAATGCATTCAACTGCTTCTACTCTGATTCTCCTTAGAAACTCAAAGGATTCAAAACATTATTGGTTCATATTAGTTATTTAGTGGAATCCAAATTTTCATTCTTTCTCCTTAAAGAATACAAAGACTTTTAATGCCAATTTATTTTCACTTTTCTATTTCATTTTTTTTTTGTCAAAAGTAACAGCTACCAAAAATCTTTATCTTTGTCTATTTTTTTAATAAGAGATTGACAATGTCCCAAAAAAAGATGGAGAAAAAAGATGTTCTTTCATCATATGATTGTAACGTTCTTTCAAACCCTTTATCAATTGATTCCCCATCTTGTCTCAATCAACTATTGTTCTTCTTCTTCGTCTTTGTTTTTTTTAACGATTGTTTCCATTCTTTTTTTCCTTTAAGATAAAAGTTAGGATTTGTATGGCTATGATTATTAAAAAAAAAAAAAAGGAAAAGGATTTTTCTTCTAGAGTTGCCATTTTGTGATAAAAAAAAAAGGAAAGTCGAGTGAATTGACTTTGAGTGAAAAATTGATAAAAATAAATCATCGTTTTAATTTATCATCTAAAATACAAAGATATTTAATTGTATGGATAAAGGGCGATTTTTGATAAAAGTGACAGCAGAAAGATCAGGACAGAAGATTTCTCTGCAAGGTGGAATAATCATCAAGTACTTAGTTAGAGATAATTTTGATGTTAGGAAGACAGGAAAATTAAATTATGGATAGCAACCTCGTTTTAGGCTTTAGCCAACTTCTTAAAATTTTTACCACCTCACCAATTTGACATTCAATTTGGCCATCCACCCTTCATACTCGTCCACTGCTGGCAAAAAAGAACGTAGATGGCATACAAAAGGTGGAAAACAACCCAAGCCAGAATCATTAGGCAGGCCCACTTTAAACAGATTTTTTGCTTTATATCAGATTTTTATGTTCCAATTTTTAGCAGCTCTTGGCTAATGCTCGTAGTTAATCAGAACAAGAGGCAATATGTATGAAAGTGTACCCCAGTAAAAGCAACTAGATACCCTCAATTCATCTGTTTCTTAACCAAAATTCCCCTGCTTTTTTCCTCTCATGTGAATAAATACAACACATGCCATGTACAATTGTACATACTAATGAATCCTATCATAAAATACAATCTTCCTACCCCAAATCCTATTTGCCAAGACAAAGAAAAGAATAATTAACCTGTAATTTGGTTAACAAAAAACACCAACCTTTGCCCTTCAAATCAGTCAGTCATGATGATTTTGAAGATCATCTCGAGTTACCCTCTCTCTTCGATATGCTTTAAACAGATCAATGCCCAAATATACATTAAGCAAGTTCATTCCAGCCATTCCGAGGAGTGCAAGTGGAAGTTCCACACCTATACCAAACTTAGAAGCATCTCTGATTAGCTTGAAAGTGATTAGAACATGAGACAAAAATCTTGCTAAAACAAAGGTAATCAGGTTGAGAACCCATTCTATTTTCACAACTCTGCTATGGGCATCACGAACACCAGCCATCCGCCGCACCTTGCGCACATGCAAAAATACTGAATGCAGCTGCATCATAAAAGCAATCATTTATGTAAGAGTAAAGACAAGATAAACGTATGATACAGGGGGAAAAAAAAGAAGTTTCAACTCCTTCCTTCACCCCTCCGAAGTAGAAAGTGAGATTAAAAAAGAGGACTGAAAGTAATGAAAGAAGAAAAAGGGCAAAGCAAACATGTTTAATTCTAAACCAAATCTTCGGTGCTACAGGACTGAGCATCACATTTTCCCACTTTACATCCCAAGGAGGTCTGGTTAATTCTATGGCACTCCTCCCACTAAAAAATTATTAGTTGTATGACTTCTAGTCAGAATGAAAAATTAAATTTACTCTCACAATCCAACAACTCTTGAAACTTCACTATTAACTGCAGAAGTCACTGAAGCAATGACAATTAGATAATTCTGTGACAACGATTAAATGATTGTGCAAGGAGGACAAGTATACAGAAAATACTGTAAACTTGAGTGAACACTCACTTTCAAAAACTAAACAACAAAAAATAAGAACTCGAATAACACAGTTCAAGGAAAATAAAAAACTGTTCATGTAAACTAGCTGGATATTTGCAGTATAAAAGTAGTGGAAATAGAGGAGCAGCAACTAAATTTCATACTGGCCTCTGACATCTTCAATAAAAATCCCAACAATCCCCACCACGCTTGCCCATGTTTAGATCAAACTCTCCCTCCCTCCCTCCCTCCCTCCCTCTCTCTATCTATCTACCTATATCTCTCTGTCTCTCTCTCATCTTAGTAATCAATGATGACAAATCCAAGAAGGCAAACAACCAATTTAGCCAAACTATACTCTGAAACACCATTCTTTTGTGATAGTCCTGCAATTTGTTGTCTCATTTCACTCCATAAACTAAATGAATACTTGAAGCTCCAGATGGAGTGAATGGCTTAACCACACGTCCCAGCTTGACTAATTTTTCTTGCAGAATACTTCAGAAAGGCAAAAGAGCTACTGAGCATTAAAGGAAGATTCACAAAAAATTTCATGCCCAGCAAGGATGACCCCAAGATGATAAAGAATTTTACCTCACAAATCAAGGTGAGAATGAGATAGTTGATTGTAACATTCCGATAAAGGGCAAGAGTGAAGCAAATGAGGAGCAGAAGATGATGAACTAGGATAGAAGGGATTGGACCACTATATAGACGATAAAGTAACATATCCCACTGATCATAAGCAAAGTAACCACTTGAGATGCACAAAGCTGCATATGCCCCTGGCCAAGTAGCCTCAACCAACTGCGAGTGTTCAAACATGTCTTTTGTACTACTTGTCATCCACCGATTGAGTACAATAATGACCACTGCAGATGGATGAGACACCATTCTATATCAGAAAGGATAAAAAATAAAAATATGCTCACTCAATCATGTAAATAAACATATATCAGCATAGCTGAACTTAGATACACCATTCAATTTGAAGAAAGGAGAATGCCAGCAGGGCCTCCAGGAAGGGAGTGGGAGATGCGGGTAAAGGGGAGAAGGCGGAATGACAACATGGTTGAGACACTATTCAGAGCACAATAGCCAATACAATGAAAATTGTGAAATGCCATTTCAGATTTCAGCACAAAGTGAAAGACTTCTGTAGCATTTGCTCCGGTCTTGGAAAAGGCATCATTTGCTGAGTTCTCTATCAAGATTTCATACCCTAGTTATGGTCCATGTGTGCGCTAAATATTCAAAACTTAGTAGGTAGTTACCCTAGAAATCAACCATTGGAACACCAAACATGATAATTAGGCCTACTTATTTTCATTTTCAGTTTATATCTGTTAGCTAATGCATAAATCAGTTAAAGGTACACTAAATACAATTTTCATACATAATCACCAACCCCAAGGTTACATACTCAATATCATAGTAATTTGAACTCAGAAACAAGATTAACTAGCCTCAGTCACATAAATAGATCACTGGAAGATGAACTCCATTGCCTGAAAGCAACAAGAAGCTAACAATCTTAGTTACATCTACGTTCTTACCTCCCTCTATCTTAGTCAAACAAGCTAATAACTCTGTGTTTCGACAAACGGCATTTATTGCCACCACAATCATCAATCTCTCCTCATATGCAAAACGTTTAACATCATAACTCGCTAGCATAGACAAAGTAGTCAATGATCAGTGACTTTTCCACCACAAAAGTACATTGGAAAAATTAGAAAAGAAGGTTCTTGGTCTCCTCTAAATGTACTAATAAACGACCATAAGTGTTTTGTAATTATAAAAATCCGTAGATATACCCTGTATTATAAATAGTCTAAAATTGCGACTTCTCTACGAGTCAAGAAGCTGAGCTTGCCATTTTTCACAAATATTCCCAATCAGTTATTTCAATCAACTAAATTATCCGTATTGATTGAAATACAAAAAAAACTCACAAGAGTTCAGCAGAAATTGAACCAAACAAAAAATGTCGTTGGATAGAAACTCTTCAAAATATGCAAAGAATATAGAAGGGACCTGCAGCAGAGGTAATGGACGAATGGAGCAGAGAAACACAGGTATTAACAAAGAGAGGGCCACGAGAGAGGTAATTGCGGATGACCCAGTTGGCAGATTGGAAAAACAAGAAGCCCCCAATGATTGGAAGCAGCTCAGCGCGATTATTGAACCCGATTTCAAAGAGAACTGAGACAGCCCACATCACTAATGTCGCCATGAAGAACACCTCTGCTTTGCTTTCTTGATCCCTCGCCATCTCCCTCAACCAAACAAGAATAAACCCCCAAGAAATAAAGGCAAATGAACAATCTTTCACAATATATTCAACGAATTGGGCTGTGGGATTGGGAGTCTATGGCTACTTCTCTTCTTGAGAAAGCTAAGCAGAAGAGGAGGTGGAGTGATTTCTCTATTATCATCTTCGGGTTTATTGTTGTTTAGGGAATGGGAGATGAGAATATTTATTTATATAGTTTATTGTTCGAGAATGTTTGGGCCTCGGACCCCTCGTATTCGGGAACGGGGCATGTGGCGGGCCACGTGTCACTACGTTTCCAATGCGTGTGGGGTTGGGTAGCTAGATGAAGGTCCAATGAAGATTGTGGTTGGCGATCCAGGAGGCCTGAGCTGAAATTGATAGACTGGATGAATGAACAGGCTCAAAAGTTTGAAAAAATAAATAGATTTTGTTTTTTTTTCTCTGAAACGTCAGGATATATTGATTAGAACCAAAACTATACAACGTTATAGCAAAGGCTCATCAAGGATTATAATAAGACACTATGTGCCAATTCTATACAAGACGATTTAATCACCTCGAGAATATATCCAATCTTTATCAAAATATATGTTCAATGCATAATGGCTAACACTTTCACTAAGACAATTTGTATTAGTATTTAAGACAAAAGAGCAGTTCTGAAACAGATTTTTGTTTTCACATGTCTAACTTGGGAGTGGGTTAGGTACAGTTAGTTTAGGTTTGATTAGTGCTATATTTAGATGGGTGGATTTGATTTTAAATTCACTATACAAAATTTTTCACTGTTTGAAATTTTTTTTTTTTAAAAATGAGATTTCAAATTCATGTATAAAATGGAGTAGGTTAATGTAGGAAATTTTAAATCCATCAAATATAAAAGTCATTTGAAATCAGTTTATTTTAAATTCTTCCCCAAATCCAAATTTATCGATCCAAACATAACCTAAATGTATTTATTACATTGGAATAGATGTGGTTAATTTAGGTTTGATTAAGTGCGTTTAGTGTATTGCATGTTAACATGATAATGTGGATGATGTATTTTATATACAAATATAATGTATACAGATAAAATGTATAATTAAAACAAAGGGCTTGTTTGGCGCTTGAGTTTTTTTTCATGTTTTTCAATAGATAAGTTTGTTTATAATTTTGTCTATAGTAAATCTCGATAAACACCTTTTTGAATTTTTAATATACATACTCTAAAACATCTAAAAGCACACAAGTTGTTTTCTTGCTTTTTCTTCTTTCATTCCTCCTCCCCCACCTCGATCCACCACCACTGACCAGCATTCTGCCAATGCCAATTCCCTTATACTTCCTTCCCCCTTCCTCCCTCTCCCTTCTTATCCTTTGCCTCTCTCCTCCCCCTGCTCCTCTCCCTACTTCTCCCCTCCTTTCCCTCACTCCCCTTCCTCATTCGATCATGCTACATGGAGAGTGATGGCAGTAGAGGTAGTGCTGTTAATTGAGTTGAGACAAGACCGAGCAGTTGATGATCGAACTTGACTCGAACACTAATTGAGTTAGGCTTGAACTTGCTTGAGTAGTAGTTTGAGCTACAAATGATGTTCGAAATCGATTCGCCAAACTCGGCTTTAAGCTAAACTCAAGCTGCAAAAGCGAGCCAAGCTTAACAAGCTCGAGTGGGCTCAAGGCTCGAGCTCGAACACTTGAACCTATGACTATGCAAACCTAACAGCTGAATCTGTTAACTAATTTTTTAGAAAATTTGACAACTAAATCTACATTTGAAATAGATACAGAATCACAAATTCACAAAACATCCAGATTGGTACAAACCATAGTAAACCCAAGTTTTCTGCATTCAAAGTAGTCAATGTAAAGTCTAAAAAATAACTGAAGTTCATGTCAACTCCAGATTTGAAACATTGCCACAACAATTAAACTTCAAGTAGTTCAAAATAGATTCTAAAATGTCTAGACCAACATTTTTAAGTCCAAGCTAACGTTATTACATGACAAGATTTAAAAACAAATTGTAAGCATCAAGGAGTATCAAGAATTCAAGGCCAACTTTCTTCAATTCTACATTCTTGTGCTAGCCAGCAACCACCAGGTTAGCTTGTTAATGATTCAGAAAGTTCAACTTCTTCAAATGTGATTGATTCAGTAACATCAAGTGGTTCCTGCAAAAATAAATAAGAAAGTTACAAAAATCTTTAAAATTAGATATAATGAAAATTAACAACAGTAAAACATCTAATCGAATATAAAGAGGTTAGAAGGTATCTTCCACTTAAGTAAGATTTATTCTTTATTCCATGAAGACTTCGGATCCAACCATTGCCACAAAACAACATTTGCACCATTTCAACCGATTTAGAAGCACATTCATCATTAATTACTCTACCTCTAGCACTAAAGATAGATTCCTAAGCCATAGTTGTAACAAAAGTGAAGAGAATATCTGCAGCTATCCTTGACAAGATAGGAAACCTCAGTTTTTCCCCTTCCTACCAAGACAAAACATCCAGATTTGCATTTGCATCAAAAGCATACCTACATTTTTCTAAATAAACATCTAAATTTGATTTTTCTTGAGAACCCTTATCAATTTCGACCATATGCATGTGAAACTTTTCTTTACTAGTTAAAATAGTGGGTCTAGTCATTTTACTAGTTCTTTGACTAGAAGAACTAGAAACTTCATTATGTCTCCATTTTACAACCCGCCTTTGTTGTTATTCATCGTGGGAAAAAATGTTACAATCAACATATTCATTGTAAAGTTGATAAAGAATGTTTTCAATCTCAGCTACATATCTAGGAGTTTCATCCTCACCATAAATCACCGAAAAAGCATGATTAACCAATATCATTTTGTGCCTCGGATCCAAAATTGCACCCAGAGATAACAACACGTTGCATTCTCCCTAATATTTATCAAATTTAACAGACATGCTTGCAACCGTAGCCCTAATATGGTCATAAGAGTCAAGAGCTTTTTCATTTAAAAGCTCTTTAATCCTATACAGCTACATTAGAAAAATGTTATCTGTTGGATACTTGAATCCATAAATCATGTTAGTGATTTCATGGAAAATCCCTAGAAATTTACACACTTCTTCCATTTTCACCTACTCAAATTCAGTAGGAATAGAGTGAAATCCAGGGTCAATGTTTGAATATCTTTGAAAGACATCCTTGAACTCTAAAACCGAAGCCAATGTCAAATGGGTGCTGTTCCACCTTGTTGGACAGTCCAAAATCAGCTTTCTAAAAGCCAATTGGAGCTGTTTTTTGATTTTGGTAAATTCAATAAGGCTAGACTCAGAATTGTTCAAGTACTTTATTCCTTCTCTAGCAATATCAATCACCTCACCAGGTTGGCCAATACCATCTTGCACTAAAAGATTAAGTATATGTGCACAACACCTTACATGAAAATTTTTTTCTCCAATACTTAACTTTTTTTCTTAGAGAAAAATCCTCTCTAAGTCTCCTAATGCACACATCATTATATGAAGCATTGCCTACAGTTATGCTAGAACCTTATTCTCAATCCTCCAATCAACAAGGCACTTACTTAAAGCATCAGCTATAATAGCTCCTGTGTGAGGAGGGGAAATATTACAAAAATTCAGTACACACTTCTGCAGCACCCAATTAGAATCAACAAATGCACAGTCACACCCATATATTGAATTTTTTGATCAGATTTTCATAAATCTGTAGTAATACTAATCCTACCAACACCCTTCAACAATGATTTCAGTTTTCTTTTTTCAATTGTAAAAGTACTATTGCAATCTTCCTTATAGTTTGCCGGTTAATCTTTTTATAAAATAGAGATATTACTTTTAGGAATCTGTTGAAAACTATATGATCCATAATAGAAAATAGATATTCATGTGCAAGAACCATATGTGAAGCAAGCTCTCATAAGTTGGCATGATCATAAGAGAAATTAGTGATAGAAGTGATACCATCACTCGGACCTTTGATGAATGACAGCACTTCTTGTTTCTTTTTACTTTGCTCCCCAATGGCTAACTTCCTTTGTAGGCAAGATTCAAGTGTCTCTTGTGTTGAGATATAGCTCCAATTGTACTTTTGGCAAAGAGCTCCTTGCAATGATTGCATTGCACTTTGATCATCTCATTCTCTAGTGTAACTATTGTCATTTCATCCCATATACGTGATTTCTTCTTTCTTTGCTTTTTCTCAAAAGGTCCAACAACATCATTTGCTTTTTGCCCTCTTTCATTGCCCTCACCTTCTATTATTTCCAATTCTTCTTCACTCATCTCATCAGTTCTTTCTTCAATGTCATTAATTTGTTCCACGTCTTCATTATTTTGCTTCATCACATGACTTGATGATGAATCTTGGAATGAATGGAATAGAGGGCTGTATATTCCTTAATCAAAACAGATGCAATAACCAGAATAGGCCCTAATTAGTCAAAATAGATCACCAAAATAAGATACGAACTTGTCATATCATCATGTTTCATTACTTATTACAAGAACAAGATAGCCTCATACCCTTTTAAACATGATGTTGAATCAATCAATTCAATTTAGTTAACGAAACAAACAGATTCCAGAAAATAACTTTCCACAAACTAGTTTTACCACTTATTTAACTTTTTACTATCTCAATTCTCAAGTATAAATTTAGATTACTGTTCCACATCTGATTTCATTTTCCTTATCACTAGCAAACAACAAAATTTCCCAAAGCAAAGAAAACAGATTTTCCCTATCAATAGAAAATTCATAACCATTCATTTATTGCCTACTTGTATTTTAATATTTTTTCCCCTGCTTAATCTCTAAGTTCTTGGTATAATTTTGAAAATAATCTCAATGCAAAGCAAACAAAAATATAGGGTTCCAAATGCAACAGCATTTCAGCAAAATCAAAACTCTTCTAATTCCATTATCATATAAACAATTCTACAGGCACATAGCAAGAAAAAAAAAACTTCAAAAGTATTCACATTAAATTTAGAACTTTAACATCAGGACCAAGTAATCCATATACTAAATTTTCTCCATTTGAGATCATGCCCATCTAGAACCTACTTGAATACAAAAATTAACCAACAAACCACAAAAAATCATTATAAAACTGAAATAGCCCCAATTCATAAACTCCTTTTTCACCTAAATCTCAATTCTCTCCTTATTGCTACCTAATAGGTTAAGAGCAAGAGCTAAATCCTACAATATATCAAAATAAGGACAAAAAGATAGCAAATTGAGTAGAACCGAGACAAGTTCTTAGCAATTAAAAGGAAAAAAAAAACTATACAAAAGTCATCTCTTACAAGTTACTATGCAAAAATTAAAAAACAAAACATAGAAAATAGGGAGTCGATGCAAAAAAAAAAAAAAAAAAAATAGAGTGAGAGAAAATAGGGGTCAACAAGCTAATATTGTCTTACCAGATTACACCGGTGATATGATAGTGGCCACTGCCTATTGGCTTTATCGAAGAGGCACTATGGCGACTCTTAACGATGCACGTGTTTGTCTCCTTGAGTTGTGGTAGTACTGCAGCAGACGAGTCACGAACTTATGGCGGAAGCAAATGGTGGTCAGCTGCAATCACCCAATGGACAAGTAATGAGGTGACTAGTGGACGGTGGTAACTAGTGAGGTAGTTTGGGTGGTGAAGGTGATAGCTGTGGAAAGAGGAAAGAAACTAGGGCAAGAAGGTTTGGGAAAATTTCATTTGGGATTTAGGAATTAGGGTTACATGAGTTACTACCAGATTGTTGTGAAATGACACTAATGCCCCTATATTTCGAGTCTACCGAGTAGTTTTCGAACTGAGTTTGACTCGCCTCGTTTAGTAAACGAGTATTTCTTCAACTCAAACTCAATTCATTTATTGAGATAAACGAGCTGAGTTGAACTCTTAACGAGTTGGGACGAGCTCGCCTCATGAGCTACTCGGTTCGGTTAATAGCTCTAGGTGGAGGAAGGGAGAGGAAGAGGAAGGAGGTAGAGAAGAAGGTGGGAGAGAAAGGAGAGAAGAGAAAGGAAGGGAAAGAGGAAGGAAGAGAGGAGGGGACAGAAAAAAAAAAAAGATAGAAAAGGGGTGAGGTGGTGGCAATTGGTGGTGGGCAGAGAGGAAGAAAGAAGGGAGGAAGAACAAAGAAAGAAAAATAAAAAGAAAAGAAAAAAGAAATTTTTCTCCAAACCCTACACACAATTTTTCTATAATTTCTACTGTAAACCATAATAAAATTTTATACAAATATCCAAAGAACTCACCATGTAAACAGGTTCAAAGTTATATAAATGTATATCATATAATGTAGAAAGTATAACAGCCGAATAATTGTATGAAATTTCCAACCATATTTGCCTCTGATCCATCAAACTTGTAGTACTTATTACCTAGGGTATATATGTACCCTAGGTACATATTACCTAAGGTACTTACTAATTGTGGTACCTATAATATGAGAAAGAACTGCTCGAATTGATTGAGAAAGAACTATTTGAAATAATTGTGATCAATTTAGACTATGAAATTAAAATTTTGAAAAAAAAATTCCTTTTTGTGTGTCAAAATTAAAGCACTCTAGGGCACATATTATTAGTCTAACAATCGTTGATACATAAGCCGAATCTACTAAAAAGAAAAATGGGGGTTCACTATTCATTGAGCTATAGTGTGTTAACCTTGGATGATAAATCTTTAGTTTTGATGATAACGAAACAATATAATGATTTGGACTAATTATTTGATATGGGAAATGTGTTAGAACAGGTTCTTGATCCATTGTAGAAGAAAAGAAATCAAATCAAGAAGAATTAAAGATCACTGATGCTTGTCGAATGCTTGAATAAAGAGTATCGGACTATAGTTGACAAGTACCTATTAGACGCAAGGATCAGACATGCAAATTTTGTATCGGTTGCCCCTGATAAATTTAAAGGCCAAACTCAAACATTTTGACCCTGTCAGATGCAGGTATTGGATATTTGACAATAGGGGATCAGATGTCTGACAGACTGTTGGACGTTTGACAGTTTCAACTGCTAGTCTCTTAATAGCTAGTTTTTTGACCATTCCAGAAGCTTTTGTAGCCAATTTTCTTCACCTATAAATAATTTTAAACCTGAGAAAATAAGAAACTTTTGCCTACATTGTATACAAGCTATCAAGAGTGATTTTAGAACAAATATTTTGATTATTGTATAGTGTAGAAAGACTTAGGTGTGTAAGGTTTCTCAAGGGACGAAGTAAAACCTTGGAGAAGGTAAGCCTCACTTGTAATTGTTCTCCATTGTCAGGGTGAGGATTTAATTGTAACTTAAAGAGGGTTAACTAGAGAGAGTAGTAAAATCCCTTGACTCAACTAGAGTTGAGATACTTAGTGTGAACAAGGGGTGAGCCCTTCTTTGTACAAGTTGGTTTGCATTAACAATTGGAAGAAGCGCTTGGTTGATTCAATTCCAAGTTTGGGAGGAACTTGAGAGTTTGTTTCGTTTGCATTCTCCTTTTCACTTTTATTTATTTTTCAATATTTGTTTAAGTGAATTAAATTGCTCTATCATTTCTCTACTTATTGCTATTTTGCTTACTTAACTGTGTGATCACTTAGGTAATTTGGTTAGTTAAAATTGGATGAAAAATTTATTATTTTAAGTTACTTTGGGGCCTTACAAGTGGTATTTTGGTCTCCTAGAGATTAAACTTAATCGGTTTTGGAGAAAAGATTATGACAACCAATAATGTTTTATTTTTAGAGGGCCAATCTATTATTAGACTACTCATGTTTAGTGGTTCATATTTTAATATTTGGAAACAAAGAATCAAAGTTCTCTTGCAATCTATTAATATTGAGTTTTGGTATATTTTTTGTGATGGTCCTTATGAAGATAGAATAATTGATGCTACAACAAAATTGAGTAGATTAAAAACTAGAGAAGAATTAGATGAAAATGATAAATTGTATCTTTCTTTAAATGCTAAAACCATGTATGTGTTATATGGATGTTAATGAATCTAGTAGAATTAAAGAAATCAGTTAAAGAATTTTGGGATAAATTGTGTGATATTCATGAAGGTAGTCAAGATATTAAAGAATAAAAGAAATCATTGCTTGTTAGTAAATATGAATCTTTTAGGATGGAACCGCATGATAATGTTAATGTGGTATTTTGTAGATTTAATGAAATTATTAAAGATCTTGAATTGCTTGACAAAGTATATATTTTGGGAGAAAAATAGAAAAAAAATTTAAATGCCTTACCTAAAGATTGGGAAAATAGAGTTACAACTATAGACGAATTCCATATCTATTGAATCTTTTATAAGTTCTCTAATATCTTATGAATTGAAATTAAAGTCAAAAATGTAAAATGATGAAAAAGCAAGGATCATGAGAGGCATTGTGCTTAAAGCTTTACAAGTGGAAGTTGAATTATCTAGTAAAGACGATGATATAAAGCTCAATGAAGATGAAATTGCTCTTATGACAAAAACTTTCAAAAGGCTCTTCAACAACAAGAGAAAAGTGGGAAGAAGTGGATCCAGCAACAACCAATTCTCAAATTCCATCAAAGCAAGATGAAATAGAAGACAAAATTTCAACGACTTTCAAATCATTGGGAATGATTGCAATTCGAATGGTGAAATTAAAGAAGAATGTGGAAGAATTCAAATGGCACTTATGACTTTTAAAGATAAAGAGGTATCAACTAGTTCTTTTTCTAATGATAATGATAGTGATGTTGATGATGATGATCTTAAAATTTTTGTGATAAATTTGCATGATAGTTTGAAAGAATCATATGCAAAAAATAAGGATTTGAAATTAAAAAAATATTTTGTTGAAAGAGAATTCTAAACTTTTTCAAAAAAAAACAAGAATTTGAGAAAAGAAAATGATGATTTGAAGAAAGTTAAAATTGATGTTATTTGCAATCAAAATAATTTGAAAAAGAATTTGGAAGAGAAAATAAAGTTTCATGAAAAGATCAAAGAAGAACAAAATTTGTTGAGAAAACGAATGAATGATTTGAATGATTTCCTTCAAAATGAAAAGAAAAATGTTTTATAAAAGAAAAATATAAGGAACTCAACTGTTAGCAAATATTTTACTCTTTTTAGAAAGAAAGATCTTTATTTTATAAAGTCTTCTTATGTTAGAATTCATGGTATTATATGCAATTATTGTTATCAATATGGTTAAATGAAAAATGATTGTTATGTGAAAAAAAAATGAAGTTGGGAATGAAGACCATTTGAATAGTGAAGGATAAAAACTAACTCCAAGGGCCCAAGAATAAATGGGTACCAAAAATGATTTCTCTTGTGTAGGTACTTCAAAAGAAAATGACCCAAATAAAGGTTAAAATTGCTAAAATTTTCACTTAGAGTTTAAAAGTTCTAAGAAATTGAAGATTTGATAAGGGATGAAAGATTGAAAGACATAAATGGAAGATTATAAAGATAACAATTATCTAAAATAGATAGAAAGTATTGTCTATCATAAGGTACATTGTAAAAGTTAAATTTTGATATTTACCTCAAATTGTGAATGATACACATTGATGATATTTATATAATAAACTATGTTATATTTTTCAATTTGTACTCATAACAGATAGATTTGCAATGTCCAATTATTTTAAAGATCTATTCATATATGACCTATGTGAGAACATGTCTTTCAAAATAATGAATTTGGACATATAATTGCTTGTTTGTGACAATCCCAAAATTTTTCTTAAATGTGTTAATGATTTGCAGAAGTAAGGAGGAGATATTTGATACATGTGCCTAATTGTTGATCAAATACTTACTTTGATATTGATTTTATGTTCTTGGTATCTATTAAAACATTTTTTGAGGGGTACTTTTATAAGAATGAGCAAAATTATTTTTTTTTAAAATGGTGATCTTTTACATTGATTTTCTTGTATTTACTTGTTGATTTGACTTTGAAGGGGACCAATTTTGCAATGTTGATTTATCCTCTTGTGCTTGTTTGATGTACATTATTGTAAGGGGGAGTTTTTGAAATTTATTATCAATAATTCTTTTATATATTATATCTTGCTTTATACGCCTTGTTTCCCGGTCTCTCTTTCTCCCCCTCCCCCTCCACCCCTCCCTTCCCCTCCCCGTAGCCCCCCTCCCATCCAAATTAAAAATTTCTTTGGGGTATTTTTGGGGTATTTTTAAATTAAAAATTTATTTAAGGTAAATTTTTAGGGTATTTTTTGAGATATTTTTAAAATTAAAAATTTATTTGAGATAATTTTTTGAGACATTTTTAAAATTAAAAATTTATTTGGGGTATTTTTTGGGGCATTTTTAAAATTAAAAAATTTATTTGGGGTATTTTTAAAATTAAAAATTTATTTGGGGTATTTTTGGGGCATTTTCAAAATTAAAAATTTATTTTGGGTATTTTTTAGGGCATTTTTAAAATTAAAAATTTATTTGGTGTAATTTTTGGGGTTTTTTAAAATTAAAAATTTATTTGGGTTAATTTTTTGGGGCATTTTTAAAATTCAAAATTTATTTGGGACAATTTTTGGTGCATTTTTAAAATTAAAAATTTATTTGAGGTATTTTTAAAATTAAAACTTTTTTGGGGTAATTTTTTTGGGGCATCTTTAAAATTAAAAAATTATTTGGGGTATTTTTCTTAAATTAACCTACCTGCACCACCACCCATCAAATAAATTTTAATTTCAAAAATATCCCAAAAAATTACTCCAAATAAATTTTTAATTTTAATAATACCCCAAATAAATTTTTAATTTTAAAAATCCCCCAAAAACACCTAAAATTAATTTTAATTTTAAAAATGCCCAAAAAATTTATCTCAAATAAATTTTTAATTTTAAAAATGTCTCAAAAAATTGATCCAAATAATTTTTTACTTTTAAAAACACCACAAAAAATTATCCCAAAAACACCCTTAAAAAGTTTTTGAAAGACAACTACAGTAGTTTTTGAAAGATAGTTACAGTAGTTTTTCACACCCCAAATGCTACAGTGCTATTTTGAAAAACAACTCCAAAAATAACTAATCCAAACGGACCCATCATTTTTTTTGTCATCATCAAAAAGCGAGAGATTGTTAACCTTGCTCGATAAATCCTTAGTTTTGAAGATAACGAAACATTATGATGATTTGGACTAATGATTTGATATGAGAAACATGTTAGAATAGGTTCTTGGTCCTTTGTACAATAAAAGAAATTAAATCAAGAAGAATTAAAGATCATTGATGCTTGTCGGACGCTTGAATGAAGAGTATCAGACGTCCTACGGTTGATGAATCCCTATCAGATGCACAAGTTTTGTATTGGCCATTCAATAAATTTAAAGGTCAAACTCAAATATTCTGACTTTGTCGCATGCAGGTATTAGACGTCCGACAGTTCCAATGGCTTTTTTTTTTTAACAGCCAGTTTTTTGACTGTTGGAGAAGATTTTGGAGGCAATTTTCTTTACCTATAATACCTCTAAATATGAGAAAATAAGAGACTTTTGCCTACATTGTATACAAGTTGTCAAGGGTAATTTTAGGACAAATATTTTAATTATTGTATAATGTATAAAGAGTTGAGAGTGTGAGGTTTCTCAAGAGGAGAAGTAAAACCTTAGAGAACGTGAGACTCACTTGTAAGTGTTCTTCATTATTACTATTAGGGTGAGCATTCAATTATAACTTAGAGAGGGTTACTAGAGAGAGTTGTAAAATCCCTCGATTCAACTAGAGTTGAGATACTTAGTGTGAGCAAGAGGTGAGCCTTTCTATATATAAGTAGTTTTGGTCATCAACAATTGGAAGAAGCATTTGATTTATTTAACTCCAAGATTGGTAGAATCTTGAGAGTTTGTATGGTTTGCATTCTCTTTTTACTTTTATTTATTTTTTTAATAGTTGTTTGAGTGGATTAAATTTCTCTATCCTTCCTCTACTTATTGCTATTTTTCTTGCTTAAGTATGTGATCACTTAGGTAATTTGGTTATTTAAAATTGGGTGAAAATTTTATTATCTTAGGTTGCTTTGGGGCCTTACAATAAAATTGAAAAGATATTTTTAAACTTTGGCATAAATAAGAGGGAGTTTTTGTATTGAATTGAATGATAACATGTTCTAAGAGGAAGTGTTTATCTTTAAAATGCCATAGAATAAGGCGGAGTTTATTTGTGCTTAATTGATCAAAGAAATCATCATTTTGTTTGTCATCATCAAAAAGGGGGAGATTATTAATCTTGGTTGATAAATCCTTAGTTTTGATGATAATGAAACAATATGACAATTTAGACTAATGATTTGATATGAGAAATGTGTTAGATTCTTGTTCCATTGTAGAAGAAAAGAAATCAAATCAAGAAGATTTAAAGATCATGGATGCTTGTCGGACGCTTGAATGAAGAGTATCGAATGTCCTATCATTGACTAGTACCTATCAAATGCAAGGATCAGACTCACAAGTTTTGTATCAGCCATTTGATAAATTAAAGGGTCAAATTCAGATATTCTGACCCTATCAGATGCAGGTATCGAACGTTCGATAACAGGGGATCAGACATCCGACTGACTATCAGATGTTCGACAATTCCAATGGCTGGTTTTCTAAAAGCTAATTTTTTGACTATTGGAGAAGCATTTGGAGTCAATCTTCTTCACCTATAAATATCTCTAAACATGAGAAGACAAGAGACATTTACCTATATTGTAAACAAGTTATCAAGAGTGATTTTAGAACAAATACTTTGATTACTGTATAGTGTAGGAAGAGTTGGGTGTGTGAGATTTCTTAACAGGAGAAGTAAAACCTAGAGAAGGTGAGTCCAATTGTAAGTGTTCTCCATTGTTAGGGCGAGTATTCAATTGTAATTTAGAGATTAACTAGAGAGAGTTGTAAAATCCCTTGACTCAACAAGAGTTGAGATACTAGTGTGAGCAAGGGGTGCACTTTTCTTTCTACAAATTGGTTGCATCATCAATAATTGGAAGAAGCACTTGGTTGATTCAACTTTAAGTTTGGGAATTTGGGAGTTTATTTGGTTTGCATTTTCTTTTTCACTTTTATTTATTTTTTAATATTTATTTGAGTAAATTAAATTGCTCTATCTTTTCTCTACTTATTGCTATTTTGCTTGTTTAATTGTATGATCATTTAGGTAATTTGGTTAGTTAAAATTGGGTGAAAATTTTATTATCTTAGGTTGCCTTGGGACTTACATAGTGATTTTCTTTCCTTTGCTATGCCCATAGTTTGGCAATTTTGGATGCAAAAAAAATTGGCTAATGGTAATTTTGGATCATCTTCTACCCAAAGCTGTACTGACTAGTTTTTGGTTCCCATTAGAATTACCTTGTCCAAAGGTTGATCCCATAATAGCAAGAAAAAGTGATATTGTGTTATGCCCCAGTGATCTCTTTCCTACTTAGTGCACACAAACTCCTATTATGTCCCAGGTCACATTCCGTGAATTGAAAGGGGAAGCGTACTCATCTATCAATTCCTCTCTTAGATCGGTGCAGTTTTACAAAATGTCTAAGCACGCTTCACTCATGTTGATCAATCAAGAATCAAGAGGTTTGTTGTCACTCCTTAAGGTTACTTCTTCTATCATATAGACTTCTTGTATTATTTCCCATGCTCATACCTTCTCTTTTTTCTTCATTTTTTCTTATTAAGGTAAGGTAAAAGATCAGGGATGGTGGGCTAGAAGCATCCAATCTACAAATTTTTTGGCTTGATTGAGAATTCATATGTTGTCTGAGTCGCACGACGTTTTACCGAAATAACTTGTGCAATTCATGCTTTTTCTATTTTCATTACCAAAAATTGTTTCTTGATTTTGATTTCAAATTGTTCTCTTGATTTTTTTATCAATTTGAGGTGATTGTAATATAGTAATCTTTTCACCGCGACTTCTTGATTAGCCATTCAAGGTCTTTTCACCATTCCATGATTCCACCTCCTCTCAACTCCACGAGAATGAGAAAGGAACCTAACTTGAAGAAAGGGTTTAGGGTTTGCTTTTTGGGAATTTGGGGGAAGATCTTATCTTCTATTTTGATTACGATGGCACGAAATTGGTGAGATGGTTTACTAAACTGCTAATTTAAATGTGTACGTATGTATGTAAATTATATATAATTTTGTGATACTGTTACAACATTCTCACGTGAGTAATTACAAGTTACATTAGTTATGGAAACCTAGATTTCGTGATACCGTCCCAACGTTCTCATTTAATTAATTATACACTGCGATAACTATCGGAACACAATGTTTTACAGAAGGAAAAGATCCAACCTTTACACTCGGGGTACTAGAAGTGAAGCCAAGTAATAAGCTTGAATCTGCTTGTTTGTTTCGCATGGAAGCTCTCTTTCAGATAATTTTCTTCAATCAAAGTTTCAGCTTTATTTCCTTTCCAAGTGAAAGCATGGCTCATAACGATGCTACAATCTGAATAAGAGGATAACTGGGGATTTGATTTCCTAGGAGGTTACAAGATTCTAAGGTGTCACAGACGAGTGACAAGTCGTAACGGAGAAACAAGGGATTGGAATAGCCTAAAAGTAACCTCTTTTTTTTTTTTTTTTCCCCTTGGAAACAAGTCTAAAAGTAAAATTGAGCCATTGAGAAAATAGAATAAATCAAGAACTTGATCTAACCAGAAAAATAAGCTAAACCTTTAATTTAGGGTTAATTATATCTAGCTCCCTATATGTTTGGTCAAACTACTAGTAGACCCCCTAAGTTTTGAGAAATAACATTCATTCCCCTTTGACTGAATAGATGCTAAGTAGTGAATGATGTACCTTTCCATGTGTGGACAAAACTGACCTTTGTGAAGCTAAGGGGATCTATCATCAATTGCAAATTAGTTTGCTACAAAATCATAATTAGAAAGGAAAAACAAAGAGAAAATAATGATGAAAATCTGTTCTACAACTAATTTTTTTATTATCGCCCAAGAAAAACCACTACTAAGTTCGTCAGTAGTTTACAAGTCTCTTTAATTTCTCAATCTCAATGAAATCTGCATCTTAATTTCTCTAACACACCAAGCGGATCTAAGGCCCTTGGACAAAAATAACTACCAAAAGCCACAAATTATGAACACAACAAAGCATCTAGAGCACCTGTTAGAATAGGTTAGGTTTAATTTTTCAAATAACGGTCGGCCAAGATGGAGATCCAATTTTCTTAAATAGCTGCAAATAATACATAATAAATTCATACTTCACAAGCATAAGCATGCATCATCTAAGCCCAAAACATTATTCAACAGAAGAAATAAAAATTAAGAGAAAAATATTGAATTGAGAAAAACTGATGAATATGAGGTTTTTTCCCCTTTTTTAGGCTAATGGGTATGAGACTTGTGGCAAAAAGAGAAAAAGGTATCACGGAAGTAAAAGAATAATAACCAATGAAGTAGGTGATTGCATAAGGCATACCCTAGAAAAAACAGTGGACAGGGAAGACGATGATGGTCTGCAATGAGTTTTGTCTAGACCCTGTGTCTTTTGCTTTCGAAAATGATGCTTCTTTGTTTTGCCTTTTTTTTTGCCCATTTTTCTTAAATAATATTGAAACTAATAGGAGTATTAAAATACAACACCACTTGATTTTTGTTCAACTTGTTTAGATGCTTGGGATTAACAGCATTAGTAAAATAATGGGAAGGAGTCAATTGTTATACAACTATGACGTCAAGGGAGGAAACTGTTATTTTCCAAAACTCAGGGGATCTCACTGGTAGTTTGGTTAAACTATAAGGGAGGTAAATGTAATTAACCCTTTAATTTATTCATATCCAGAACCACCTTGTTTTGCCCTTTAGGCTCGGAGAAACCTTGAGTAGAACCAGAAGAGTGCTATCAATATCCTGCTGACAATCAATTTAAAGGCTCAAAAAAAAAAAAAAAAAAAAAAAGTAGAATAGTTGCCTTCAAATTTTCATCTTGTGCGCTTCTCCAAACTTCACAAGTAATACACCCAGACGATCTAGCCCATTCATTTATCGCCTTCTAAAGATCTATAGAAGAATATGTCACATTCCAGTCACCATAAACCTAGAACAATGAAACAAGTATTTCATGCTTGGGAGCAAGCTGCAGTTACGCCCAGCAATGTCCATGTCATGGAACCTCAAATATCATGAAATAAGGGAGAGTCCACAGTGAATCAATCACTAATAGAGAAGATACCAGGAAAATCACAAATTTTATGCCCATGCAACTCCAGCAGTACCGATATCTTGATCACCTCTTGCCATTGTCTGCCACTGAAAGCCATCAATAGGCTTGATACAAGATGCAGTGAGCAATGGTCCAAGATTTTCCTGCAGCCCTCTCTCTTCAAAGAATATTTTCAAAGCCAGCTGACAACAAAAACTTCATGCCTGTCGAAGAAGTGACAGTTAAAAGGTGCACCAGGAACTGAACATCCATCTTCAAGTTCATGATCGTGATTGTCAGTCAGTCACATCAGCCGCTAACATTAGTGCCGACACAAGCTTCCTCTGGCAATCTAAAGCTTAAACAGTACATAGCCTACATAATAAAGAAGAAAAGTTCAAATTGAAATTTGTGAGCATGCATCATGTGAACAAGAGTAATATTCACAGTCACGGCCCAATCCCAAGAACCATGTCTACCTTGTTTGGAGCGACATCACGGACCTTGTGAAATATTGGATCCTGTATACTAGCATTCAGTGCAGACTCTGCCTCCTACAGATGATGGAAAAAGAATATCCAATCACATACCAGTTAACTGAATTTATACAGTTAGGCACTTCAGACGAAAATGGCAAGCAAAATTTGATCCACTTGGCTTTGTGATGCTCAAGTTGAGAGATGTTTTCCAGAAAACACTGCATGCTCCAATAAATTTTCAAGTGTTCCTACAAAATTCTTTTTACAATTTTTCCAGATATAACCTCCATCAAGGGAACTGGAATCTCAAACAAAATGCACAAGGCGTCAAAAACATAAAAGACCATTAAAACTGTCACTTGTATAAGCTTTCTTTCCAAAGAAGCACAAGAATAGAGAGAGGAGTTGGAAAAAGAATAAATTACTTATTGCAGAAATACACTTACTGAAACAATGTACTCCATTGTCTCACTTGATCGCATGAAGCAATAGCAGTGAATCAAAGGTAAACATGCCTTCCAATATTTCCTCTGTATAAGCCCTCTAAAAGCATCTGAGAATGAAATTACAATGTCCAATTATAACCCCTCTCAAGAGAACAACAAGAGCAAAAGTAAAGATCATTTATCCATCAATTTCTAACAAGCGATGACAGATTGTAATCAAACAGGTAAATACAACTGGCTGTTATTTTAGCAACTAGTTCAGTGAAGAAAAGAAAACACCAGAATAAAGTCATCTTGCCAACTGAAGTACTTAAAAGTTGGCTGCTGTGGGCAACAAACGCACTGCATATACAGCATCCTGCCACAGAAAACTTCTGCATTGATTTCAGTACAGCCAAAAGCAGAGACTCTCGGATTCCACTTAATACAGTTCCAAAATTCAACTCTCTCTCTCTCTCTGTCCCTTTTTTTTTTTTTAATAAAGGTAGGCTATGATAGGACGAGTGTTATCATATCTTCTAAATTTCATCATCGCGTAGCTTTTATTACCAAGAAATTGGAGAGCAGATGCTGGCAAGTTCATGATGACATGATCAACATGCTCCCAGGGCTTTCTTTTAAATGACTCGGAGCCTTTTATGCGTTTATTTGAACCTCGTTTAGTCTTAGCAATTACAGCAACATCAGCACTATCACTAGTTCCATTATCTGCAAAAGAAAGTGCAAAGCAGAACTTAGGTCAACATTTAAAAAGCATCACAAGCAACAAGATAGCCCTAATGCACTCAAGCATTTAGTTTGACACACTAGAAATATTATTGTACAAATAAATTTTTCATACAACACTAAATTGTCTCAAGATGTCAAAAAGGAAAAAAAAGTAGTGAAAGGGTGAATTTGTCAAATTATTAGTTTGACTTTGCCTTTTTAATATTGACCATTAGTTTTAAAACAAAAGCTAATGGTAACACTTTAATCTAAACCATGAGGGAGCTATGTACAGGTTTTAAAACTGTAGAGAGGTTATGTAGTAAAACACCAAACACCAAATCACAGGAGGGCAAAATGTAATTTACCCTTACTACTAATATGCTTGCTATTTATCTGGTTTCTCAGGGGAAAAATAATAATAAAAAAAGAGGAGCTCATCTTAATCCAATTGACAAGTATCCTGTGACTGAACCAACCATACCTTCAGAACGCCTTTTTGCTGTAATTACATTTGCATCAGCCTGCGAACACGAGTTCTCAACAGTCTTACTCTTGTATGAATTATCATCACACGTGTGTTTCACCTTATCTGCAACAAATTTCATATTAAATCAAATGACCAGGATTTAACTGAACGTAGACAGCAAATGAAACAGAATACCTGCCACACTTCTGTCATCAAGTTTAATTTGCCCTTCTGCAGATGTCATATCTTCCCCAAATGATTCAAATTTATGATTATCAGATTCAAGACTACTCAAAGGCACTGTCATCAGTTGAGCAATAAACTCTCTAGCGTCCATGTTGTAAGCATGAACCAAATCATCAACTTTATTGATTCTTGCATTTATCTTCAGAAATCGTATACTATCTGGGTTCAGATCATTCGCATATACTAGGCAACCTTTCTGAGCTGCAGGAATAGCAAATGGACCTATACCAGCAAACATGTCACAGATAATTTCCCCTGGCTGGAACAGTGAAATTAACCTTAAATGTTCATGTTCTAGCCTTGAGTTCCAATAGACTAAGCTATAATCAAGCTTGAAAGTCGCTCCATATTGCTTGACTTCAGTTTCCATATCATCTTTGCCAGCAAGTATTTCAAATTTTGGTACACGAAACTCATTGGTGATGGTTCCAACTTTGTTTACAACGGTCCGGATTCTGGGATAATTTTTCTGAAATTAAAAAAAAAAAGGTTTAAGATAAATACACAAAAGTCAGAAAGAAAAGCATGCAGTTTAAAAGGTGATCTAGAATAAAGTATACATGCATGTCAGATAATAGGAGTTGGAACTGGATGCTTATAAGATCCCAAAAAGAAAGAAACCAACTTAAAAGAGTTAATTGTTGAATCTTCTACAAACACTTGTCCATGCATTTCTAACAATTCTGATCATTCCTTTTTCTGTATGGTGGTTGTAGGAGATGTTTTATTATAACATCTTTCCAGTAAAGGGCATAGTAGAAATTAAGAAAGTGACAACTATACAACCAGTATGCTCTAAATTTTAAGTTATAAGGTGCTCTGGCTTTATGAAGTAGTAAGAGTTTTGGTTAACTTTCCATGTTTTTCTCCGGGGGATAAAACAGAAGTACTTTGTTTACAACCCTTCAGTCACAACATTGCTTATAAATGTCTTTTAAATACATGATTGTGTAAGAAACACTATTGATATTATAAACAAAGTCAAACATACGTCATGGATGACTTTTGCAATAACATCCTTGTAAGGAAGAAGCTCATCACTTATATTCAGATGGGCAACATGACCTGCAGGCAGATAAATAATGAATGTCAATCATCAAGTTGAGATCAATAATTCCAATGACTTAGGCAGCAAGAATAAAAAGAGACATCAGAAAAAGTAGGAAATGAGAGAACCATGCCATACAACAAAAGAGGAGAAAAATAATGTAGTATCACCACTGAGGGAGTTACACTGCCAAAAAGATACTTAACTATTGTCTCAAATGATGAGGGTACTTCCACTCCAGAAGGCAGAATCTGCTTCAGTATATGATCTGAAACAAAATCATTCCGTGAAAAAAAAAATGTATATTTTAGACTAAGAAGATTAAATGCAACTATAGCGCATATCTGAACTGCAAAATATCAAGAGTGCATCACAGAATATTTCATGTGTCTACCGTCCAAAACTTTGAAGACCTCCTTGGGGCTCTTTTTTTGGGGGCCCCGGGGGAGGATAAAAGAAAACTATGGTAACCTGCTGTCCAGTAAGAATATCCAAGGGTGACTGAATATGGAACTACTTCAACTTTGAACACGGATTTCAATTCAGCAAGTTTTTCAGTAGGAATATCAGACAAATCTGTTCCATTTGAAAAACAAAAAATGTTAGCACAATCTAACAACACAAGTAAAAACATGATTAATAAAGCGTTAAGTGAAAACATTCTAGAGAGCAGGATTGAAGAACATCAACATTTGTAGTAAAACAACATTTGCCAAAAAAGGAAAAAAAATAGTGAGCACAACAAGAATAAAAACATTTGTAAAACATAAATAACATGAACCATTAAAGTTAACAAAAAAATTACCAGGATTTTGGATATTCTCGGAGAGTATCAAATACCGGGTTTTATCACTGGCTGGATCTTCTGTTATTGGCTTAATCCGGGGCCTATCAAGCATGTATCTAGAAAAGAAAAACCCAGAAATTTATTGTCCTTCAATTTCTTTACCCAAAAGTAAAATGAGTAAAATGATAAAAATTGTTCTACCCGTTGAGAACTCGAGTGGCGAGCTTGCAATGCTCCCTGCGGAACTCGAATTGCCCACAATTTCAAATGCAAGTCAAATTTCCTCTCGTCCAACGCCATTTTTCACGCCCTAATTTTAACTGCTTTCGATCAATTTACTGAAACAAGAGTGGGGACAAGAACAGAAAAGTATCCGATGATTAAAAGGGGAAAAATTATTGAAGAAAATTTGATTAGCGGGATTGAATCGGGGGAAACGATGAAGAATACCCGAATCCCAAACGCTGTCGTTTAAAGCCCTGAAAAGCTAGGTTTTAATGGAGAAAGAATACTTGACTCCGTAACGGTGTCGTTTCTATGGATGAAAATATAGGCTTGAAAGCCGGAAAGTGACGGGGTTCTGTTCTTAAGCCCAAAGTTGACCCACAAATTAGTTCTGCGCAATTTGGGTGCTGCGGCCCGGTGAAAGTGGGCTGGAGCTATATTCCCCTTTTTTGTTTTTTTAACATTTTTTTGGGTGGATCCAGAGGCGCCAGTGTCAGTCATGTCTTGAAAGGTACCTTTGCTCTTTTTTCTTTTTTTTTTTTTTTACTGGCTTTTTTTGAGGGAAATTCTTAAGTGCCAAATTGACACACTCAGTCAAGTCAAACATTTTTAATTCTTTTTTTTTTTCCAGTTATGCTTAGCTGCCTGCTACTGCTGTTGAGTAGATATTTTGCTATTTTTTCCAGGGGAAATAATAGGTCAAAGAGTTATTGTAAAGGACAAAGGAGATTATGACCAATTGTGTACAACTCTTATATTGGGAACCCTTTGAGAAAATTTCTTGGAAATTCTAAACTTTTCAGTATAGGATCACAAGGTTTGCTCGAGCAACACAATGGTTACTACTTATTACTACAATTTCGTTAGTCTTGTTTTGGTGGATCATGGCATAACTTAACTGGAATTGTGGAGGTACTTAACCAAGACTGTACTTTCTTGCTAATGTAAATTGATAAAGGAGAAGGTTTTCGTTAATCAAGTAGATTATTTAGGCACTGTAGTGCTTAATACATTGACTTGTAAATTTTGCTAACGGGAGGATAGTTATAGCATGGAGATCGAATCATAGAATTTTTTTATACTTTCCGTTACTTTGCAGTATTTAGATACTTTTATTTCTTTCTGGAAAGTTTATTTTGTACTACTGAGGTGCTTCTCAAGTTGTGTACTCTTATTTTCTACAACAATGGAAGGTTATAAATTTGGCCAAAAAAAGAATAAATACATTGAGTCGAGGGATCCCAGCTAAAATTGTTTAAATTTCAGTAGTAGAAGCATAGTGAAGATGGTAGAAGTTGGATGGTCAAAATGACCTTTAAGCCTGTAAATGACATAGCAGTCTTTAGATTTTTCCTAGGAAGGTGTCATTCTTCCAAGATGACTCTTGCTAGATGTACCATGTCTGGAATTAATCAAGCTTACTAGTGATCTGGTCGTTAATCATTTAGTAAGCTCTCAAACATGAATAGAAGCATTGGACAAATTCTTAATTTTGCGGCTTGATCCATCTTTTTTGTTGTAACATATTGTATATAATCGCCAACAAGCAAGCTTTTTTTTTTTTTTCCTTCTGTGTTCTACATATATGTGTAAATCAGAACCTGTTTCGGTTTGTAGATGGATTGAATTAGTTGCTATGTGCTAATCAACTAAAAGCTGCTGAATGTGGTACTTAAGTACTGCAACTGAGGGGCTCCGCAAGTTCTTACTATCATTCTCCTGCATGAAAAAGTTTGTGTTTGGATAATTTATTTTAGGCAAAATAAACGAAGCTGAATACTGAATTTATTTATTTAGTAATTTTTTTAGAGTTAGGGTTTTAGTAATTTTACAATTTTGCAACTGGTGTTATATTAGCTAATATCTGTTAAGTTATAAATAGAACATTAGTTGGAATATGATAGATTATAAATAGGATATTAATTGGATTTTTTTTTTAAAT
Organism: Gardenia jasminoides; assembly: GCA_013103745.1. Classification (NCBI taxonomy): domain Eukaryota; kingdom Viridiplantae; phylum Streptophyta; class Magnoliopsida; order Gentianales; family Rubiaceae; genus Gardenia; species Gardenia jasminoides. Next base: position 10,089,601 of record CM023102.1, on the reverse strand, counting down.
ATCTATGTGAGAGTTAGTTGTAGGATAACGTTATAAGTAGGGTATTAGTTGAAATATTTTCTTAAGCCAGTCCTTGCATTAATTGAATTATTTTCTTAAGAAATAGGGTATTAGTTAAACTATTTTCTTAAAAAAGTCCATGCATTAATTGAAATATTTTTTTGAGAGAGTCAAGATTTTAAGAGAGCCTACCGGCTATTGAGAGCTTAAGAGAGCCTAGAGACTATTCCTTGGTATTATCGAGACTGTCTTTGTGACGGCCCACCTCTCCCTAGGGCGTACCCTAGAGTATCAGTGGCCGCCTGCCTAGCTCTCGCCAGGACTCATTCACTCAACCATCACACAACTTATCAACTAAAACTCTGAACACAATATAATAGGAATAATACCTTACAAATCTATAACTTCAAATTATAAACTCAGAGTACATAAATCCTCCATCCATACAATCAGGTTCCATCTTACAAAAGCTTTCAATAACCATAATCCAAAGATCTCAAAATATTGAACATAAGTAAACCCTAATTCTAAGGGTTGGTTTCTCCACTTGGGTACTCATTTCCTTAACCACGTTCCAAATTTACAATTCAAATCTCTCAAGACAAATACAAAAGTAAACCTCGAGACTAACGGTGAGCACTTTCGCTTGGGTTCTCGGTCCCTGTTAAGGAAAACAAATTTCAAAGGTTGAGCTAAAAAGCCGGTGAGTTCCCAAAAACATGCAAAGCACATAACACATATGATTTTTCACTTCAAGATTCACACTTGGAAATAAACAAGTAAGGAAAGCCAATAATCACACAAGAGTAGGATACGAGTAGCTCTCAGGGGCTAAGGTCCTCGAAACTGGAGCACATTCTTGGACCGGTGCGCAATTCTCGTAGTTGACACTCCGTCAACTTTCATACTTAACCAAGTAGAACACCACTTACTCCTTTCTCCACCAAAACCCCCAACCGGGCCCGCCCCTAACAGGAAATTTATATTTGTGTATTGCTCTACAATAGGGACAAGGCCATATGCCAAATCCAGAGTACACAACTGGTCACGTAGGCCAAGGTTGTTAAATCTCCTCGACCTGGGGCTTCCCAACGGCTCGAGTCGATAACATACCAAGGGGATTAAGAATTCTCGAGAACAGGAATTACAAGACACGTCACATCACTTCATATACTTCAGAACAGGATTCATGACACGAGTCAAGAGATTCAAAGTATACATGCAATATCATGAGAACACTTTTGTAAATGGTACCATTCAAATGGGAGTAAGTGCGATAAAGTACACACTACTCCATTTGATGGATCAAAAATGTACTTTTCACGACAATTCACTTATTCAGACACATTTCAAATTAAATGCACATAGTCAAGTATCATGCATGGAAACTCACCGAAATAGTAGGGTTCAGCTTCCACGTATAGGTCAAACTCAGTTCCTTGCACACTCCCTAGAACAATTTCAAAAACAGTAGTTGAGATTCACTTCTTTACTTATTAACTAAAACATTTCACTTTCACTTCATAGTTTCCAATCAATCTTTTTCCCAAAATCCCTCAAGGAAAAACACTCATTTTACATGATTCAACATTCAAATGAGTCTTTTGAAAATCACTATATCACTTCAAATATGCCACGTCACCGATGTACTCACCAGGCACTATTTTCACACTTTCTTTAATAAGACACTTAAGTGAGATTTATCATCTCAAAATCACTTTTATCACAAAACTCAGGACTCACTCTTTGACAATACTTTAATATAACTTTAAAACGTTTCAAACCATATCTTTATTTTCAAAATTCATTAAATTTAGCCACAATACTGTAAAACCCTCAAATATCATTTTTCACTCAGAAATTCACGAGAAATTTCACTTTCATCTTTTAAAATTCATACACTCATAAATGAGCATAACATATATTTTCTTAAACAGAAATTCATCACAAATAACCACAAAATCTCGAAATCAAACATGAAAATTACCAAGCATGGGTTTGGCCGTCTCATACATTTTTCTATCACAATTTCCAACAACAAAACCCTACTCTCTAATCATATCATGATAAATTTCACAAATATCATACAGATCCCAATCAGGTCCTCAAGTCCGCTATCTAGAGGCCACCTCAAGTCCGCTACCTAGGTTGGGAATTCAAGAGCCCAACTTCATCACTTCAAACATAGCTATTTTTACCAAAGTAAACCACAGATCTACAATATTTAACACTAATAAAGCTACATCTAGTAGTTTTGAAGCTTATACCTCCGGATCTGTCAAGATCCAACACGATCTCTCGAGTTCCTCTTCAAGCAAGTTGCTTCCAAACTTAGAGACACCCAAAAGCTTCGATCTTAACCCAAGATCTTCGTGCTTTGACGATGATTTCCAGCACCAAGCTCAAGATCAATCTCAAGACAAACCACCCAAGCTTTCCTTCTCTTTCTTTTCCTCCAAATTTTTGGACTTCACCCCTTCTCTCTCTCACCTTCAATCGGCTGCCAAGAAGGAGGGAATACAAGCCAAAATCCTTCACTCAAGTTTCACAAGTTCATGTTGCTAGATGAAGGATGAAATGAAGGATCAACCCACAAGCTTTTTCCTCTCTTTTCTTCCTCCAAAATCGGACCAGCTCTCCCTCTCTCACCTCCCTCTCTCTCGGCATGCAAAGTTGAAGAAGATGATGGCCTTCAATGGTGATCAAAATTCCAAGAAGAGATGATGGAAGAAATGGAAGAAACAAGCAAAAATCTCTCTCTTTTTCTCCCTCTTGCTCTCTCGGCACTCTCTCTCTCTATCTCTCAAGGTTGCAGCTGAAAAGTGAGCTTCAAGGATGCAAGAAGTCAAGGCTTCAAGAGACAAAAAGTGCACTTTTCCTTATTTTAAGGAAAAGTGCTTTTTTGGGAGCTTTATGTCGCGTCACACGCGACAGTTCAACTTACACTGTTTTACTCCATTCCAACACTGTCCAATCTTAATAATATTTCCATAGTATCACTACATATGCTCGATTTCAACTTAAAGTCACTAATCACGCTCCGGTAGAAAATTAAACACTTATTTCGGTCAAAATCGCACACCGGCAAATAATTCGTATAAAAATCTCTAAATTGGACAATATTCACTTTAAACATATATTCACTCATTTTTCAATAAATAAACACAATATAAATAATATTATGCATTTTAAAAATAATATCTAAATTTTGAGACCCTCACAGTCTTTGTTGTTTGATCTAGTGAAAATATTACGATTTGAGTTATTCTTTTTCTTCCCTCCCACATGTTTCCTGAGTGATTTTGTACCTTTAGTTTATAATCATGTTATTATAGCTAGAACTAAAAATTTGAGTCCTACACAAGGCTTCTTCTTCTATGAGGTGATACATATATCAAGACAATTTCCAATTTTCAAATTACTTTCTTTTAATGAACTATATGGTGACAACAGTTCATTTTAGTTCACAACATTTTTGTATTAATGAACTAAAAATTTTATGTGCAAGTCGTGGAAGTACTAAAGCCTATTATATTTGAGATTGAGGATTGGATTAGATAATAAGGTGGGAGGGAATATAAATATGAGATCTTCGATTCAAAACCTCTCACTTAAAAAAAATGTTGTATCCTCTATACGCTTAACTACTTATAGATTTCACATGACTAAATACCAAGAATTCTACATACTTTCTTTTTTCTCATTAAATTCAAAATAAGGAGAGCACTAGATTTAACTGTTAGAAAATGGAAATTAAATGAGTGGTGAATTCAAGTCAAAATAAGGTAGTTAATGCGCTTGAAATTGATATAATAGTTTGTCTTTTTGGAACTCTACCAATCTAAGAACAAGAGCAAAAATTTTCAAAAGCTTGAAAGAGGATCCAATTGTTAGTGACAATTGGCAAAAGAGGTGAGCAAAAACAAGGCGTGTACATACGTGATTTGCGCTTTTGCCTTTTTTGGGGGTGAAGTAAAGGAAAGAAGGGAAGAAACAAGAGTCTCTATCCCAGGACGGTTAAAGCCAAAAGAGATAACAATAAAATGGGGCAAAACACGATTGGACCGCACAAAATCATTCGCAATACTAGCAGATGGAGCAAATTATCTGGCTACCCACTAAACTTGGCAAATTCCTCAAATTATTGACGTTTGAAAAAAAAATCCGGAATCTGTTGCTGATTTTTTTTTTCTTAATCTATAGGTGCCGCAGGTTGATTTTTTTTTTGGTTCCAATTTGCAGAGGGGGGCGAGGGCTATTGTGCAAGGGCTTTTGTGCAATTTTTTTTTTTTTTACCGTCGCGGCACCGGTAATAAGAAATTCCATGTTTGAGGTGCCGCATAGGCCATATGCGGCACCTCAAACATGGAAATTGTTCTCACGTGTGCGGCACCTCAAAAAAAAAACAAAAATTTTTTTGTTAAATTACACGTGTGTGCGGCAGCTTAAAAAATTTTTTTGTTAATTTAGTTTGCAAAATATCGAATTGGGTTTTTTTTTTGGTGTGAAAATTGATATTGGGTTTTGTGTGTCTAAATTTTGAAAGAGTAGAAATTTAAAAACTTTTGATTAAGAGAAAATTGAACAGCACAAACTGAAACTTAAATGACGCAAATGTAGTAATTATCTGGATTGAAGTAACAAAAATTGTGGATAGAATGGTACAATTTAAAAAAGCAGTGTGTTTGAATCTTGTATATTAGGGTTTTTATATTGTGTATTGGAAAGATATAAAAGATTTAATACATGTACACAAAGTTCGAGAAATATTAAATAGTGAATGTTGAGGTTACACTGGGTGATATGGTTGATGGTTAAAAAGAGTAAAGACAAGGCTTTTATTTTATAATTAGATAATGAATAAAGTTTTGTAAAGTATGTAATTAGAAAAGTTGGAAAAGTTGGTAATTTAGAGGTTAGGGTTTAGAGATACATGGCACAGTATCTAGGGCCTATTTCGGCCCAATCGCAGCCTAAAAAAATTTGTGAGTAATAAATGAAGTGTAAGCAGAGAAAAAGTTGATTGAATTGTTAAAAATTGAGAATCCAACGTATTTTAGGGTTCAAACAAAAAACATTTATATTAAGGTAAAAATAGTGATATTAAGAAAATCTCAAAGTTGTAAAATAGACACACAAATGAGAAAATTTAAATAAGGAGTGATTGTGAATTTTGGATTTACGTTGGGAGTGGTAACTAATGATTTAAAAAAAGTGTTGCACGGGTTTGAATATATTAGGGCTTGGGGTAATAGGGTTTAAGGTTTAACGTTACGGGTTAAGGAGTAAATCAAATTATACCTCCAAAATATTATTAATGTGATAAATCTTGAGAGTGAAGCGTTGAAATGTGGTATTAAAAAATAATAGTTATATCAGGGGAAACGTTTATCATATGGGGACAAAAATAGAAGTGGGATATATATAAATCAATTAGAGAAAATTAAGTATTTGGTGCATGGTGGGAGTTATAGTTAGGACGTTTAAAAAAAATTGCGGCGCGGGTTTAAAGTTTTTAGGCTTGGGGTTTTATGGTTTATGTGTTTAGGGATACATAAGCTTTAGGGTTTTGTGTTAAGGGTTTATGGTGTAGGGTTGTAGGGTTTTGACTTTATTTTCTTGTACAATTTTAAGGTTTAGGGCTTGCAGGTTGTTTAGGGTTTAGGGTTTACGGTTTATGTCTAGGTTTTAGGTTTTTCAAGATTTTTAGGGTTCACGGTTTTTAGGGTTTAGGGTTTATGGTTAGTAGGGTTTTCAAGATTTTTAGAGTTTAAGGTTTTTTAGGGTTTACGGTTTAGGTTTTAGGGTTTTTGGGGTTTAGGGTTATTAAGGTTTTCAAGATTTTTGGGGTTTAGGGGTTTATGGTTTACGGTTTAGGGTTTTTGGGGCTTAGGGTTTTTAGGGTGTTTGGGGGTTCAGGGGTTTAGGGTTTAGGGTTTAGGGTTAGGGTTTAGGGTGTAGATGTAGTAGGGTTTTCAAGATTTTTAGGGTTTAGGGTTTTATGGTGTAGGGTTTAGGGTTTATGGTTATTAAGGTTTTCAAGATTTTTAGGGTTTAGGGGTTTATGGTTTAGGGTTTTTGGGGTTTAGGGTTATTAGTGTTTTCAAGATTTTTAGGGTTTAGGGTTTAGGGTTTACGGGAGAATCGATTTAGGGTTTTGGTATATTACGTGCTACGGACAATGGTAAAAGATTAGGGTATGTTATTATATCGCTTAACGGATTAGGCTTTAGGGTATAGGAGTTAGCACGAATTACAAATCATAATAGCACGCATCAAAATGAAATGTAAAAGATGTCGATAAGTAATAGAAGATAGTAAGCCGGTCACAATATAAAAAACAGCCTAAGCTTCACCAATGTATTTTCTGCTTGCCCTTGTCCCTAGGTGTAGTAGAGCAGCTGCATTTCCAGTGACGACGCCTATTCTGGCCATAGGTCTCGACTGTTGCAAAAAGACCGGAGGAGGCCTAGGCGAGATCCGGTTGCTCGTCATGTGCGGCCTCATCTGTCTGCTCAAATGAACCCCCGCAGTGCGGACATGATGGCGGGCTGGAAGCAGTAGCCATGTCGGCTCCTGTGGTCCCTGCTTGGGTCGAAACCTCAGATGAAAACTGCCCACTCGATCCGGAAACAAAATTCATAATAACGTCATCGCCGATGGCAGGATCGACACCAAATGCCGGAATCTGAGTGGGCGTCTGATATGCATCGAAATCGCTCTGCTCGTACACTGGAATGTATGGCGAATTGAGAGTATAATCGCCATCTCCTGTGTGGGGAGGAACCGTAAAGCCTGCCGTGGCATATGTACCTGCAAGACTGGTAGGGACATGTGTATCGAATCCAGAAGATCTATCTACCCCAGACACTGCGTCATGTGTAGTGTCCGCACCCTGGGTAGTAGCCAGCTGGACTCGTGGTCGACGCCTACCCCTGCGACTGACCGTGTTCCTCACTGAATGCTCGGAATCACGTACTTTTGGATGTCGATATGCCACATTATGGTGCAATGATGCACCAGCCTCCTGCCTGTCGTACACTCCAAGACAAGCACGCATACCCCTATTCACATAGTTCATGCTCCCAAAGGCCTCTTGCTGGATGCCCTTTAGAGACGCGGTTAAAATCTCCTGTGTCGCATCTTGGGTGAGGGCATCACACGAGTCCCACGCTATACGCGTGACTGTATCCATCTGTTCAGCAATATACGACATGTGACAAAAATGATCAGAAGACAACATATATTGTAGGTAATCGATGACATACTAAAAACTAATTTAAAGTTTGGTTGACGTTACCATGTACTCATTGCGTCCAGTATCTCCTCGTAGACCGTCCCGCTGTGGCTGCAGTGGAATAGGTGGTGTAATGTACCGGACAGTATGAACTGAATACCATCTCAAATACTGATAGAGTGGTACATAGGGTCCACTGGCTCAAAAAAACCTGCGACTCAATGTAATCCCCGTGCATGTATGCCCAATCGCATCCCTGATAGCCCGAGCGTGACAGCTTATGAAGCGATTCATATGTCTCGGAGGTTTCGGAATCTCTGGCGATACCGAATGACCCGGTTAGGAAGATGCATCTCCACAATGTGCCAGTAAATGAGGGGTACTCTAGCTCGCCATAAGTGTGCATCAACGGTGCAGTAGCCAGGAAGTGATGCTATGACATCTGCGGTGTATGGCTGCCAAATGAACTAAACCCAGAGATGGTTATACGTATAAGTGACCCAAGTAGAATGAAAAAATTAACGCTTAACGTCTAAGAAAGCTGTAGGGCATAAAGAAATTAGCACCTCGTACTGGCCGAGTTTTGTCAGCTGGTCTCTATACAAGGCTAAACAATTTGGGGGAGCAAAAATTCTAGTGCGTTTAGTTGCCCATCTCCCTGCACGTGGGTAGTCCCCTGAGCCAATGTCAACAACAATGGACGGCCGGATAGTCGGCATACGCTCCCATGCCCACCACTGTTAGTTGCAAAGTAATCACTAATTAAGAGTAAACTTTAAGAATGAAATTGATGAAAAGAATGCCACACCTCCCGAACATCACCTGTAGGAGCAGGTATGGCCCAGCCGTGATCGAAGATGACGTCTTAGATGCACACACATGCATGATGCCTAACACGCTGCTGTGCCATCCCCTCTATGTCCCGGACGAAATCTAGCCAGTGCGGACTGACTAGATTACCACACGTGTCTGCAAATAACTGGCCAGCTAGTAGGAGAAGGATGTACATCCGTGCATGGCATCGAATGCGCTGATCCGATGCGTCTGCAGGCAACTGGACATAGACGTGCGGGACAAGAGCTTCAAGTTTAAGCCGCTTGCTATTGAAGAAACTGTCTTCTGGCGCGAACCCTAGCAGCTCATGACACAGGGCAATCAGTTCAGGCATCGTGCGCTCCCTTTCCACGAGGGTGACCGGCAATCCCTCTAATCTCAAACCCCATAGGACCTGTACATCCTGGAGGGTCACCGTAGTCTCTCCCCAGGGAAGGTGAAATGTGTGGGTTTCTTGGTGCCACCGCTCAATCAATGTGATCGAGCGGTATTTAACGGACAACGCCTCCAAAACCAGCTATATCCAGATAGCTCAAAATGCGACTGTCCTGTAGGCCCTCAACCACGCTCCAGAAGTTGCCATCACACCTCTTGATCTTCAACTGCACGTCGTGGCCGGCGTATACCGCCGCCAATCTATGGTGCTCCTGCAGTGTAAGAAGTGATGGATCCTCCGGTCCGGGTCGCGGATGCGGTGTACGTGGGAAACAGTCTGAAAATTGCTCCATGTCCTGTAAGTATGCAGTAGGTAAAATTAAATTTCCTCAACACAATTCAATCAAAGTTAAAGCATTTGCTGACTAGAAAACAATACTAAACAGCTACATCGAATATGTTAATGCAACAGACGACACTGTTGAGAGCCGACCAGAAGTAGATAATCCAATCAATTGCCATTATTGTATTGAAAGTTCGAATACATGAAGGGGAGCGTCCAGTACATTACAAGAGCAAACACATGACATTTCATAATCAAACAAAGTGACTAGAGTAGGGGCACGAGGCGGCATTGTGGCCGGTCTGGGAACAGTGGCTGCACCGGCGTGGAGCATCCGGACAACGACGATCCATTTCATTTCGGATACGTCGGGACCTTAACGGTCCAGGCCTCTTATCCTTGAATCTCGAAGATACGAATGTGAGATCCATCTCAATAGGAGTCCAATACTGAGGGTGCCTAAGTGGATAGAATTTCCCTTGGTAGGTTGCCCGGAATGACGCATTTGAATATTCAATGCCGACTAACTCAAACGCATTTGTGCGGCTACATCTTTGCCATTACATGCAACAATCAAGTTCGCCCACTTTCCACACGTGCAGGTGTGCGCACGAAAATCAACTATTTGCCTATTTCCTCCTTGATTCGTGTTGTTACGGCCAGTGGTGACACAATACATACCACCTCTGCTATCAAACACCTGGACATAATGGCCACGAGATTTCTGCTCGTTTGCTGTATAGATTTTCCAAATTTCCTTAGGAAGCCGGAATCTAGGATTTGTAGAAACTTTTCTTTTCCTCTCAAATAATTCAACACTCTGCGTGATAGTAAACTGGACGCAGGCCTTGATCGGTAAATGCCTAGCCGCCCGCAGCAATTTGTTAAAACACTCGGCCACGTTCGTCGAGGTGTGGCCCCATCGATAGCCCGATCTTTACATCGCCCATTGTTGTGGATGCACGACCGGCCAACCATCGATACGCCTCCTCATTAGCAAGTGCAATTTGCTTCATCCATTCATCATATTTTCTTGTCTGCCAGCCAGCCACACAAGATCTTTTAGGCTAAGAAGGAAAAGGGAAAGAATAGTATCAAATGTGGATTGAATCTAATCAAATGGGGATTTGACAAACACGAAGCAGTTGCTTACCGATGGTTTCTAAATTTCTTCGTAAAGTTGGACCTAACATGGACGAGGCAAAATCGGTGAACGGCAACGGGTTCGGCCCACTCAGGCAACGTCCGCATGGCATTAATGATGCCCTGGTGCCTATCGGAGATGATGTAAATATTTTGAACACCTTTGCATACGTGCTGGCGAAGTTGCCTCATAAACCAACTCCAACTTCTAGTTGTCTCCTCGTCGACTAGAGCAAAGGCTACGGGCAACATTCTGTTAGCAGCATCGTAGCCAACCGCGACTAGAAGTTTAGATCTGTATGGACCCTTCATGAACGTTCCGTCTACACAAATCACAGGCTTGAGGTATGGAAATGCTGCAATAGCAGGAGCAAACGCCCAAAACACATAGTCAAATATTTGGCATTGGGGGGTGCTTTGTGGGTGAAACTCCCAAACAACTGCAGTTCCCGGATTTGTCGAAACCAATTCGTGCATGAACCCCGGCAGTTCTGCTATCGAGGTTGGCCAATCACCGTATACTATTTCAATAGAACGGCGTCTTGAATACCAGGCCTTCTTGTATGAGATGTCGGTGTGAAAATGCGCCTTCACTGCAGCTTGGATCTCCTTTATCTGGAATGCGGGACCGTTCTCAATATGGGGGCGAATGAACCGGGCGACCATGGCAGAACTCAACTGTCGATGATCATTGGAATTTGACACGCGAACACAGGTATGCTCTTTCATGAGAGTTACAATCGTCCAAATTTGGTGCGACTTTCGGAATGAAGCTCGCAGCTGCCAGTCACATCCTGGAGGATTATTTTTAACTTTGCAGATGATATACCATGTGTTCGGGCTACTCTCTTTGACCTTGTACTTTCGATTGTGTTTAATTGACCACAACCGGACAGCATTCTGCACGCGTTCCTTCGTTTCAAATACTTGCCCGATTTCCAATTCATTCATTCGCTCGTCCCATACCTGAAACTTTTCGTATGCACGACGAGAGGTTGGATCGAAATCCATAATGGCGTCAACACCATCAACATCTTGTAATTGCCCAAAACCGAGGGACTGGTCGAAATTTTGAGAACTAGGGCCTGGAGTAGCAATTTGCTGGATCTCGATGTCATGAGCATCAACCTCGTCGTCGTCATTGCATGAGTCCTCGCTATCTGGTTCTGGGTCTCCCGACCCGTAAGTATCATCATCATCGTCGTCATACTCATGCGCATATTGCTCATCCGAAACAATAGGATTTCGGTAATGTGTTTGGTCACACATTTGTGGGTTTGTGTCTTCCACGGTAGTAGTTGTATTGCTACACAAACCGTGAGAGCCCACACCTCCACCCCTTCTACTCGGGCCAGGGGATGGCTGAAATGAACCGAATTGACGCTCACTGAAGTGTGGGTAATGTGCCGTTGATGCTCCCGTTAGTAGGGGGACATCGAACAACATCGCAGACCAGCTTTCATGTTGCGGTTGCACCTCATTCACAGGCGAAGGACTCATGGAGAGTCAAGCCATCTCGCGCGAAACTGCAGTATCAATTAGTTCAGCAGTGTCACCAACATATGTGCTCGTACCACAAGGCTCCGAGGTGGCGTACGACGTCGCTCCATAAGCATTTTCGGTGACAAGATCGAAGGCTGTTGCGCCATAATCTGGCTCACCGTGCGCGACAGGAGAAATATTCTCTACTTCTACATACACCTCACATGGAACATGTGGATCAGCTGCTTTCATATAGTACAGACTCTCCACGTCCCCGTCGTCAACAATTGGAAAGCCGGTAAAATACCCGTTTCCAACAGGACTCCTTAGCCATAGACTAAGTCTCGTGGCAGCTCGATCTACACGCATGAGCTTGTAGATTCTATCAACCAACTGATCGAATCGGATAGGATGTTTTATAATCATCGCCTTTTTGCACATCGGAGGGTCGTATGACATTGATCCTCCAGAATGTACAATGGTTCCACCCCAGTACAACTGAATTAATAGGCAGTGGGTGGCCGACATTTGAAAAATCTTCCTAACTGTGTCACGTTCATTAGTCAAATCATATATTCAATTAATGGTTATACGTCCATAAATGGGGACTAATACATTACAGTCTAATTCTTTCACTAAATACTACCTTTCCAATATATTACGTATTCAATTTACAACATTAGATTAAACATATAAATTATAACATCTAAGGTCTGAATGTCTATACACATGTTATTCATCAATGAAACATATAAATTATAACATCTAAGGTCTGAATGTCTAATAACATGAGTATGCAAGTTAACAAAATTCAATGCACGTGCATATACCACAATTAGTACACATATTATTAAGCAACCATGAACAAATTACAAGCACTTCAACTAATCATTCAAAGTCGTTTTCAATTAGTATGGCATGAAAATCTCTCGGAATACAAGTACGCTATTTAATATTTAAAGACTCCAAAACATTTACTTTTGTATATTAGTACGACACATTAAATCAAAAGTAAACTGTAAAATATTAACTTACCTTTAATGTCGGGAAAACGAAACGTGCTCAACCACTTAACCCACACCGCCCGCGAAAAAATCCTCCCAAACTCGGCACGAACTTCTGATGGCTTTCACTCCTGTACACACACTTCATTAACCAATTATATGCGTACTCCACAAACAATTATGTTACAGTATTTTCAAGCACATTTATTATTTATGCATTACTTTCTTCACAATGGATGCAGTAACGAACGCAATTAAATATGAATATTAATATAGACATGCATATATATTACTGATTTACATGTTATGCCTCCAGATCTAAAACACCGACACAATGTATTTAAATGCTCATTTCCAGGGCTCCAAATTTAATCGCAATAAATTTAGTTCCACTAGTTTGTATGTACTACGCGTAAACTACATTAATACAATCAAAGCACGTAAACTTGATTAATCGGGTCAAAGCACGTAAACTAATTTAATACAATCAATTAGGACGTGAAAAAGTAAATTTACGCATTCAACTGCATTAAAAAACGAAAGCCAACTACACATCTTTAATAAAGTCCAATTCAAATATTACGCCAATTTAGTTAAACTTAGATATAAGCCTAAAGTAAATTCATTAAGTCCTATCACTTAGGTTATACTAATACACGTCAATTTCAAATTCAGAGTCAAATATAACATCCTTCGACTTTAACTAAATTAATGATGTCAAATCCAAAATACAAATCACTACATATAACTAAATTATAAAATTCGAACGACTCGAACCAAATTAATAATGTCGACATCACAATATTCCTTTTCACCTGTAATTATTTTATCAATGTCAAACCATTTAAACTAAATTAATACTATCCAAATCATATTTAACATTCCAGCAACTAATTATACTATTAAAGTCCAAGTAGTTAGACTAAATCAACTGACAAGGAAATAAAATTAATTAACACATTTCGCTAGAGTTATAAGGTCAAAGCAGTAATATTAAAATCTGGTGTCAAAATATATATATCAATTAAATAAATTAATTTCTAAATTCTACAATCATTACCTATAATGATCAGCAAAGATTCATATGCGATGGCACCAGAATCAACTTTGTTAATCGTAAACTGCTCCCCGAACTTGTTGACTTTTGTACGGCACGAAGAGCAAACTCGGTTTCTGAAAGGGACAGACCTTGCTCTTTTCTTAAAAAAGGGACGAATGAAGTTCAGGAAATTTTTTAGACGAATGAATGAAGTTCGAGATCAAAGGTGCAATCGGAAAGGGACGCGATCCATCCATATTTATAGGCGCACAAAGGAGCACCCTAACCGTTGATTTATCAAAAATTAATCCGATTCATCGGATAGACTAACCACTGGTTCTGCCGCACTCTCCATATCGCGGTGCGGTATCAAGCTACGCGCGGAGAGCGGCAGATGATGCTCGCTCAGTGCCTGTGGCGTGCGGTATTTTTTTTTCAAAAGCGGACCGCTTTTAAGTTTTTTTTTGCCCCCCTCGCAAATTGGTAAAAAAAAAATAAAAATTCAAATAGATGAAGAAAAAAAAAATTTCAGCAATACATGGCGGATTTTTTTCTCAAACGTCAATAAATTGAGGAATTTGCCCACTAAACTTTTGGAATAATAGATAATTGGTCACTCAATTTTTAAGAGCATGTATTTACCAACTAAACTAAGAAATGTATAAATATTGGATCATTCTATTTGTTTCTACCGTCAAGTTCGTCGGATCCAAGGACTCACACAAGTCATAAGACATAACACTGGAAACAAATTTAATGATCGAAATAGACAGATAGTTACGAAATTTGTTACTTTTGATAGTTTAGTGAGCAATTATGTACTTCTAAAAGTTGAGTGATCAAAATATTATCATTTAAAAGTTTAGTGAATAATCAGGTAATTTGCTCCCTGTCGACGATGGGCAAAAAAGGTGGAGTTTTTGTAACTTGTAAGTGTGTACAAATATCTGTTGCAATTCTATTCTATACATTACATTAGAAGCAAGGCTGTCGTATTAGGCGGTGGTGTCAACTAACGGAGACAGGTAACATGCCTTGATGAGCCGAAGCACCGCCACCGTCAGCACTAGGGATATATAAATTATAAACTATGGAAAAGACGGACAAACACGCAAAGACAAACGTCTCTTCTTCTCACCATAATCACAATTGACAATGCGGCTACTGTAAAAACAATTTAGTGGACTAGGACAGGCACCATTGAGATTTTCCTACTGTTATACGGTTGGTTAGTGTATTTTTTACATAATTTGTAACACGGATACCGTACTGCTACTGCCTAGTGGACTAGAAAAGGTGTGGTAGACTTTTTTTTTTTTTTTTTGTAATTATGTAATTCGGTATATATTTACATAATTTTGTTAGTGCAAACAACTCAATGCATAGAATTTTGAAAAATATATAATATTTCATTGTTAATGTGAGAGTTGTGTTAGTGAATAATTTGTAAGAATTCACAAACGACCTATATTTTTGAGAACACGTATTTGATCTGTGGTGGTGATTGAAATTAAATTCTTCAAACTTTTTTTTAAATATATATATATATATATATATATATATATATATGTATATATAGTATCCGTACATAACCGCACCAAATCTAACCTTAGCTGTCCCGATCTTGTACCTACTTATCCCCATCTTATTCACAAACCCTGAAAAAATTAAGAAAAGGAAACTCAAACACTAGTGCTCATTCAAATCACTCCCTCCTATTCCTTCCCACGAAAAAACAGAATGAATTTTCTTTTAGTGATTCATTCTCTCTGCTTCTTCCTCACCAGGGCCTCAACCTCAATATAAATATCTGCCTCTTCATCTTTCCCCATCTGCTCTCTTCAATTCCTTACTGAAAGTAAATTAATTTAGCTGCCATGAAGACGAAGCCCACTTTACTTTTGGCAGTGGCATGTTGCTTGGCAGCACAGCTGTTTGATGCTGTACTTTCTGCAAATGATGCTCATTACAATTATACTTCAGCTGTGGGAGATCCCGGAATGAGAAGAGATGAGCTGAGGGTAGCCTTTGAAGCTTGGAACTTCTGCAATGAAGTTGGAGACGAGGAGGCCTCCGGGATGGGTAGCCCAAGAGCTGCCGACTGCTTTCATATCTCCTCAGGTTAGCCTGCCTCCCAACCAACCCATAAATTCCCCAGTAGATGTTAATAACTCCACTTGCATTGAAAGATTAGATTTAATTACTACTAGTTACTACATTAACACTAAAGGTATCTAACTCTGTAACGTTTTCTGTTTCATTTTGTCAATAGGTTTAACGTTGTTACACTATTATTGATCAATCTTTTGGTTGGTAAAATTAGGTGGTTCCTTGATCCACAAAGTGACTGAGGTTGACAACAAGCTCGGAGTCGGGAAACCATTTCCTGGTGTTCCTGGGAAGGCTCTGAATGATCCAAATCTTTATGCAGTGGAGAAAGAGCTGTACCTGGGGTCCCTGTGTGAGGTTGCAGACCATACCACCCCAACAAAACCTTGGCAGTTTTGGATGGTTATGCTCAAGAATGGAAACTACGATACGAGATCCGGGCTCTGTCCCAAGAATGGCGAAAAGGTACCACCTTTCAGTTCAGGACGGTTTCCATGTTTCGGGAAGGGATGCATGAACCAACCATTGTTGTACCATCAGCCCACCGCTGTAGTCTCTTCTGCAAATGGGACAAATACCATGAGAGGAGGTTTTAGTGGCACCTATGATTTGGTTGCTTTCCCTCCTCCCTTTGGGACTGGCACTTTTGGTGATTCTTCCTTGAGTTCTTACTTTGAGGTTGCTTGGGAGAAGAAAGTTGGCGGTGATGGGAGTTGGGAATTCAGACACAAACTCAAGACCTCTAAATTCTACCCCTGGCTGATGCTGTACCTGAGAGCTGATGCAACCAAAGGCTTCTCTGGCGGATACCACTATGACACCAGAGGAATGCTCAAAATTGTAAGTCTAGCACATTCTCATCCCTCCAGTCTCAACCCAAAAAATCTTTCCAAAATGAGTCCGATTTTCGACCATTACTCAATCTATATCATAAATATAATTTTCAACTATCGCACATATATCACAGTATAAAAAAGTGTTACAATATTATTTTAAATAATTTTTTAAAAATAATCTCCTGTTTAGAACAAGAAGAAGAATTCCGGTTGGCCAATGCTAAAATTATGATGCACGAATGGAAAAGGGGTCCAACTTTAGGCTACCAGCCAAATGATTTTTGAGAAGAAATCCATGAACTTTTTGGAGCATATGATTAAAATTGTTTGACTTGTTGCTCCCAAGAAACACGAAATAGAAAGTGAATCACTTGACTGACAAATTAGTACTCACACCTATACCCGTGTTTGCGCTATTAGCTGTGGTTGAGCTATAGTTTTTGGCGCCTTTTGGTTATGGGAAAGCATCTGTGTTTTGATAATTGTTCAGAGAAAAACTTTAGTATGGCACCCCTACTATAAGTCTATACATGTGTGTGCAAAATGATAAGGGAAAAAGTGATTAGAAATTGTGTTTAAAATTTGTAAAACTATGTATTTATGTGAAATGTTTTTCATTTCTTTTGCTTGATTTTCCAATTTTGATATCCTATTTCAAACGAAAGTAGAAAATTTTGAACCAAATTTCCATATGCACAAGGTTATTCTCATCACAACATGATTCAAATAAAACAAGAATAATCGTGAAGTTGATAAAACATAGTACTAAATAAGCTATATTGAGTAATACATCAAAATATACACAAATAAACTATAGTAGTATAGCCAAAAAAAAGACTTAAATACAGGAGTATGACTACCTGAATTTTCTAACTTTGTTCTTTTACCATCTTGAGGGAGAAAAAGAATAAAATATACATCAAACTTTTTTAAAAATAACTGTATCTTATAGCCTCAAATCTAAAGTACATAGCTAGTTAACTATAGACTCTCCATCTACATGTTTATGAAGCGAATATTTGATCATGTACAAGATTATTCATTTAAGATTTTATACAGAAGTTAATATTTCTTACATTGTTAGTGTAAAAATCAGTCTATAGTTGTAGCTTTTGGGTGCATATTGCATAGCACAAATGCAAAAAAGAATATTTCAAAATTGAATAAAAAGTTGTGCATCATGAATCCAGACCCATATGTGTAAAAGAAATTCAAATACTGATAGTGTAGGGAAAAACAAACTAATTCTTTTTATAAAAGGGGATATATATGTAGAATCAAATACTTGAATTCAATTTGTCATGGATAAAAAAAATGAAAGAATTTATTGACAAGTGTGCCTAATTTAGTTATTAAGAGATTTTCTTGACAATATTAAAAAAATTTACACGGGCAGTACCTAATACTAAAGCAGGCAATTAGAGGTTGAATTCGGTAGATCAACTGATTAAATAGTCCGCCCAAAAAAGTACAAGGAAGGGATAATGGGATTTTGTGAGAAACTGTAGGTGGGGCAAAAGAAAGATTTTCAATAGAAATTCTCAAGACTTTCTGTGGTCCAAAAAGTTTCTCAATAGGTTGGGTCAACCTGTCCCTAATCTGTCCGCCACTGACTACTGGGCTACATTTTTATCTAAATTAACTTTTCTTGCCCCAATTTTTTCTTTTTCAAATTCTTGCTCCGAGACTTTCTCAACCGAAACTTGCCAAAAGCTTCTGAAGACATGTAAATTAACATGAGTGTGTTCTGTAGTACCGCATTGTTCTAGGATACTTATAGCTGGTCACCCATGTTTGTACTAAAACTGATGCCAATCTTTCAAGCCACAACAAGAATGAGTATTTTTGTTGATGAAATTCTCTGTGGATCAGCTTCCAGAGTCACCCAACTTCAAGGCGAAATTGACCCTTGACATCAAGCAAGGGGGAGGACCTAAAAGCCAGTTCTACTTGATGGACATAGGAAGCTGCTGGAAAAATGATGGCCGTCCTTGCGATGGAAATGTACTCACCGATGTCACGAGATACAGCGAGATGATCATCAACCCAGAAACTCCAGCTTGGTGCAGCCCTGCAAGTGTGAACAGATGCCCTCCATACCACATCACTCCGAACAACACCAAGATCCTTAGGAATGACACAGCTCACTTTCCTTACTCGGCCTATCACTATTACTGTGCTCCTGGAAATGCCCGTCACTTAGAATTCCCTGATAGCACTTGTGATCCTTATAGTAATCCACAGGCACAGGAACTGGTTCAATTGCTCCCACACCCAGCATGGGCCGACTACGGCTATCCAACTAAACCAGGGGAGGGTTGGGTGGGAGATGGGAGAACTTGGGAGCTAAATGTTGGTGCTCTCTCCAGTAGACTTTACTTCTATCAGGTCAGCTATTATGCTAACCTTCTCCAGCTGCAGAGTTTTGTCACATATGAATGACCATGATAGTGGTTCTGCAGGATCCAGGTACCCGTCCAGCTAGAAGAATATGGACATCGTTGGATGTGGGAACTGAAATTTTTGTTAGTGAGAAAGGAGAAGTTGCAGAATGGACTCTCAGCGACTTTGATGTCATTCTCACTTCCCAACCACCTTCACCTGCATAACAATTCCAAGCTAGGCCCCAGATATTACCCTAGCACAACATAAAGCTTTCTCCAGCAGCTTTCCTTTATGAATGAAGTTAACAGAAAAAAGTATTTACAGAGATAAAAGGAGGAGAGGAGGTGGAAGGCACCTCAATCATTAACCATAACGTAGGTCACTTGATTTTTCATTGATAGAAATAAACATTTCCCAGAAAGATGTTTTAAATGTAAAGATCTAAAGATCTCTCTAATCCATTTGAATTTACAAAGTGTAGCTTATTTGCCTTTGGTTCTTACCAGTTGAAAAAGTTATGGACTCTCCATTACCATGTCCTAAAAGTAGGTGTAGTAGGGGCTCATAACATTTTGTAACATGAGTTGTCAGTCCATTACCTATGATGCTAAACTAATTTGCCAGATTGTTGCTTGTCATGTATCATACACAAGGTATTTGAACATGAGTTGAAGTCCATCTTTCTAATATCATACTCCAGAATGTTTGGGGAGAGAGAGAGAGAGAGGGGGGGGGGGGTAGTTATCCGCTGAAACTGATAGGTCAAATCACAATTAAAATTCCAATATACGCTAACAAAAACCTATCAGTCTAGTAAATAGCATTCAGATACGGTAAAACATACTAAGAAGAAATCTTGGAAAGTTTAGCTCCACAAGTTAATTTGACAGAAAAATCAGACACACTTTGTGGAGGCTTTTATAACACAAAACCTGCTCTGCTCACAGCCTCTACATCCCTTTGGAAAGATAAAATATCTCAGTTGATGTAAGATTAGTAAAACCAAATCATTAATCAAGATCTTTGTTTATAATGTATTCAGTTCATGCTACTATTCTGAATTAATTCCTATACACTGACTGGGGACAAAATCATCACCTTTCAGGGAATCTCAAGCACTCAACTATGTATCTCCATGGTCCATGAGACTGTAATTTGGAAAAAGAGAGCATTCAGCATATCATCCCTCTCCAATAGCAAGCTCAACGTTTAGCTTAGCTAATGAGCTAAATTAGCTTCTTAACTCTAGAAATGTTTGCAGCGCTTCGTCATTTTCCTGACAATGGGTGATATAAACCCTAAACACAAATATTATAGGAAACCATTTTGTTCCTTGCAACAAAATCTGGCTAAATATACTGTGAAGCGAATATTGAAGCAGATTACTTCTTGTAGAAAGATGAAATAAACCATCAAGAGTGGATAGAGCTAAACGATGCGATAGCTTCCATTTCCTGCTGCAAAAGTAGAGCATCAATAAAAGTATCCAAACCCTGGCCCTGCATTATCTCATCCATAGAATGACTAGTGATGCCAACGCGGTGATCAGTAACCCGCCCCTGAGGAAAGTTATATGTCCGAATACGTTCTGATCGGTCTCCACTACCAATCTGTTCAGCAAGTGAACATTAAGATATCACTGGAAACTGTGAATCAAGTTATATCAATTTACCAGTTTCCTATGAATAGTATCTGTACCTGCTCCAATCGAAGCTTTGATCGAAGTGAGTGAGCTCTTGCTCTTTCCATTTCATACAACTTTGCACACAACACTTTAAGTGCTTTACTCTTGTTCTGGCAAGAGATTCCAAAATGAAAAATTTTAAGAAAAAGTACTGGACACAAGCATCAAGAAATAAAATTGCAGCAAGAGTATATTCATACATCTTGTTCCTAAAGCCATAATTAAAAAAACCAACAGCAGGTATCCATCCAGCCAAGAAAAACATTCACATCAGAGATATATAAAAAAGCTTATTCTTTTCATGTACTGAAAAACTTAGGAGAATTTCTAAATAGATACTTTGATTAGTCGGTGGAATGTTGGCAATTTGATGTAAAAACTCAATTCATATACCCATGGAAGTAACAACTCTAGGAGGAAACAAATAAAACAGCCTACAAACTAAACACCTGTGTCCCTCTTGCTCTGTGTGGAAAAACAACTAAAAGAGGGGGATTCAAGAAATATAATCAATTCTCATGCAGAGATTACAACTAAACAGTTCCTCTTCCATAATCAAGTTAATGAAAAAGCCAAATTAAAACTGAAGTTACCATTCTAGCATCTACAATATATCAGGCATAATTATTAGACCCTGTATGGACCTGAACTCACAAGAAAGAATAGGTCAATGAGTAACTGGTAAAACCATTCAGTCAATTGATCCCACCATGTTTGCATGGATAAATTGGAGAAAAAATAATGACACAATTATAGTGTTGCATTAAAGCAAAGACTTTAGGATAAAATACACATACAAAATATCTATACTCTACCTCTTGAACCTCTTATTTGGCATTAGAGTTACTACCCATTATAGATTGAAGACATGTTAGGATTAGATCAGGTCAGTTACCATGTGTTGAGACCTTTCATCTTGTATGGCAACTGTCAACCCAGATGGAATATGAGTGATCCTGACAGCACTGTTAGTTGTATTAACATGCTGACCCCCTGAACCACCAGATCTATATGTGTCGATTCTCAAGTCTTCATTCCTCAGCTGCACGTCTACCTGCAAGAATAGTTTCAAATAGAACCATAAAAACCTATCATTTCAAGCTTAGCCTTTACAAAATTTAATCATATGAAACACCAAAAACATGTGAATATATAACACAAAGTTTTCCCTTCTCTTGCTAAAACTCTCCTACCTGATCTGCCTGAGGAAGTATTGCAATAGATACAGCACTTGTGTGTACACGCCCAGATTTTTCTGTCACAGGGACTCGCTAAAAAGAAGCATATCAGTAAGTTTTGCCGGGACCAAAATTCATAAGTAGAAATGGAGAGCTGCAACCTGCACTCTATGAATTCCACTTTCAAATTTTAATTTCCCATAAACACCAACTCCAGATATTGCTGCACTAGCCTCCTGGAAAAAACCAGCACATGTCAAAAGGACTTTTACGCAAGATATATATGGGAAAAATGGCAAAACATACCACAGACAAGGAGCATTTTTTATACTAACTACTTGTTGGCTAAAAGAGAATAAATATACATCAGGATATCTACCCAGGATGGAATATTACTATCAAATAAGGCAAGAAAAAACAGACCTTGTATCCTTTAAGATCAGACTCAGCCACATCTAGCACCTCAAACCTCCAACCATTCTGCTGGGCATATTTATCATACCTTATATAAGAAAATGTCAGAACAGCAAAAGCACTTCTGTATCCAAGACAATTAATCATGTCATATTACACAAACTCACATTTTAAAAATGTCAACTGCAAACAGAGAAGCCTCCTCTCCTCCAGTCCCTAAAATAGACTTTGTCAATAGTACTCGCATTATCCTATTCCAAGTGCACTCAATCCATATACTGAAAAGAGAAGAGAAACGGAACTTCAATAGAAAGCCCCATTTTTATCTGTACCTGCTCTTACTTCCAATATGCAGTCACGTTCATCTGCATCATCCTTGGGAAGTAGATGTTTAAGAAGGAGATATTGCAGTCTCTTCTCTTCTTCCACGGCTAGGTTCAGCTCTTCGGAAGCCATCTCTTTCATGTCTCTATCGTCTTGACTCTCAGTTATCACCAACTTCAAATCCTTAATCTCCTATCAGAAAGGGGAGGGGGGAAGAGAGAACAGGGTGACAAAAAGGAAATGCATTGTAAACAAAAGAAGAAGTCCAGGTCCACTACAAGCAATGTATTGGAAGCAAGTAATAGTATCAGTAACAAAAAAAAAAATAAAATAAAATAAAATAAAACAAAACAAAAAACCAGACTGACCAGAGATGGTGGTTCTAAGCAATCGAAGAGGAAAAAGAGATCAAAAAAATAGAAGAAATGACAAAGAGAATAATATTAACAATCACTATCAAAAGACTAGCCAATGAACAGAAACAATACCAAAATTTTTCCTTTCTTTTCACTTCTTTTCTGTTCTATTCTTTTCAACTTCCATAATTAAAAAAGAAAACGAAACTCTGATTGTTCTCTCCCAAACTCTGATTGCTTATAACCACCTAAGAAAAAATTCTGTCTCATCAACCTTTTCTTTTTGCTTTTACTTCCATTCCTAAACACATGGTGTCGCTAACATCTTTTAGCTCAAAATCATGGTGAATACCTATATTAAAGATGCTTCTGATGCCTTGATATGCAGGAGGAGTAGCACAAAACTAAAGGAAGATCAGAGCAGCGAGGAAGAGGATAGATGAAGGAATGCAACTTAGACAGCCATACAAAAGCCAAGCCTTACATGTTTTGTATCTATAGATATTCTCCAAAGAGGTGATCAAAAGAAGTGATACTCTTTTCTAGCTTGTTGAATGTACATAGTCAGACATCATCCAAGCAGATGCCTATAGAAGGAATCAACCTTACCTTTTGTTTGGCCCTCAATTGATTGATAAGATCCAGTGGATGTCTGAGCTTGCGGAGCTCCTTATTTGCCATTGAATATTCTGCTGGTGAGGCTTCTGGCTGTCTTAAACCAGAAGGCAGGAATTAAATCGAGAAACAAAGCCTGCCATTCAACATGCATTAAAGTGGACTTGCTGCAAAGCAAGAACATATTACTAGAAGTGAAGATTATCAGAACCAGCCCTAGCTTTGTGCTCACAGAAAGCTCATGATTAGAGAGAGGCACAAGCATTTGAATACAATTCTGTTTACCTAACATCCTTTACAACAGAGGACAGTACTTTTTAATTTAACTGAAAAAAAAAAACAACGAAAAGGGTGCTTGTTTATACAGAACATTAATAAGCGAGGAGGTGGATAATAAAATTGGAAGAAAACTGGGGTAAAATAACCTGATTTATGAGGCCCATAAGATAACAACTCCTCTGCTCAATAGCTGATAGTCTTTGCTCCATAATCTTAATTAGATCAATAGATAATTGAGGCTGTAGTCCTGCACATTCGAAACCAAAGGAAAACCAACTTCAGTCATCCCAGAACTGGGGAAATGAAGAAAGAATATCTACGCAACAACTGCTAACATGAATCAAAGTCAAAGAAATTTGAGGCATTCTCCTAATTCTACTAAAATGTAATCGAATTAAGCATAAGTTTGCGATCAGAATAACATGGTCACAGAACAATAGGCAATTTCTGCTGGGCCTTTATACTATAATGAGGACAGAAGAATGACTGGGTCTAGAACAAAAACAGCAGGAACTTCTTCCTACTAATCATTTTATAGTGCAAAAATACTATATTAATATGAAACTAATAAAAACCCAAAAAAAAAAAGAAAAAATAATGAACAAGCAGCCAACCAGTGGTGGTGGAATATGGGCGGAGGAAATTCAGCACGGAGGAACTCGCCGGCCCCGGCCCCGGCCACGGCGCCGGCGCGCTGGAGGAATGCATCCTACTAGCTCCATTCTTAGGTTTAAGAACTTGTAAATTCCATGAACAAGAAGAAGAAGATTCAAACTCTTTCAATGCCCAAGTCAGAAATGGATTGTTACGCCAAAACCAAAACCTCCTTCCACTTCCCATTAGATTTTCCGTTTTTTCGGTTTCTCTGTTGTTGAAGGTTTTCAAAATGGTAGTGGACTAGTTTAACGGTTTGTACTTGTTAACTCACACTAAATACTAGTTGGGCAATGCTGCCCCGTCCAGAGCCCAAGCACAACGAATAATTTTTTTTTTAATTTTCCAAAAAAAAGCATGATATTTACACAAGGTTCTTCTAATTGAATTTAGGTCTCAACGGTTACTAGGGCAACTATCCAAGAGCTGTCCACGGCCCAAATCAACTGAAACGAATCAATGGCCAGGACAAGAGCTGTGTAGGAATGGCAACACAACGAGGGAAGGCCTATCTCGTGCTCTAAAATCATTCCCCTCTGACCCCTCATACTCCTACACATGTTTAATTGTATTTTTTATTTTTATTTTGATATTATTTATATACATATATATAACATCAATAACAATTGTAAATCAATTGTTTAGATTCTTAGCTAAATATTCAATGTGAAATCAATGTTAAAAATCATTTTGATCTTCTTTAATTCACTTCTCTACTTATAATAGCAAATCTAAATTTATAATCATCATATTTGTTTAAACAACTTACAATATGTTAAAAAATTCAAGTAAACTAGAAATAGCCAAATCATCATTTTATCTAAAAATAATGATTGTTTTAGTTCTCAAATTATAATAGATATGCATATGTTTTGGCTATGTAGCTATAATATGTATCACAAATTTAAATCACAAGCATCATACTTATTTTTATTTTTTGGTAAATAACTTATAATATGTAAAAAATCCAAATAAACCAAATATAATCAAATAATCATTTTATCATACAAATTATGATATATGCATATATTGTTGATATGTAATTATAATGTGTATATGCATATTTGTAGAAATCTGTATATAAATAATAGCAACCCCATCTCATCCCCTGCCTCGTTAAAAATGGAAGGAGAAAAATCCTTCCACTCCTGTGCCATAACTCTCCTCCAAGGGCGAGTGTCCACCCGTTGCCATTCCTAATCAGGTGTGAATGACTTTACATGATGTCATCTAAATAAGTACGGCATGGAAAAGAATAATAAATATGCTGTGAGGGTCTCAAAATTTTATTTTGATATTATTACAACTTATTATTTTTAAATAATGTTATTATTATTGTTAATTCGTTCAATTATTTTAAAATTATATTTAAACGAATTTTTCAGAAAATTTAGTTGAAAATTCAATTTATTCATTTATTTATTTAATTTATTTCGTCTTGAGGTGAATTGAATTTATTTCACTCTTAATTTCTTGTAGATTATCAATAATTCATTTAGTATTTAAAATTTACTCTTTTATATCGATTAGACAGAAAATGAGAAAAACACGTTTTTTGAGGTAGAAATTCGGGCAGCGAGTGACGTAGCGATGGAGTGTAAGGATGATCACTCGTAGGCTAAAAATACAATTAAGAGATTAGAAGTGAGTTAATAAGGGCAAAATGATTAGGGTTGTGAAACCTTAGTGTAAGTTGGATTAACCTCCTTGAAATTAGAATTTTGTTTAGCCATGGTTCCTTCCACTTAATTCACCCTAAATCACTCCTATTTTATTCCATTTTATTTCTCCCTCCTAATTGAGATTAACTCATTAATCCCTAGCTAAATGAGATAATTATTTTTCCCTCCAAATTGTTAGCAAAAATTACTATTCATTTGTTGACTTTTGGACATAAGACAAGCTTTATGTCTTGTCTTTCTCTTCTCATTTAATTCACTCAAAAAAAATATTAAATTAACACCAAACATCTCTTTTCCTCTCTTCTCTTTGGCCGGTTCTCTTCTCCCTCTTTCCCCTTAGAATTTTCATCATCTTCTCCTTCCATTTCACTTCCAAAATCAACCACAAATTTGCAACAATCTTGGCTTAAGCTTGGAGCTTGGGTGAAGATCATTGGAGAGGAGCATTTGGGAGACTAAGCCTAGCATTCTTGGCTGTTTTCTTGCCAACTTCTTAGAAGAGGTAAACTCCCAAAACTCTCACCTTTGTCCAATTACTACACTATCAAGCATGGAAGTAGGAATTGAGTGGTTGATGGGTTCCTAGAACCTTGACTTGTGTGGATTGTGTCATTGTTTGATGCTAAGCTTCCTTAACTTGTAATTGTTGAACATGGTTGTTAAGTGGGCTCTTGGACTCCCACAAGCATGAGAATGTAATTCCTAGCATGATAATGATGCATTGTGTGTGATTATATGGGAAATTGTTAGTTGAAAGTTAGTGGAAAACCTCAAGGAAGAACCAAGAGGAAGAAGTGCAAAATGGGGGTTGATGTTGCTGTTTTTCTTTTAAACTTTTGTGGCTGTATTTTGGCTAGATTAAGGACTGAATTTGATGTTTAAATGTTGATTGTTAAGTTGTTATTTTCCCCCACAAAAAGCCCTTCAAGAGTTGTTGCAATAATGGTTGTCAAGTTGGAGGCAAAATCTGGAAATTTGAGGATATATGCTGTCCGAAATTCTTGGACTGTTGAATGCTAAAAGTTGATATAAACTTCTATCATTTTTGACCACCATTAGGCTTAGGAAGGTTAATACTAGTTTAGGTCCGAATTTGAGGCCAATCGGAAGTGGTTTAGATGTGTTAAAGGTGGAGATAAGATAAGGAAGTGAAATTTGCAGGTTTGAGCAAATGCGAACCAGTCCACTTTAGGCACGTAGAAAACTGTCTTCCCATTCAAATTTTTGGTTGAATTTTGGTATGAACCTAGCCTATATATGGAAGTATTAGTGTACCAAATTTGGTGATTTTTGACCAAGAATTAGTTACTCAAATGAAGCCTTGAAATCTGCCCTGCGAAACTGGGAAACAGAATTTTCAGAATTTTAAACCCCCTCTGTTTGAACTGCTTTAATTTCTTGCTCGAGTATCAGGATTGAGTTCCGTTGGTGGTGTTTGAAACTTTTCACATAGTACATTAAACTGTATAAAATTGATAGGCCAATTCGTTTTCTGTAATTTTTGGTGAATTTTCAAAGTGGGCTGTCGATCAACCTGTTTTGCCCTGTTTTGTTACTGTAGCCGTTTCTTTCTTGAAAATCTGAGCAAATTCCGTCCAGAATATTTACTGGGTGTCTTCTACAAAGTTTTAGAACTTTTCAATAGGTTTCTAACGGTATCAAGTACGCAAAATTTGGACTTGTACAACTCCAGTTATGATTTTTCAAAGATTTCATCTCAAATTAGGAAAATTATCGAACTTGTTTTCCTTTGAGATGAATTTGGTCGGTGAACTAGGAAAACTTATTTCCATTCTCTTTTAACTATTTTAGGGCATAAAACTTAGTAACTTTGACATGAAAATGGTTGACCCTCTTTCTTGATTTTCGTGCCAACTTAGTGTTTCACTTGATTCTCAAATCGGAGAATCTTGAACTTGACTTGAGTCCAATTGAGACATTTTTAAAGACATTTATCAAATATTACCCTAGTGATTTGAATTAAAGTACTTGATCATTTCCCATGACTTGAAAATGTTATCTTTTAAATAAGG
This sequence comes from Gardenia jasminoides, assembly GCA_013103745.1. Lineage (NCBI taxonomy): Eukaryota > Viridiplantae > Streptophyta > Magnoliopsida > Gentianales > Rubiaceae > Gardenia > Gardenia jasminoides. The sequence goes on along the minus strand of CM023102.1, from coordinate 10,061,595 downwards.
GTAATGAGAAAACTACTAAACCTTGGTTGTATAATTAAGTAATTTATACTCGTACTTGTCTTAGGTGATCGAGAAGATCCCGGAAAACTCGATTGATCATGCGTGCTTTTGCTTTAGACTCTTGACTTCGGTGAGTACCAAGTGCATGTTAAGTGTTTAAATAAAATGATTCTCGTACTTACTAGTTACTGAGGTTAGGGTGTACTTTATCGCCCTTGTCCTTTCTCTCATGTGCTTGCTTGCTTGATAAATGATAAGTGTTACTTGTGCATGTAAATGAAAGTGTTTCTCGTGAGCATTGAGCGGCAGGGTACCACCCCTCCCGTCCCAATGGTATGACCGAGTATGTCGATTGGAGCTTTGTCTCATAGACCATAGTGGGGGGGACGCCCCAACCCATTGGCTAGCCTTGTAACTCGAGCCGGCAAGGGCTTGGTCGAGAAGCTTGGTGAACCGTGGGAAGTGTATAGCTTGATCCAGAATTGGGGTCTTGCTAGGCATACTTGATAAGTAATGCCATTTAAGTGCGTGTTTGGTTACGGATCCGAGAGGGTGAACTGTTGGTCGGAGGTTGTACCAAGTGGAGATTCTACGGACTTTACCTTTGCTAAGTTGACGGAGAGTCAACATTTGGAATGGAATGGACTCAACTGCTTGACCGTGGAAATTGGCTCCTGAGAGCCCCGTATCCTTACCTGTTTCTGTGTATTTTCCTATATGAACACTGTTCACTGTACTTGCGTATATTCACTGTAGATAGAGAGGCTCGAAGAGGGTTCTCCGAACCCAGCTCCAAGATTCTTGTCTAATGTGAGCCCTCGAGTAGTGATTCCTTGGGAATACGGTCTCCTGGTGAAAATTGCACTAGTGCAAGTGATTGATTGATTTATACACTTTTATATCTGAATTTACTAGCTTTCCTACTTGCTTGATTACGTGCTTGCATGCCTTTCCTTGGCCTCACTGAGCGTTAGCTCACCCCAGTTTGTTTTCCTTAACAGGTCGTGGAGTGGGGATCGTAGACTGAGGATTTAGTTACTTCTGTAGGGGTTCTATACTTCCATCTGGAATTGAAATGTATCGTAAAGTTGTTGGACGATTTTATTTGAAGTTTATATAATTGTAATTTTGAGGATTCACTCTTGTAAGTTAATTAGTATTTGGTTAAATGCTAAATAGGGTTTTAGGAATGATTTCTGGCAATTATATTGTGGATTTTGTAGTGAGTCCTGGTGAGAGTTGGGCAAGCAACCCGCTGATACCCTTGGGTTCGCCCTTGGGAGAGGTGGGTTGTCACATATGCAATATCTTTAAAGATCGTCTAAGAAACTCCCATACATTATCATCCATCATATCAAACCAAATTCCCAGAAAACCTCTCTTCTCTCTCCCAAATTTCCAATAAAGGGAGAAAAATTCAATCCAAAAACACTCACAATTGTTTGATAGAAAACCTTTCCCTTTCTCTCCCAATTCCCATCAAATCATCAAAGAAGATGGGTCTTAGATACTAGAGGATCCTTGCAGAGAAAACAAGTGTAGAAGAAGCAAAACCAATAAAATTAGAAATGATTGTAGTAGTCATTAGTGTCATTGAATGAGGTAGGAAAAGAAATCTGTGGGAAGCGTTGCAGTCAAGAGAAACTAGGATGGGAATGTACTTCGCTGGGTGAATAGTGCAAAATCAAATGTAAGACAGTCTAAAATCATAGGATGTCACATAAGCTTTACTTTATTTTAATTTCCTTTTTGTGTTTGTTGGGTGCCTCTGCCTTAGATTGTTGCCTGACTCTCTATTTATATGTTGCAATAAGGTCTACAATTTGTAATCATCCACCACATCATTTAGTGCTAGTTACTATTAATTGAGAGGTGGGAACGAATCATTTAGAAATGGAAATTGTAAGGTAATTGTTTGGGTCAAGGAATTTGTAATTGCAAAGAAGAAGCAAAAGACAAAAATAAAAAGTAAAAAAACTAATAGTTGTTGTCAAATTGTTTAAGGTGTTGTACAATATGAAACTCTTTTATGGACGAATTAGACGTTAGTTAACTATTCTAAGCAGAAGTACAAAATATATACCTATACAAATTGTTTTGGGTATTATACATTGTGGAACTCTTTCGTTAACAATTTTGAAGTTGGCTAATTATTGCAAGCAGAAGCAAAAAATAAATAAATAAATAAAAGTGCTTTTTGGCTGTACAAACTATTTATGATGTTGTATAATATTAAACTCCTTTGTTGACAATTTAGAAGTCTGCACAAATAGTTTAGAGTGTTATACAATATGAAACTCTTTTGTCAATAAATTAGACATTGGCTGACTGTTATAATGACAGTATCAAAAAAAAGTAATAATGTTGTCTGTATTATACAAATTATTTAGGGTGTTATACAATATGAAATTCTTTTGTTGATAGATTAGAAGGTGGCTAACTATTCTAAACAAAAGCAAAAAAAAAAAAAAAGTTGCTACTTGGAAGAAATTATTTAGAATTTTTTGTTAAGAATTAAAAGTTGGCTAACTATTGTAATGATAGTATCAAAAAAATAATAGTAATGTTCTAGACTTGCAATAAGCATACGTCGATTAATGCAATTTGAAATGTCACAAGATGGGATGATAGGGAGCAAACAAGCACAAGAAGAAAGAAGGTGGAGGCAAGTAGGTAGAGGAAGCCTCCGGTAGCAATCTAGTAAAGCCACTTATGCCTATGAGTATAGTGGTTGGCTACAGATTCATTTCGCTAAATCTCAATTCATTATGTTTCGAGTATAAAACAAAAGGAAAAAAAAATAAAACTTATGATGCATCAATTGTAGTGGTGGTGGTTTTGATTAGCTTGAATCTTGACGGGAAGGACTATAGCAGTAAGGAACTAGAAAAGGAAACAAACTACCGGTGAAGGAGGTTCAAGAAAAAGAAAATTTCTACTAATTTTTATATACTTGCAAGTTAATCTTATATCTGTTGATTACTGATGTGGTGATAGTACAGATGCATATAGTTGCAAGAGACAACTGAAAACAATTAAGTGACGAAAACAGGTTGGTGTGAGAGGATAATGCCACCAAGATATGGAGTTATACAAGGAAGAGTTGAAGGCTTTTAAGGAAGCAATGGCAAGGAGAAGCTATTGGTATCAGTGTAGGAAAAAGAAGTAATGATGTACCTCAATAATTAGATCATTTATAACATTTTCAAGTGGTCCCAAGCGCTAATGTAATTGTGTGTTTTCTTTTTTTTTTTTTTGCTTTTGATGCTTTTATCCTTTTTCCAGGTGTATAACATCAGGTGTACACCTATCAAGTTCCTAAAGTTTGTATCAAGCATCAATGAGGTCAAGAAAGATGCAATTAAAGAGATAGTTTTTGGTGGATTATTAGACATATAGTGCCTATAAGATAGAAGATATGTGTTACCTATAAGAATAGAATATATAGTGGCAGCTATTGGAATCTCAACATGGTGCTTGTACTAGTGAAAGATTGTAGGGATGCTAGAGGTGAGATAGGCCAACCACGGTCTTGGGTGAAAAAGTACAAATGGCAACAACTATAGGTGGACTTGATACCCATAGAGGTTGGGAATGAATTTATGATGTTGTTTGTCATTTTTGCTTGTGAGTGCCTGTTTACCCAAACTAAAAGAGGTGAGTACAAAGTCACGATATGGGAATGTTTGCAATCCACTACGGAAATTGCAAAATATAATTGGGTAGAGTTCATTAGAGTTGACCTATGCGATAAGCGCTCAATATCCAGAGCACCGTCAAAGATATGTTTGAGGATGCATCTTTTTTCTACTGGTAAGTTGGGGAATTATTAAATCTAATTGGTTAAAATTTACAGAGTATATTACTATGTGCAAATCAGTTAACTCATTTTAACACATGATAACATAGTTCAAATTGTCAACTCAATTTTACACATGACAAATCGCATGACTGAATATTTTATCAAATGGTACATATAATAAGTCATTAATTTACATGTTTAAAATAGTAATATAAAATAAATTTCTCTAGAGTTTAAAATTTTAAAAATCACATGACTTATTTTATAATTGTTACAACTTCATGAATTATACTTACACTGTAATGCAAAAATAAGAATTACAACGGCCTCTTGGTCTTGAACATGATTCATGTGGATTTGCACCTACTAATATGTTATGTATCCTATTTTTTCCTTTACCAAGTCGTATAAAATAACCTTCCTACAGTGTTATCCTAACTCATCCTAGCAGTCTACATTGCCACCTTGCTTATTTAAAATTTTAGAGGAAACACTAGAGAAATTTCATTTACATTATCATTTCAAGACACATAGATTAATGACTTATTATACGTTCTATTTGACTAAATATTTGGTTGTGTCATTTATTGTGTTAGATTGAGTTGACAATTATGAACTATATAGAGTGAGTTGACAGATTTGCACATAATAATATACCTTTTATGCTTTAACTAATTAGATTTAATAATTCCCTCACTTACCAGTAGAAAGAAGATGCATCCTCTAATATAGCTCTAGGCATTGCTCTAGACATCAAGCACTTTATTGCATAGGTCAACTCTAATGAATTTTTCCCAATTAAATTTTACAATTCCCATAGTGGATTGTAAATAATCCCATGTTGTGATTTTGTGCTCAACTCTTTTAAATTAGGGTAGGCAGGTAATCACAATCAAAAGTGACAAACAACCTCTTAAATTCTTCCGCAACTACCATGGATATCAAGTCCATCTGTAGCTGTTGCCATTTATACTTCTCATCCTAGAATGTGGTTGGCCCATCTCAACTCTAGCATTCCCACTATCTTTCACTGGTACTGGCCCCTCGCCAAGGATTCCAAGAGCTACTGCTAGATCTTTTGTTGTTACAGATAGGACACACCCACCATCAAGTTGTTTATGACAATGGGGTCGGATGGATTGTGACTCTCAATTAACCATGTGTAAATGTTTCATGGAATATTGTGACATTGTATGTCTATCCATCAAAACCTATCTCTTTGATTGCATTTTCCTTGGCCTTGTCAATGCTCAACACAAACTTCAAGAGCATGGCAGGTGTACACCGAAAAAAAAAAGAAATAGAAAAAAAAGTATAAGAAAAGAAATACAATTACACAATTGTATTAACGCTTGTGACCACTTGAAAGGTCGATTTATTGAGGTACATTATTACTTTTTCTCTTGCATTGGTACTGGGCTTCTCCTCATAGAATGAGCGAGTATTATTATTGCAAACGTCGCATAACATCAAACTTGCACATTTCGGTGGATGGGTAGCTTTGTCATGTATACCTAGTAAACTAAATGTCATTTTATCCTTCATGTATTAGAGGACAATGAAGGTGATTTATGGATTAGCCATGTTATCTCCTTTCCCCCTAAGTGTGGGGGTTTTGCTATTATTAGTACCTTTCCAGTTGGGAACCTCCCTATAGGCCAGCTATCACTGGCCAATCCAAGGGCAAAAGTATTAGTGAAGGACTCTGGTGAGTCTCATTTGCTAATATATGCTTATAATCATGAGACGCACAGTTTGAGAAATTTGTGGTTGGCATGCTTCCTAAGTCACTAGATTTTCATGTTACCAAATCCTTTCTTATGGAAAATACTATTTGATTAGGTGATTTATTTAGTTAGAATGGAGGAATAATTAGCTAGATCTAATTATGATGGCTATGTACTATAGATATGTGATCCTATGTTGACGTTGTTTTCAAATAAATTATGCTCTAATTTCTAAGTAGGGGTATGCATTTTTGAATTTTTCCGAATTACCGACTGATTTCGAATTGAATTCGGAATCTTGATATTAGAAATTTGAAATTCGAAATATTCGATTTCAGTATCATCGAATTTGGTTCGAATTCGGTTTTAAGAATTTTGAAATCGGAAATTGGAATTTCCTATTTCAATTTCAAATTCTGATTTCCTGGTTCTGAGCGCCTCTTCCATCATTGCATGTAAAATGAGCAGCAAGTCAGGCATGCGCAAGTGTGCATCCTGTAGCTAAGCAACTAAAGTTGCTGCTCTAGAATCTTTGGATCATGAGACTCTGTTGCTTTTGTTCGGAGTCCCTCTAATCTAGTAAGTTGCAACTGAAAGTGGAATCTGCTTTCCAGGTTGAATAGTCTTCTATCCATGATAGATGAATTTGGTCAATTCGGTAAAATTTTGAATTCAGAATTCATTTCGATTTCAAATCGAAATTGGAAATACCAAAATCGAAAGCGAAATAGGTCGAAAATCTTTGTGCCATTTTTTTCAAAAATTTCTGATTTCAAAATTTTGAATTACCGAATTTGATTCCGATTCACACCCCTATTTCTAAGTGTGTTGTTTGTTAAAAAGCGTAAAATAAAATAAATAAATATGTGTTCTGAAATCATAATTGAGTAAATTAAGCAGAGCTTGAAATGTCTTTTTGCTTGATTGATGCATGTACATATCTCATTGCAATAAAATTTGCATTTTCATGATGATGTGCACATTGTTGAGTGGATCTGTTTATCTTTGCAAGGCTATTCGAAGGTAGAAATAGGTGACGTTTGAACTATTAACTAATTTGCATAAAAATGTATTTCTCTAATTGCAATAATAAGTTAACATGTTATGTTCATCTGAAACATGATAGATAATAGTTAGGCTAAAAGTAATTATCAAATTCTGAATATATCACTTTGGACTTACTCCTAACTTACTATGGTAGAATTTGGGACCTCAATTAGAAAACCCAGTAACCATTGTAGAATTTTGGTAATATCCTTAATCCTTCTTGCCGTGGCAAAATTATTGGTTTAAATTAGTCTTTTGATTTATAAAAGGTTCTTGACTCTTATGCACATACACTCTCCCTTAGCATTGGGAAACTTAAAGATTAAGAATTGGGTTCCGATTATCATCTCTTTCTCCTAATCCTTCTGCTCCTCAACCTTTTCAACTCTACTTTACTTCTACATCCATTTTGCGTGATTGCTCTGTTCATTATTCCCTCTTGTCGTGCACCATTCTTTTTGTCCCGCTCGTCATACACATTCTTTACTTGCAAACAAATGTAACCCTATCATATGCATAGTGTGTCTAATTTTCTCAGCAGAATATGCTACATGTGTATTACTAATAAAAAATGCAGACAAATATGAAAACATAAAAAAGAGCATTGGTGCTTCTCTAATGTTTCAAATATTCCCCCAAATCCATTCAGATTAGATTTGATCACTTGATATTAGTTTTATTTTATTTTTTGTATAGTAGTTGTTAAACACAACAAATTGATATGTGACTTTTTAAGTATTGTCCAAATAGTTATATTAATCTATATCTATATACACATGTATTTTAGCTGGGGTTTTTATCCTAGACCCCTTGAATAACTTCCAAACCTTTCATTTTTTTCTTAATTTTTAAAAATTATTTTAACACATAAAATCCAATTAAAAGCTTTGATATAATGATATATAATTAATCTTATTACTATCTCAAATTTAAAATTTCAAACTCTTCCACTTTGAAGATTGCCATGTATACTATCTTTACTACCTTTTATTTAGATTCATTCTAAATATGCTCTTTTATTAGTTATATTTAGTCCCTAAAAGTAGAATCTTCCAAATGTGGCATATCATAAATAAGAAAGAGTGCCCATGATTTTGCAACTTGAGTTTCAATTTTAATTGGTTACTTTCCCTTAGTCTTTTATTAACCTTAACAAGAAATAAGTTTGACTATTGAATGACTATAAAACAACACTCACAAAACATATTTTGACTCGGTTAATTTTACTATAAAGAACTATACAAAATTGAATGGTTTGAAGACCAGATCAAGGAAACTATAAATAATTAATTGTTAGCAAACTAAAATAAAATAATTCAATTTTTACTACTTTAAGGATTTATTTCTCAAGTCAAATTCTGAGGGATAAATAGAGAGAAAATATCACTATTCCTACTAAAAGTAAAAAAGGAAATAACAATAATTTACTCTTTGATTTTGGAGTTCTAACTAAAAGGTCAAATTATATGGAAAATAGAAAGGAAATAATAGTCAATGGTCATGGATCCAAAAAATAAATAAGAATTTTTGCAACTTATCTCGATGTTTTTAGACAATTTTCCAAATTAATTATAATTTTTTTAAAGAAAGTAATGTTTGAAACCACTCTGCCAGGTGCTTCGTTAACCAAACTGAATAAACAATGGTACCATTCATGAAGTCTAGATTTTGAAATCACTAAATTAAAAATAAAGTCCTACTAGCCTTTCAACATGAAAATTTTTATTAAAAACTTTCATTCTTTGATGAAAAATAATGTGAAAAATAGCATCAATCCTACCAAAAATGAAAAAGAATTGACGATATAGTTTAAGGAAAGATATAGAACATATGCCCTAAACTGTACCTACTTAATTTGTATATAGCCTCCCAAATTGGACCCTAATAGGTTTGAAGAAGAGTTTAAAACCTAACCACTAAGAATACCCTTGAGTTTTATTGATTATTTTGTATATTCTTAGTATTTTCTTCATATGTAAACATGTAACACTACTATGTTCATTTTATATTCTAAATATTTTTTCTTAGTTTTTATGGTTGTTAAGGGTTTATACGATATTACCAGTTTTTTATTTGTACTTTTAGATTCCTATACTTGCAACTATTGTGATCAGTTTTTTTGATTTAATATGGTTTTTATATTATGCGAGGTAAAGTTAAGTATATTTCAAAAATTTTAAATCAAATTGCAAGTTATGAAAATTTTCTTTTTTGCTTCAATATTTACCTCTTCAATTTTGAGGTTGAAAATGAATTCAGTTATAAATTTTGTCCCTTGAAAATTTGACACCATTCAAAATTAAGTATATCTTGAAAGCGTAAAACCAAAAAAACTGTTCAATTTATTTATTTATTATTTTACTTAAATTAATTCTATTTTATATTTTAAAGTTTGATATATGGGACATGAATATCTTTTGTTGGTTATTTATAAATAGGTTTATGATTATTCTACTTATGAATTAAATGATTTTATTCAAATTGTGCTAAGATATTGATTGACAATAGATGAACAAATTTTGGCTTCAATTTATTTAAAATATTAAAATAAAGAAAGTCCATTTTTTTGCTCCACAAAGTGATTTTTTCTTTTCTTCTTTTTGAATATTAGCTTATCATTATAATATATACTTCTTTTAATCTTTTTGCCTTTTATCATATAATATTGTCTATATAATATTATTATTATTTTAATTTGAAATGTAAATGTGTGTATAGCACAAGTTAGAATACTAATGTATACCTGTATAAATTTAAGAAGGAGTTTTTAGTATGGTTAAATCAGATTGCTTCTCTCTTCATTCTTTTTTTAATAGAATTTATATTTTTTTAATTGTTATATATCCTTAAATGTGTCCTGAATTCAAAAGGAAAGAAGTGGCTCCACTTATATAGAAATTTGATTTGAAGTTTACTAATGTAAGGAGAGTAAATAAAGAGGAAACATCACCAAACTTACTAAAAGTAAAAAAATAAATAATAATATTTTACCCATTAACATAGAAATCTTAACTAAAAGGGCAAATTATATAGAAAATAAAAAGGAAATAATACTTATTGGTCATAGAATTGAAAAATCAAGAATGGTCCCATTCATGAATTCTAGATTATGAAATCACTAACTAAAAAATAAAGTACTACTAGCCTTTCAACATAGAAATTTTTATTTGAAATCTTTATTTTTAAAAAAATAAAAACAACAATTCTACCAAAAATTTAAAAAAAAGCACACTTGTTAAGGAAAAGATATACAACATTTGACCTAAAAATATATCTACTTAATTTATATATCTGATCCAAATTTGACCCTAATTAAATTTGAATAAGAGTGCAATTCAAAGGCTAAGATAGCCTTTGGGATTATTTACTATTTTATGTATTCTTATTATTTTCTTCATATGTAAATATGTAACTATTATGTCATTTTTACATTTTTTTAGCAGTCAGGAGTATCATAAGCTGTTTTATTTTTTGTTTGCATTTTCAGATGCCAATACTTGCAATCATTATGATAAATTTTAATTTTTGTATGTTTTTTATATTATGAAAGGTAAAGTTAAATATATTGTGAAAATGTTAAACCAAATTGCAGATTATGGTTTTCTTTTTTTTTTTACTTAAAATCTTTATATTTTCAATTTTATTTTGAAAGTACAAATATGAGTATATTTGAAAAGTATAAAATACAAGTTATGAAAATTTTTTCTTTTGCTTCAACTTTTCAATTTAGAGTTTGAATATAGATTTAACTACAATATTCTCCTTTGAAAATTTGAAATCATTCAATTCAAAGATAATATGAAAAGTATTTAAATTTGGTGTCTTGATACTTCTGTATTGAATTTTCATTGTTGTGTTTTACTAGCTAAATTTACTTTATTATAGTGTAGCATTGACAATATGTTAAGTTATATTTTGAATAAATGATGGAGAAATTAGAACTCTTGGATCAACTAAGATAGGAGATACCAATTGCAATTACTATTATTAAAAAAGTCTCAACACATTTATGGCATATTATATATACATGTAAATATGTAATTCTCATAAGCATATAAGAGAAAAAAATAGATTTTTGATAGCATAATATATCTCAAATAAAAAAACTGTGATATTACTTTATTCTGGTTAGTCGGGTAGAAAAAAAAGGGAGGAGTAAGGAAAGGGAAATGGAGGAGGTTGGGCATAGGGGAGAGAGTGGTTTGGGACGGAGACTATCCAAGGGTATGGGAGAATGGTGAGGGGAAAGGATTAGAAAATTGAGTGGCAAGAATAGAAAATTAGAAGCTAACTAAAGGTGGAGGGAAGATAATAGTGAGGAGTTAAAGAGTGGTGAAAAAAAGTAAAAGAATGAGGGTGAACTACTACAAGGTTGGGCGGAAAGAAGAGGAAGGAAGAATGGGATTGTGAGATATAACAGGAAGGATGACATCGTGATAGGAGTTATGAAAATCATAGGACATTGGGGATGGCTAGCTATCGTAAGAGGGAAGAGAAAGAGCGATAGTTTTTAATAATTTTGAAAAATCTAAAAAGACATCTTATAAACATATTTTTTTAAAATCTATATTAAAGTCTATGAAAAATACTATTTTATAAGCATTCAACAATTTTAGGGGTACAAGATAGGAAGGAAAATTTTTTCTAAAATCAAGAAAAATGAATTAGATATAATTGATGTTTTTCATATTATAAATTTTTACATTTTGGTATAACATGATATATCAATTACTCTATCATATAAATCATTATAAATCAAATTATATTATTTAAATTGTTATAATATATTGATAGACAATGGATACAAAAATTTTAGTTTCAACTTATTTAAGATATTAAAATTAAGAAAGTCAATTTTGTGCTTATGAAGTGAACTCTTTTTTTTTTTTTCAAACATGTTAATATACACTTCATTGAATTTTTTAGCGTTTTTCATATACATTATTCTATACTATAATATATAAGCATAGATATTATTATTCTGAATTGAAATGTAAACCTATGCTATGCTAGTGTATAACTATATATATATTGAATGAAGGGTTTGTGAGACCCCGTACCATCAATTTAATTTATAAATTTGCAAAATTCCATATTTTCATAAAATTATTTTATTATTTTAGGTGAATTATTTGATTTTCGTATATCAATTGTAACGGCACGAAAAGTTTTAAAATACCTTGTGCACGTTTAAATTATATTCTCGATTTAATTATTTGAATGTTTAAATTTTGTACTCGGGGTTAGGGTCGACTACTCTGCATAAGTTTTGAATGTTAGAATATGTATTTGAGGTATATAAGTGAGAGAAACAGGGATCGTAGTGTCGCGTCGTGCAAACCGACGTGACAAAAGGTAGCTTTATGTCAAATCTATTGACCTTTCTCATTTCTTCCATTTTCCAAACAAAAACCCCAAAAGTCCAAGAACCACTCATTCTCTCTTCTTCTCCCTTCCATGGCTGAACTCCCCTCTCCCCTTTCCCCTTCATTTTTGTCTTCAAAATCCACTTCAAACTCCATCAAATTTCACCAAGAAAACTTGTGTAACCTTCCACCTCTTTCACTTGGAGCTTGAGGATCATCAAGGAGGCAGTTTGAGCCGATTAGGAGCTTGGAAAGGGAGGAACTTAGACGCCACAAGCTTGAACTTTCCTTGAGTTACTTGAGGTAAAAGGGCTTCACAAAACCTTAATTTCTTTGCTTCCATTGTATAGTGGTGAAGCTTGTAGCTCTTGTTGGTAATTTTGTTGAATTTGGTTGGTTGAGTGGGCTCTATAAACTCCCACAATTCTTGATGGTTGGTGGTTATGATATGTATGTATGTGATGGAGTGAGTGTGATGAGTTTTGGAGTTATCAAGTAAGGAAGAAGAGAAAGAGGCAAAATCGAGAGAAAAGGGAAGTTATGCTGCCGGTTTATTTTCTGATTTTTATGCCCCATCTTAGCTGCATAATTTCATGAGTTTTGGGGCTATTTTGAGAGCTGAAATGTTGAGCTTTAAGTGGGCATTTTCCTAACAAAGAAACCTTCTCAATTGGTGCTTTAAAAGTTCATCAAATGAGGACCAAAAATCTGGAATTTTTCATGTGACAGGGTTGGTGAAATAGCTTTCTTTAAACTGTTGTAACATGGTGTAGGAAGATCCGAATTGAGTTCCATTTGCTGCATTTGAAACTAGAATCCAAGTTCTTCCAGTGGTATAAATTTCAAGGGCTAGTTCGATTTCTGTGAATTTTGGTGAATTTTCAAAATTGACTAAAAATTATGACTGTTATGTTTTGTTTTTACTGTAGCAGTGAATTTAAACTGAAATTTGACTGGATTTAGATTTGAATCTTGTATAAGTGTCTCTCAAGAGTTTTAGTTCAATGAGTTTATTTTCCAACGGTATAAGATGCGTAAATTTTGGACTTATAGAACTCAAGTTATGGATTTTCAAAGAATGCTGCGCAAAACTGGAAAATTTTTACCTCTTTGCACTTGCGAACTACTACCCTATTTTTGAAGCCTTTTGATTCAAAATTTTGCTACCATTTTACTTTCATTTGATAAAGGAATGCTGCTAGAGCTTCTGTGTCAAAATTTGAGTGATTTGAGGCTGATTTAGTTGAATAAAATGTTTGCAGATCAAAGAGGGAAAATCTGACAGCTTAGTTTCAAGATTTTTCACAAATTTTGGCCATCCATAAAGTTACCTTCGCGTATTGATTTTTTAGCTAAATTTTGGTAAAAACATAGCTCACATACTGGGGGTTTATGTGTGCAAAATTTGGTGTTTTTCCAGTATTATTTCGTTGTTCAAATGATGCTCCAAATTTACTCTTCAAACCTGAAAATTCCGTTGTCAGGCCAGCTTTTTGCCCTCTGTTCAAATGGCTGTAATTCCTTGCTTGGGAGTCAAAATTGAGCGCCGTCAGTGGCTTTTGAAACTAGACTTCAAGGGCTTTCCAACGGTATAAAATTTGTGTGCTAGTTCATTTTCTACAAGTCGTAGAAATTCTGGGAAGTTGACTGATTTTCCAAACTAATAACACTGTGCTTTGACCACTGCTGAATCTTGCAGCTTGATTTGACTTATCTTACAAAATGAATTTGGAAGCGGAGTCTTCTAGTGAATTGTAGTACTCTGAGTCTAGTTTCCATAGCTGTAAGCCTTGCTTAATTTCGATGAGTGTAGCCTTGGATATGGTCCGAACAAGAACTGTGGTAGTGGGGGTTTTTGTGATTCTAAGTAGTTGAGTTAAGGTTTTGAGTTTTAGTTATTTTAGCTAGTGTTTGATAGTTGAAATTTGGTTCAAGTGAACAAGACTTTGCCGAGGGCGAACCAACTACCGAAGTTTAACCTTTTGCTTGCTCGCTCGATAAATTGAATCACGGTGAGTGTTCCTTGCATGTCTGTGAATAAATTGCTTAAGTGTGAGTGTTCCTTGCTTTAGGATGAATTGCTCATTTAACATGTTAGATGCCCTTCAATGTTTTCAATGATTATGTTAAAGGCGAGTGTGTACTTTATCGCACTCAACCTCACTTTCATTATACTATTCAACTGTTATTGTTCCACTGTTTGTATATTATTTGTGCATGATTGTAGGCCTTTCCCCCTTCGTTATCGGCCTATTCGAGCCAGAAGCGGACTCTGTCAGGTAGGTTGGTGACTTAGGGTACTGTATGGTATACTCGAGTATTACCACTGGGAGTTATAAGGAGGAGTAGAGAGTTGAGTGATGGACAAGACGGACTGCGACTGCTTCCAGTGAAAACTGTATCCTTTCACTGAGTGTTTTCTTAGTTTATATGTTTTATAAATTTTATGCTTCCAAACTGAATTATATTGATCTATTGAGTGCTTAACTGATATATATTATTTCACTGCTACTATGAGATTGCATGTTATTAAGATCGCTCACTGGGCTTTTAGCTCATTCCTTCCAACTTTGTTTTTCTGAGCAGGGGTTGAGAACGAGAACCTCCAAGGTTTGCTTTAGGATGTTTGGTTTGGAGACTTTAAGCTGTGTTTTGATGTAATTATTGTATTTTGGATTGTACTTATGAGATTCTGAAGGGATAAACTTTTGTATTACTTGGACGGGTACTAGTATCTAATGAAGTTTAAGGGTTTGATGGATAGTAAATTTATCTTGTTATTTGAAGTTTTTGCTCACTATTGAGTTGAGGATTGTACTGAGTCCCAGCGAGAGTTGGGCAGGCGGTCCGTTGATACCCTAGGATACACCCTAGGGAGAGGTGGGGTCGTCACAGGGTTTCTAGACTAGAGCTCTCATTAAACCTCAAATTTATCATTCTTTTAATCTAGGAATTTTGAATTATTTTATTCATATTAAATGCTTTTAAACATTTTAAATGGATAATAACATAAATAAATCACTTCAATTTAAAAAGTTTTCAAATTTAAAATAGAAAGAGAAAAATCCTATCAGTCATATGTTAATCCTACCTATCGTGATAATATTATCTAATATAAACTTTTAACCTAGAGAAATGCTCAAAATCCTCATTCTTTTTTTTTCCTAAAATTTTGAATTATTTTATTCATAATAAGTGCTTTTGGACACGTTAAATGGATAGTAACATAAATAAAAACTTTAAATTGGAAAGTTTTCAAATTTAAAATAGAAAGAGAATAGTACTATCATATGATAATCCTACATAAACGTGATAATATTACTTAATGTGAACTTCTTGTGAGAGCTCGGAATTTTAATCTAATTTTGCATTTTTTAGAAATTTTGTGTGTAATAATTACGTATTATTAAGTAGTTTAGGTGTTCATTTGTTTCTTCATATTAACTAATGCTTGATTGGCTATAACACATTTAAATATGTTCCTAAATTGCAAATTTCTCATACGTGTGAACCAATGGTAAAGGATTTAGCCTATTACCAATTGCCAGTCCGAATTATAAAAAAATTATAGTATAATGTTTTATATATATATATATATATAACACATTTATATTATACATATATTACTAAATGTAAGAGCAAGCAAGTCTTAATCCTACACAAATTTTGATGAAAGTTGACATATTGGAGTTTAGCTTGACAATTAAATTTGGAGTGATGAAAAGAACTTATGCTTCACCACCTTAGGTTAGCCTAAGGACCGGAATCAGAGGTAGTATCATTTATTTTAATGTTATTTAGCACAAAGGATTTAGCCAATTAAACAAACGAACGAACACAACTAATGGAAATTAGTCATTGAAGGTCATACAGATAATATTAGGGATTTGGGGGTGCTCATATTTTTTTAAAAAATCAAAATTTTGGATGATCCAATCTAAATTTGGAGTTTTTGTTTATTTCAATGTTATTTAGGACAAAGGATTTAGCCAATTAAACAAATGAACAAACACAACTATTCGAAATTCTTCATTTAAGGTCATGCAGATAATATTAGGGATTTAGGGGTGTCCATATTTTAGAAAAAATAAAAAATTTGACCAATCCAATCTAAATTTTGGAGTTTTTGTATATTTTAATGTGATTTAGCATAAAGGATTTAGCCAATTAAACAAATGAACGAACACAACTAATGTCATTTACGACAAAGGATTTAGCAAATCAAACTAATAGTGGTGTAAGTCGTACTAATATGGGTCCGTTTGGCTCATCGGATGACTTAGGATTGGATTATTAATCCTGTGTCATCTCATTTTTTTCCTTTTTTTTTTGCATAGGATGATACATCCCATCTACTCGAAATAATCCCCATGTTTAAGATAAAATAATCCCATGGAAGATGTGGTATAATTTACCCTGAAATGAGTAAGAGGTAGGACAATATCAATTTGGATTTATTTATTCTCACTAATGGAGTAATACTTTATTCTAAAAAATTATATAACTTTACTCTCTTGCTATAATATAATCTAAGATTTGAACTAATTTACCCCTATTAATAACATAACAATTTTTGGATAAATTTGCCCCTACTTATAAAAAAAATTAAATCCTGGTCTAATTTGCTCTTAATAATGAAATAACTTAGTGTTGAACTAATTTGACCATACTATTAATAAAACTAATTTTTTATTTATTTTTCCATGTTAATGAAATAATTAGATTTGTCCCTACAAATAAAAAATTTATGTTTTGGACTAATTTACTTTTACTAAAGATTTTACACAGATGTACCACTACTATAGTCAAAACCATATTTGCTTGGTCAATTTTAATTCATAAAAGATTAGATATGTCAATTGAAACTTGTGAGTTAGGACCAAAACTGAACTAAGTTCGAAACTCCAACATAGTTGTAAGGAACTGAAAATTTATTTTTATCTGACCTATTTATTTAATTAATCATTTATTTTCTCTGAATAATTGACTTAAATTATTTTAATTACAATTGTACCATACATTACCTCATTTTATTTTAAAAACCCTGTTTAACCATCAGTTTGATTTTTCTGTCACTCAATTGTGAAAAACGAGAAAAGGCACATTTTTTGAGGCAAATATTTGGACTGAGAGTGACGTAAGTTCAGAGAATAAGAAGGATCATTAGTAGCTTAAGCAAAGCTAATTGAGGGATTAGAAGTGAGTGCTTGGAATTAACCTCAAATTGGAGCATTAATGAACTAGTGTTCACTTGTTGACTTTTGTACCCAAAAATTTGTGGTTCTCATTTCTTCTTACTTTCTCCAATTTATTCATCAAAATCACAAGAAAACTCTCACTTTTTCTCTCTCTCTCACCCGAACTCCCCTCCCCCCTTTTCCCTTCATTTTTGGCTTCAAAAACTACATCAAACTCCATTAAATCCACCAAGGAAGCTTCAGAAATCTTCCACCACTTCACTTGAAACTTGAAGATCATCTTGTCTTGAGGGAGCCAAGCTTAGGAGAGGTTAAAAGAAGGGGCTTTGGAGCATTTCTAGACCACATCATCTTAGGGTTTCACTTGATAGGAAGAGGTAATCTAGTTTCTTCAAATCTTTTCCTTTGATTTCATCTTGTAGCTTTAAGCTTTGTAGCTTCTTGATGTTGTTCTTGTTGAGTTGGGTTGTTGAAGTGGACTCTATGAACTCCCACCTTTCTTGTTATTGAACTGCCATGATGTGTGTGTGTGTGTGATGGAATGAATTTGTGATGAATTCATGGAAGTTAGAAAGCTAGGAAGAAAGGAGGAAGGAAAATCGAGTGAGGAAGGAAATGTTATTTTACCGGTTTCATTTCAGCATTTTTCCCCTATTTTGGCTGTGAATTTTCATGAGTTTCTTAACTATTTTGAGAGATGAAATGTTGGTCTATATGTCTGTAAATTTAGTTGCAAAAATCATTCCATTTGGTGTAGTAAAATCGCATGAAAAGAAGAAGCCAAATCTGGAAAAATTTTCACTGTTTTCTGCTGCCCTGTTTTAGTCACATTGATCACTGCCTTCCCATGCGAGTTTTTAGCTAAATTTTGGTAAAAGTGTATTTCACATACTGAGGTTTATGCCTAAAAAATTTGGTGATTTTTGAGTAAGAATTCATCACTCATTTGAGGCTTTAAATATGCCCTGCAAATCTGTAATTTCAGAAAACTCAGAATTTTGAACCTGCCCTGTTTGGACAGTTATAATTTCTTCCTCGAGAGTCAGAATTGAGTTTCATTAGTAGAGTTTGAAACTAGATACATCAGGATTTAAACTGTATAAATTTCAGAGGCTAATTCATTTTCTACAATTTTTGGCAAATTTCCAAAGTATGCTGAAAAACCAGCCTGATTTGTCCTATTCTCACTGATGCAGTGTCTTTGTACGAAAATTTGGGTTATTTCTGTTTAGAATCTCACTAAAGTGCCTTCTCGAGAGTTTTAGTTCGTTGAGTCTATTTTCTAACGGTATAAGATTCATAATTTTTGGACTTATATAACTCAAGTTATGATTTTTCAAAAATGTCGTGTAAAACTGAAATTTCTCCAAGGAGACAACGAAAGCTTAAAAATGCCTTGGAAACATTTCCTGGTTTTCAGGCGTAATCTTTTGAGTGTTTGGACACCATTCCAAATTTGGAAAAAATGGATTTCCCAATTTCATGTGATTCCTTTTAATTTGGAATCGAAAAGCTTAATTATTTGAAAATTGACCTTGAATGTATGTTTAGGTAATTTTGATTTTCATCTCTCAGGTGATCACGTGGACACCGAGAAGCTTCTCTGATCTCCTGAATTTGTCTTGCTTGCTCTCGGTTATTGGTGAAGTGTCAAGTGCATGATTTGTTGAATTGCTTGAACCTTTTAAATGCTTGCTTCGAATATGTTATTAAACTTGTCGAGGCGGACGTGTACTTTATCTCGTCCGACCTCTCTTACTTGACCTGACATGCTTGCTTGTATTTGTTGTACTTGAAATGACTTGCCTGAACTGTACTTGTACTTGATTGATGATTGAGCGTTGTCTCATCATTTTACTTGTTATTCAAACCTGTTGGGGATGCCCAAAACCTCATTGGTAAACCTTTCACCTCGGGCCGGCAAGGGCTTGGCCGAGAGATTGTTAAACCATGAGACTTTACATATTTTCGTCGGTTGGAGTGCGCTCGCCAACTACTTACTTGGGTATACTCGAGTATTACCAAATTTCTTATTTTGATGAGCGGACCCGGTTGGGGGGTGAAACGGTGGACGGAGATGGTTGACAAGTGGAGTTCTACGTGGTTATTAAGAAAGTTGACGGAGCGTCAACTAGTTGGAATGTGATCAAGATTCGTGGAACTTGACTCCTAAGAGCCCCTGTATCCTTTATTTAATGTGTAATTAAATTCCTTATTTGCAATCTTGCCTCAAAGTTTTGGTTACCTATGTTGTTTAATAAAAGTGTATATTTCTTGATCTTGCATGGTTGCATGTTTTCTTGGCCTTATTGAGCTTTGCTCACCCCGTAAGATTTGTTTTCCTTAACAGGTTTTGAAGCGGAGTTCGCTAATCGAGGAATCTGGTTCTTTTGTAAAATTACCTCTTTTGTATAAGAATTGTTTTCTTGAATTTTGACAAGTGTAAGAGTGAAGGTAAAATGTATTTTGGAAATATTTAAATTACACTTGGGTTGTACAAATTATAAGGTTTGTAGTCTTGGATCGGAATCGGTTGAATTTCGTATATCAAGGTTTCCTTTAGATGATTAATTCTTTGACTTTACTTATTGAGCGAATGAGTCCCGGCGAGAGTTGGGAGGGCAGCCCGCCGAGCCCTCTGGTTCGCCTCAGGGGGAGGTGGGACTGTCACAATATTCGTGACTCGAATATAGCCCCACAATGTTAGTTCAAAAATCAAAATAAAAAATTTATACTTTTTATAAGTCGAGTTTGGGTTTATCAAAATTACGACTTCTAATTCTTAGTTCGATAAAAGGGTATTTCGGTCCAGCATTACGTAATCCCACCTCATCTTATCTCTAACAAAAAATATGATGATTTTATTTCCTAACACATCCCATTAAATGTAAATTTAATCAAACATTGCATAATAAGGGGTCTGTTTGGATTCTTGTTTTTGGCACCTGTTTTTGAAAAACTATTTTTCACACCGTAAATGCTACAGTAATACACCAACTAAAAACAATCCCAAAAACACCAATCCAAACAAATATTTCAAAAACACTTATACATACAAAAATAAAAAATTTATCCCTTCTTCTTTCACCACCACCCACCACCACCATCACCCACCACCACCCACCCCCATCACTACCTCCTCCCCCTCTCTCTCCCTCGCCCCTCCAGCTTCCCTCTCTCTCTTTCCCCCTTCTCTCTTTCTCCCCTCCTCCCTTCCCCTCCCCTCCCTTCAGCTCCCCTCCCATCCAAATTAAAAATTTATTTAGGGTATTTTTGGGGCATTTTTAAAATTAAAAATTTTATTTGAGGTAATTTTTTGGGGTATTTTTTGAGACATATTTAAAATTAAAAATTTATTTGGGATAATTTTTTGGGGCATTTTTAAAATTAAAAATTCATTTGGAGCATTTTTAAAATTAAAAATTTATTTGGGGTAATTTTTTGGGGCATTTTTAAAATTAAAAATTTATTTGGGGTAATTTTGTGGGGCATTTTTAAAATTAAAAATTTATTTGGGGTAATTTTTGGCATCGTTAAAATTAAAATTTATTTCAAATAATTTTTGGGGCATTTTTAAAATAAAAACTTTATTTGGGGTATTTCTAGGGCATTTTTAAAATAAAAAATTTATTCAAGGTAAATTTTTAGGGCATTTATAAAATTAAAAATTTATTTGGGGTAATTTTTTGGGGCATTTTCAAAATTATAGATTTCTTTGGGGTAATTATTGGGGCATTTTTAAAATTAAAAATTTATTTGGGGTAATTTTTGGGGCATTTTTAAAATTAAAAATTTATTTGGGGTAATTTTTTGGGGCATTTTTAAAATTAAAAATTTATTTGGGACAATTTTTTGGGGTATTTTTAAAATTCAAAATTTATTTGAGATATTTTTAGGGCATTTTTAAAATTAAAAATTTATTTGGGGTAATTTTTTTGGGTCATCTTTAAAATTAAAAATTTATTTGGGGTATTTTTGGAATAATTTATTTGGGGTATTTTTTTTAAATTAACCCACCCGCACCACCACCCATCAAATAAATTTTAATTTTAAAAACACCCCAAATAAATTTGTCACTTTAAAAATCCCCTAAAAATGCCTACAATTAATTTTTAATTTTAAAAATGCCCCAAAAAAATTATCCCAAATAAATTTTTAATTTTAAAAATGCCCCAAAAAATTGACCCAAATAAATTTTTACTTTTAAAAATACTACAAAAAATTATCCAAAAACACCCTTAAAAGTTTTTGAAAGACAGCTACAATAGGTTTTGAAAGACAGTTACAGTAGTTTTTCACATTTCAAATGCTACAATGCTGTTTTTGAAAAACAGCCCCAAAAACAACTAATCCAAACAGACCCAAGATTATTCATATAAGGATGGCTCAGGATGAGTGTTTCGATGATAAATAATCCCCTCTCATCAATTTCGTCAACCAAACACATCCTATAATGACGAGTGCACATTTTTGGATAGCTAAATTACTTCATATTGAGTATTATTCCTTAATTTGATTGATTGATTGGTATTATTCCATAATTTTGAATAGCCAAAATGGCATCTTAATGACATTTGCAAGTTATAACATGATAGATAAGAGATGGACTTCCTTTCCTCCACTCTAGTAAACCTATCTCAAACATGCCAATGTCACACACTTGTTACCGATCAATATCTGGCAACGTTCTGATTTCCATTAATCTGTTGTGTTATAACATATTTTTTTTTCTTTTTGTCTTTTATGATTATAAAATTTTTGACTACATTGGTATTGGGTTCCTCTTAGTTTTCCTACAATTTCTCTCAATAGACGTCTAAAAAAATTGACATATGCATTAATGTGATATCAAAGGCTCAAAATCATTTGCTATCCTCACATTTCAATATTTAATCTAGCACCCTTTTTTTTTTCCACATAAAGAGGTTCAATAGTGATTTTGGACTTACCCTATACTATTCAAAAAATAATGAACAATAAATCTATAGAATTCATATGATGATTAAAAATTGATTTTTAATAAAAGATGACCAGCATTACTACATAATAGTTCACATTATTTAACGCATTCAAAAAAAAAAAAAAGGCTGCATAGCTATTTATACTTCTTTTTAATCAACTTCCAGTGTGGTTACAAAAAAAAAAAAAGAAATAAGAAAAAGGAAAAGGCTTCACTATGGTTGGAAAACAGATTGGAGGAGCTCAATCCCATTGCATAAACTTATTAGATTGTTAAGCACTTGCATGCTTGTTTATTTTACAGTAATTAATGTATAGTTGTATGATTTAAAATTTTTCACTAATCATGATTCAAATAAAATTTTTTGTCTAAGTATTTTATTAGTTTTGTACTCTTTTTTAATCCATAAAAATAAAACTCCTGACCATACGAAAGAAATTTATCATTCCACCTGGTCAATGCACATCCCGCTATTGCAAAAGATCAAATTGCCCGCCATATCTTTTCCTCCTCCGTGCCTCTGTTAGTACTCAACACCCACGAAGTAGCCACAAAATATTTGGTGTTGCACCTTTTTTCCCAACATTGCCCTGTCATGTGACCCCTTCCACGCCAACCCAAACTACTAAGTTGCCAGCTGTAAAACTTCCCCTTTTGTGTAGCTGCACATGGGTTTTACATTCCCCAGGACAAGACACTTCATCTAACATTGTATGGTTTTGTGTCAATTCTAAGGATGGAACTATGGTGTAGTATTGAAAACCATTGACACCTGTGGCTATATCCGTAGCAACCAATAGAAACGGGACAACAAAATGATACAACAACCAATGTGGTTTGCGGAAGAAGTTGCAACGGACAACAGGCAATAGGCAGTTAGAGGAGAGGTGTTAAAGGATTTGTCTAACGCTAAGGGAGCATAGTCCGAGGAATGTAGAGCTGACTTTTCATTCCTATCGCTGTCCACTGGTCCATCATCCTCAGATGGTTGACGTTTCATAAGTTTGTTGCACAAATCCTGCAAATGTGCACCAGGCAAACGAAATGCAGCTGCTACACAGCCAAATAATGTAAACTGCAACGAAAATCTCAAGAACGAAAATAGGAGCGCTTCAATGCAACGTAAAAGTGTAATTGTATGGGAAACCACAATCCCACAAACACTCGGCAGCAAACTCCTCTCACTTCCGTCTGGCTATATAAGCCTTGCAAATGCACTATGCATTTCTTGCAAAGGGGAACAACTTTTCCAACCTTCTTACAAAATTAGGGAGTGCCCAGAATGTAGGTGGTGGTTGAGGGGTCTGCAGCAGCTCATCAAGCACACACATCAAACCAAAGAGGCTTCATACGAGGCAAGAATCATGTAAGTGCCGAGTAATAGGACGCGAAGGAAATTGAACACTAATGGTATAGATTGGTTTGGTAGATGAAGTTCAAAGACTAACGAAATATTGTGTGGCAGTGAAAATTTTCTTTAGCAACTTGTACTTTCCGCTGACATTGTTGATGTCACTAAAATATTCATTGTTATTGTTTTGTGATGGTCTTATAGGTTTAAAAGGAACGTATGTGTTGATGAAGAAGAATGTTTGTCACCAGCAAATTGGGATTGGATTTTCGACAACGAAGATACGCAGAGTATGGAAAATAAGATTCAAGTGGAAAAGCAAAGAAGAGATGTAAAAAATGGAGGACAAAGATGTCATGAAGGCAGGGGCAATAGGTTTGAAACATACGGGTCTAGGAGAGTAAAAGTTGAAAGAGGCCTAGTTTCCTGTGGAGTAGATGCCATTGATGTCAATGGAAGCAAAGCAAGTGAACTCAGAACAATAGCATCAAAGGTATAAAGTGCTAGTGGAATAAAAGGTATAGAAGTCAAAAGAAAAATGTTAATATTGGCAAATGTACTTGTCACTATTTGTACATTATAGTAGTATCCCAATTAGAAGTGAAGCATAGGTAATTGGAATGAATATAAACAAAAGGTTAGCGCTCATAATTAAACCAAATGAACATATAAAACCATGTGTCGAGACCATTGGAAGTCAAATAAAATGATTGTTTATTCATCTTAGTTGCTAGAACCTACAAATTAAGCCCAAATAAATTTTTTAAACACATTTAATACTGAATAAAATGAAGGAACAGGGGTTTAACCTTGTTGAAGTGTAATATGTGTTGAATATTACCTCACACTTTTCCTTGGTTTAGGATATCCATGTTTGGCCTCAAAAAGACAAGCACTATAGTCATTCATTTACCCAATGTCTGAAAGATATAGGGTATCGACTAAGTGCAATTGAAGCCGGCATTAGAAAAATAGATGCCAAACATGATGCGCTTATTGAAGGATTGGCACACAAAGAAAACAAGTGCAACTTGGAAAACATAAATGGAGGCAGAAATCAGAAAAATATGAGCAAATTTCTACAAAAGAATACTAACAAGTCAGATGGTCGGTGCAATATGTATAACTGGGAGAGTATTATTGGAAGAAAGGGAGCATGTGACCGGAAACACATATTATCCCCAAGAACACCACTACAAAAAAGAAGAATAGAAAGTTTGAAGGTGGCAGCCGATGCATATAATTACTCTGCATCATAAAATATGGGAAATGAGAATGAGATGGTGATATGCAAAAGACCAATGGCTGGAAAAATAACAGAAACGGGGAAAGATAAAGAATGCTACGATGTTAAAGTATCTCGTACAACAACGCCACCCACTAAACAGCTGAAGCGTTTAAATAGTCGGCGTTTTGATGAAGACAAAGAGCAAGACGCAAAACAGATGAAACACATATGTAGTCAGAATTTCAATGAAGATGAAAGGCAAGAGTTAGAGAAGTCATCGAAATTGGCTAGCAAAAGGGATGAAAGTAGTAGTAGTCGTCTAATATTTCTTGGAGCAAATGAGTTAGGAACCACAGCCCGCAAAGACAGGTCTGGGATGAGGCAATATAATTCTACAGAAGGGAATCCAGCACAACATCAGGTTAGTGTACAAATTTTTCACATAGTGCAAGTCATATTTAATTTCAATTTTCTACAGCTGATGACTTAAAAATTTGTAGGCTGCAAAAAGAATTGATGTTCATAATCTTACCATTCAACGAGAGTTAGAATCCTCGATCACCTGTTGGATCCACAACTAACTCAAACGTGAGATAAGTTTATTATTCTTGCTTCCTTGGATTGAAATTCATATGCCATTTTAAGAATACTACGGGTGAGTAGAGATTAAAGTATGATGTCTCAAAATATGGTGCATGGCTTTGATGATGATGTTCATATCCTCAGAGCAACACTGGTTTCAATTTGGGGACAATTTGCAACACGTGATGAATTCTGTTCCTTTCTTCCGAAAGGGTGGTTAAAATGTGGGGTATGATAATAATTTTCACATCCTATTAAAAAGTATATAATTTTTTGATATATTTTGCATGTTAGGCTAATAACTAAATAGATTTGGCAAAAATTCTTAACAAGCAGGTTATTAATTGCTACAACTGTGAATGCAAGACTGGAAAAAGGCAAAAGAACATCTGGTACTTACCGACGTGGTTTCAGGTAAGTGGTACATTGAAAGCATTAAACCTTTATAATTATTGAACAATATTATTTGTAATTGCTAAACGTGTGGTTAAATTTTTTTTTTGTTGGACATGTATGCGCAGCAATTTAGTGGATGTAAGGAACCAGATATTGAAAATTTGTACTCCTTCTACCTTCGGCCAGATAGATTTGGTGGTCCAATAAACTCTTGTCAAAAGGTTGTGTGATCCTAAACTCTTGTCCATGTAATCCTATTACTATGATAATTCCTAACTTAGCAAAATTATTACCGTTGAAGATATGCATTCCTATGAACTGGGAGAACAAACATTGGTACTTATTCGTCCTGGACATGGTTGAGAAGATCATACATATCTATGACTCGAAGCCCTCAAAAAAATGGAATTTTCAGCGGCTATCTAATGTTATGCAAGTGGTATGATACGTAGAAGTATACATTTGATTACTGATATGGATGTATTGTGTTCTAATGTTTCAATTTTGGCTATTTTATCTAGCGAGATATGTTGCATAAAGCTCTTTCTTTTGGGTTCGGTGATGACTACTTGGTAGATGTTTCTAGCTTCCCTTGTGTTAGTCCAACATGGTGCCCACAACAAGATAACAAGTAAGTTTATAGAGTGGACTAATAATGATTTTAATATTTATTATTGAATTTTTTTTTATATTTTCTCACTTACCCACAATATTACACTTGTTTAATGCCGATGCTAAGTGGAAAAATTGTTTATTAATTTTTTACTTGTTAGATGGGACTGCGGAATGTTTGTAATTCAATTCATGAAACTATGCAATGAAATGAAATCTGGAGTGGCGATACAATTCAATTCTGAGAAGGCAAGATGTGAAGCTGCACTAGAGTTATTTTTAAGTTCTGTAAACTTGACCCGTGATGAAAATCTTATGAAATGGGGTATTACTGATATTTGACCCAATTTTTCCCCTCTAATTTTGTTGTTGAACATTTGAACTTGTGATAGCAAGCACCTATATTGTTATTATTCATTTTGGAGGGGGCTCGGATTGGTTAGAGTTGTTCAGGGCCTATTATGTAGTTTTTAAATTACATGTAATGCTTTGTTTGCAAAGTAAAAATTTTAGCAGGTGATTATTACTTTTTAATTGCTCTCCATATGATTAAATCTATAAACCAACTACAAATCATTACACATCTTATAAACCCCTGGGCCAATTGCCCATTGTACATAAATTCCCATAGCCCGATAGTGATTGAAAATGTTTATGAAAATTGGGTTGTACCATTGTAGCCATCACCGCCATCCTAAGATATCAGCAAAGGCCCATAGCATGTTCTCAGCACATTTTAGTTCAGGAATATTAAACCCTATAAATCATTGCTCCATCGTCCCAACTTTCTCTCTCTCATTCAAGCAGTGTTAGAGTGTCCAATTTTTTTCTCCAATCTCTGTATTGATGGCGTCTGAGGGAAGTGCAAATACGGCTCACATAATCAATTGGCCAAGAAGATTATGCATATGTTGAAGAGGGTATTGCAAAGAAAAAATTGCAAAAACAAACCCGCAGAATCGGAACCGACATTACTATTCATGCCCAAATGATGAGGTTAGTCTTTTTTAGTTTATGGCAAAAGAAATCTTAGGGAATGAGAAATTTTGCAATCCAACAATATTTTCATAATGTTCTTTGTTTTTCATCTCTGTCGAACTTAATATAGAACAAGTGGATTGGATGGTGTGATGAGTTTGCAAATGCAATAGAGTTAGTTGCTGAAGCTGGTTTGGTTGTTGCTGAAGCCGTACCAAATCTCCATGAAGAATTCTAGGATGAGCTAAAAGCAGTGTGGAATAAACTTGAGGAAATGGGTTCGATCATTAGATATCTTAGATTCATGAATTTTTTTGTGCTTGCCGTCTTTGTTGCAACCTTTTTCAGAGGTTAAGAACGATGATCATTTTATTAAGTGCCACCCCATCCATCTTTGTTGATTGTAATATGTCAAAGTATCGTGTTGTAGTATACGTGAGTTAATTAGCTGTCTTTGTTTGTTGCTAAATATATTATATCATTCCTATTTTTCTTTATAATATAGCACTCATGACCAATGACAGTTTAGTAATAGGAGTTAGAAATTGATAATAAAATTTTCTCGCCCTAAGTTAAAGGTTAAAAATCACATTAGATCATGAAATGCAATTACATATGCATTGCTAAATTACTCTAAAGCCTATACCGAAAATTTCTCCAACCTGGGTCTTGGAGTGCTTGGTTTGTTGATTCCCTTAGAAACGCAGTATACTCCTTTCTTGTGATCCCAATAGATAGCAGTTGCCTTCCTTCACGTCTTTCTCGAGGTAGCACAACGACGTCTGCTCTATTCGAATCCCAAATAATGTATGCACGGTGAAAGTGGCAAACATTGAAGCAAGTCAATGCGGTCAAGCCATCTGCATGAAAAATATCCATAACGTGCCAATATAGAACTTCATTTCCAAAGAAAATCCATACGTCAGCCATCATATGCTCTCGAAGATAAGTATAGTGATTAATGAAATTTGATTCTTGGATATTCCAAGAATCATAAGTGATGACATAAATAGAATGCAAATTTTGCATCCGGGGCAATGGACGTCTTCCCCACCTTAATAGATTTCGAAAATGAGCCAAATTCACTTGATAATCGAGGATTGATCGGGCAGATATATGCATTCCAGGGGGATTATATCTATCATGCATGCACTCAATGGTGAGTTTGATTTGCTGTATAATCCATCTCGCCTTAATTACGTTTCTAGGAGCATCACCATCCTGGAGGTAGGACACCTCTTCTTCATCCATAACTCTGCCAACATTGTAAATTATTGGGTCCATTTGAGATAGTGAACTGGGACTTAAAGGTAAAATTCATGCATGGTTTGTAGATAATATTGAGAAGTGCAATTTGTGGGACTTAAAGGCTTGTTATTTAGAGATTGTAGAGTAGGACGGAATCCAGAAGTGTGAACATAGAAAAATATGAATGCGTGATTGCTTGAGAATACAGTGGGTGACTTGGGGTAGTGCTGTCTAAATTAATTGTATTTATAGCAGAAGAGATGCCTAACTCCATTTTGTCCGTCAGTCCATTACAAGGCCAAGCAGTCAATGAAGTGGAAATCCAAATGACAATCTCGGACACTACAACCTCGGACAATACGACCTCGTCAAAGCAAATTGACACGAAAAGGACATGCACAATTTTTCTTTTTCCCATTAATACATCACCTCACCTCAAAATTCATTGCCAACCTTTGATACATTAACTTTGCTGCATTGATTTGCCAAATAGACTTTACACGGACCGATGTACTGCTGAGGTTACTCCTTTACTCAACCGCAGCTGCAGCATGCAAGTATCCACTGGTGGCAACTTTTGTCCATTATGTAAATTTTATTCATTATAGCAGCTGAACTTTGATTATTGCTTTTAGAAAACCTCGGATTGTCTGCATAGAAAGTTTTCGATTGCTACATCCACATCACCTGAAACAAGGATTGCCAGCCTCTGATACACTAACGTGCTGCATTGATGAGCGAAATACACAATAAAGGGTGGATTTCTAAGCTACGACTAGACGCAACCAACTTTACTTGGAGCACCGATGGGTTTTTGAGCAACAAGCACAAGCAAGAACACATGTGGTGCATGCAAGCCTGTATTGTTGGCGGGAAGTTTTGTCGAGAGTGCAACCTCTGTTGAATTTGTCTAAACCATTGGTTTTGGAATCATAATAATAATTTTCTTAACAAAATTTATTAAGAACTTGTTATCATGCCTAGTGAAAGATACTTATTTATACAAAATTATTATTATTCATCTGGCAATGGCTTCATTAATCATTACCATTCATTCAAATAATGAAATTCATATTTCTTACATTGTTCACCTAGGAGATACTTATGCATTTTGTATTCAAATTATTAATTTTGTTAAAACTATTTAAAGGACATTAATATTATTCATCTACCCATGGTCTTCATTAATCGTTGCCATTTACGAACATAATTAAATCCATTTGTCTTGCATTTTTCACCTGATTGATTCTAGCTTCCATTCTACTGAAATTATTAATTTCGGTGGCATGATTTATATGAAAATTAAATTATTCATCTAGCCATGGTAAAATTAGTAACAAACATGGTTCGCATTACCGGGTCCAACATAGAGTGGTTTATATAAAAGCAACATATTATACTTCACTTACGGTAAATACATCAAACAAATACATGTTAATTACTAAATTTTTACTTATTCCACCCAAGTCCCCGTGCCTATGATTTATTCCTTTTTGATCCAACGCGCAGAGTTTGAAGTTGGAGCTGTTTACTTTTGCATGGACTACAAGAGCAGTAAAGCACTTGGTTGAAATTCAAGTCATCCTTCACTGCCTTCTGACTTGAAGATGACCCAGTAGCCGGGGAGTTTACCGGAGTTGGCTCCATGTTTTGGTTTCTGCTTGATCCACACACATTGGTATAAAGTTTTTTTTCAACCTGGTTAAAACCACAAGTCATTAGTAAATAGTTTCCATTGTATAAGCTACATAAGGTACAAATTCGGTTTTAAATTTAAATTTGGTATTAATTTGAATACCAGGTTTCTAAATTCCCCAAGCATCCCTGCAAGCTTGCAAATCTCTGCACCCTTTTCTGCAATCTTGTACCTTAGTCCCATGTTTTGTCGAACCACTTGCTTGTACACAGCTGTTGGTACCTAATATACATAGTATGATGGTAAAAAATTAAAATCTCCGAACCATTCGCAGCATCAGTCAAAGTTAAATGTTTATAGCATATCAAACACTTACGGAGGAATAGTCAGGGGGTAGTAGTAGTCCTTCAACATGACCAGTGATTGCATCAATTTTCTCCTCCTTAATCCAGCCATCAGCTTGCACACATGGAACTGTCCAGCTTGGAGGACGAAAAAATGGCTTCTCTAAACTACTTGTGGAGTTTTTGTTCATCAATTTAATCCCTTTTCTTGTGAGTGGTGGCATCAACATGTTTTGAATGAAGTGCTGGTATGAAACAAATTGAGGATAACTTGGATAGAAGCTCGATGCTTCTACTCCAGCTGATAGCATCTCCAACCTTGTTCCTTTAATGTGGCCAGTGAAAAGCATGTCAAAGGGAGGGCTCGATGGCTGTACAAGGGCATCATGCTTTTGTATTTGCCTACAAACACGATCTCCTAGGTAGTAAACCCAACCGTATGGTCCAAAGAGCAATAGGCTCTTCGATGTCATCTTGTTGCTAATAGACCAATCCTCTGGTAAATTGAAACGATCCCATGGCCTCCATGACACCTGAACTTATGCATAATTTGATTACTAAATGTCAGCCTCAGTACAAAACAATACACGAAAGATTTTTTTTTAGAAATTGAGAACAATACCTTTCCGCCTATCTTGCATTCAATTGCGACACGAAAATTTCCCAAGCAGTCAGCACCATGCCAACAACGTCTGTTTGAACTTCTCCATCTCCACATTTGAGGAAAGTACTGATTGTTCTCCAACAAGTTGTATGGTAGCAATTGCAGTACTTCATATGCCCAAACCTGTACATCCACAAAGTCAAAGATAATAAAAGAAATATATGCATTCCGGAATTTGTATACATATTCGTATGTGTACCAAGTAATTTCACACAACATTGAATAAACATTTAACCTCCCAGATGAACACAAAACCACTCATTGTGTCAGTCCTCATTCTCGACACATCAGACATTGACTTGTATAGCGTGGCCATGCCAGCTCCTCCCCAATTGTATCCTTTAATTGAGTCAATATGTGCCAAAGCCGGAAGAATACCTACTGATACTGTCTGTTCAGGATTTGCAAATAAGGTTCTCCCAAACATGTACAACAAAAAGGATCTCGTCCATTGAGCAACTGAGTTTTCGTCCGAATGGTGTGTTGCGTGTTTATTTCTGTAATACCAAATCTCACTCAATTTGATGTATCCATTGGCATCAATGTTTGGAACCCAACCTAGCATATCTGATATGTAATCGTCATGGTCATTCGCACTCAAGTCCAGTGACAACGGCTTCCCTCCAACTCACAGCCCAGTTATAGCTGAGTAGTCCGCAGGAGTCAGAGTGATCTCTTCGAGAGGCAAGTGGAACGTATTGGTAGTCTCCCACCAACGTTCGGCTAATGCATACATGAGCTTCTTATCCAGATTAGCATGTGGAAGTGCATCCAAAAATGGCTTGAACCCAGCTTCTTCTATTAGATCTTTAATACACAATTGAAGCTCCCGCCACCACAAAACCAAGTCCGCATGTGACGCAGTGGAATGGATAGGATACTCAGCCTAAAATGATTTGCAACACATATAAAACCAATTGCTTGGTTCTGTATAAAGCCATGCATATTCAGTGGAAACTAGGAGAAATGTACATCAAACTATGACTTACGCTTGTTCTTTGAAGGATTGACATACCTTTCCAGTCCTAAAGTTGATTGACAAGTGATCATGTGGATCAAGAAGTAGTTCCTTTCCATGCCATAAACGTGCTGGGTCTTTGTTGTCTCCTCAGATTTCTGGTGGTTCCTCTTCCATTCTGTAGTGTTCTTCTTTTTTTTTTTGCCAATGTCAACCTGCAAAGAACCAGCTATAGCGTGGAAGAGTTGATGTATGTAGACCTCCATCAAGAGTCAGGACTTACATAAAACCTATATAAATTAGGCCAAGTTAAAGTATTTAAAGTATATTTCTGAAATGTAAATTGACAAGTGAATGGGGGGAGTTGTAATTTTGCAGTTGTAAAATGTAGTTTGCTTCATTGGCCAAGAAGTAACTCTGTTCCATCTATCAAAAAATCGTTGCTCCCTTCTTTGTCCTATTCACAAGTTCTATACTTATATAATTATCATTATAATCCTAGAAGCGTCATATTCAATTGGATTATGTCGCTGTATTTGATAAGTTAATCCGTAATCCCCATTTACATTTTCTCTTTCGAATATGTTTCTTTAAATATCATCATAATGCGATCAACATTCTAAAATAATGTACATGTACATACATATATATATATGTATGTATGAAAAATGTAGACACCAAATTTTGACTATTTCTTTTGTTTTCTTATGTTTTTATCTATTAATGTTTAGTTATTTATTGTTGAATTTTCTAACACTTTTTTTTCTCATTTTTGTAGGTTTTTCTAAAAAAAAAAAAAAAAAAAAAGAGAAAAGTCAAAAACGCGGACCAAGCATTTGATAAGTCCACAGAACCACCCAGAACTTGATCGTAAAAAAAAAATGACGCTGGATTTTCCGTAAGCTCGGATCATCCTTTCCAAATTGTATTTTCCGATACTTGAACGATAAGAAACCTATTTAAACATTCCCCAACTCACCCCTAACCCCTAACAACTCATCTAACGTTCAAAATTAGCTCACCTCATCCCAAGAACATCAAAACCCTTAGTTCTAGGTTTGGTGGCTATAAATAGCCTAGATTAGGGTTTAACAAGAGAGGTTGGAAATCTGAGAGAAAAAGAGGGAATTAGGAGAGCTTTGAGAGAGAAAAAGCGTAAGAAAACTGGAATTGAGAGAAAAAAGAAAAGAAAGAAGAAAGGGAAAAGCTAGGGTTTCATACTTGGGAAGATTATTATTGGAATTTCTGGCCTCCTCCTTCGTTTAGATTCAAGCTTCCGATTCAGGTAACATCCTTCTACTTTATTTACCGTTTTTTGATCGTAAAATTACTGGAAATTTGGACCTTTTGGTGGAACCAAGGTCTTGAATAGTTTTTCTTTTAGTTTGGGATATTTGATGATGATTATCAGTTGTTATATGAGCATGTTGTGTTTATAAAGCCTTGGTAAGGCTAGTAGACTTGTTTTTACGTTTAAAATCGACGCTTGATGTTTCGTGATGATCTTTGTTGTGATTCCCGAGAAATTTCTGGAAAAATGTTCTTCACGCTTTGAAGATGTGAAGAAACGCTGACTACTTGCGGATGACTTTAACGGTCCGCTTCCTCTTGAATGTTTGAAGTTGTGAAGAAACGCGGATTTCTTGCGTGGACGACTTCGCATAACG
Organism: Gardenia jasminoides; assembly: GCA_013103745.1. Lineage (NCBI taxonomy): Eukaryota > Viridiplantae > Streptophyta > Magnoliopsida > Gentianales > Rubiaceae > Gardenia > Gardenia jasminoides. The sequence continues at coordinate 10,027,831 of CM023102.1, read as the reverse complement.
CTCCGCGTTTCTGTTTGAATACTTGAAGATGTGAAGAAACGCCAGTAGTTGCGAGCGATCCGCAGAACTACCCGCTTCTAACCCGACGCTTCTTTTCCTTCCCCTTGTTGTCCATTTGATGATGCTAATGCTTATGATTTGATCTTTGTGGGTTTAGCTTGTTTTGACATGATCTCAATGATGATGTTTGATGCTTTGAATGGATCCCCTGCCTCTCAATATTTCGTTTGTGTTATTGTTCAAAACTGGAAGCAATCTTCCTGATATTTTGAAGATGGGAAGAGACGCGGCTGGTTATGAGTCCTGCTTCCAGCGCTTTCCTCAACTTTTTTTTGTAACGCTGGACTTTGTTGCTGCTCAGCTTTCTAGTCCGCGAACCTCTCGCTTTTGTATTCGTTGATATTTCCCGCTCTTTTGTTCCGTAATCTTACTCTATTTCCTAGTATTATCTCTGTTGCTTGCGAGAATCTGTTTAGATACCCTCTCTTGGAATTTTTGATTGGTTTTTCCTTTAAATTGGTACCTTGATCCCTTTTGTTGATATTGAGTCTTAGATAACCATTCCCATCATTTAAAGATTCAATTAAGGCCTCACATCAATGGATGGTAACTTCTTTCCCCTATTATGTGTTTTTGCATGATTTTGCATGTTTTAAATTAAGTTTTCCTTTGTTTTTATTCATGTCTAGCCTTTATTTATGTTATTTAATTTTTGAGTAAATCATTCGGAGGCCTTGGATGCCAAGTTGTAATAGATAGGTTTAATTTTGGTAAAACTGTATTTATTCTAGAAAATGTAATAGTTAGATTATCATTCCGAATTTTTCCCCTCTAGAATGTATTTAGGTTCCCCCCCAATGTAATAATTAGGTTTTATATGCTTATTTTGCATGCTTGCATGATTATGTGTTTATTTGCTTTCCTAGGGCCTTGCATCTAGACATTATGCCTATGTGTTACGTGTTTATGTGTTTTATGTGTTTATTTGCTTTATTATCATGTCTACATGTTTATTGTGTAAATGTATTGACGTCACCACACTAGTCCAACGCTAGTTGTGGCCTTTCCTTTCGATTTCTCACTAATCCAATGTTAGTGAGAACCTTTTGACGAGGGCTAGTCCAATGCTAGACCCTTAAACGACGTTCATGCATTAGATACAAATTTCACACACTTTCCACTTTTAGAGTTTCTTTCCCATTTTGCATGTCACTATTCTCCCATCCCGTATGCGAAACATCTCATTTAGTTTTCTTTTTATTAGATTAGTGCATTTAAGGCATTACCCTTTGAATTAGGGAAAAGAGCGAGTATGGCTTCCTAACCTTAGCACGCTTTTGTTTCCTTCTATGAAAAGGAAGAATTAAAGTCACGAATTTAGTCCCCCGCACCCATTATGTTGCATTATCCCTCTTTAGGACATACATGTGCATTATTTTAAACTCTATCAAATTCATTCTTTAAAAATCAACTTTCTTCTTCATGTTTTAGCAATTCAAAGTCAAAAAACCATTTTTCTTAAAATTACATCTTTTTGAAAATTCAAAATTCCTCTTTGCACTTAAAATTGATCTTTTCAAAAATCCAATTTCTCTTCTCTTGATATTTTTAAAGATTGCATTTTGAAAACCCTATTTTCCGTTTGTTCGAGTCTCATTTGCATTCTTCGTGACCTCCTCGAGGGACCAAAATTGGATGACACAATTAATGTGATCAATTCCAATCACACCTCAAGGAAGACATTTGCCCTCCGATCCAACATTAGGTCTAGGTTTTGCATCCATATAGACAACATCCAAATGTGATAAATTTGAAGTTAGAATTAGGAAATTTTCAACTAAGTCTTGCAACTAGCTTTGGCTGGGTTAGAAGGGTGCCTTAGAGGCAGTAACATCAATCTTTGCCTTCCCTTCTTTCAACCGTGACCCCGAACCTTTTCTCTAGTTTTCAAAGACCTGAGTCGCCTAAAAAGGGTTTTCTTTGTTTATTTTCATTAATTAAATCTTTTTTTGGTGACTTGGTACACCTAAACTCCATACCAAGTGGCGACTCAAACTTTTCTAAAACCCTTTTCTAGACTTTTGTTTTGGGTCCAAACCGTCAGATTTTGTAGTCCCATGACCCTTTCCCTTTCTTTTTCAAAAAACCAAAATCTTTTTCCCTTTTTCCATCAAAAAAATGACAGCGACTCAGGGATTTTCCTAAGAGGGTCCGAGCACTTGATTTAGTTGATTATTTCTTTTTTCTAACTTTCTTATATATCACATTTGGATGTTTTAGGTTGCATTCCTTTTTCTTTTCTTTTCTCTTTTAGGGTTTTTCCGTGCAATCACTCCCTACACATCGCGTACATGATGAATGAATTATTGTTTATTTATTTACTTGTACCCGCTTTGCATTTGGGTGTGCATCTACCCTAGAGCCTCGAAAATGTTTGATGTTTGAATCCCTCCTCAAAGGGAATCACTTTCATACGTGCATATGTATTTTACTTTGACCACTTTTTTTTACTTTTAGTGGCTTGTCAGCCACTCTTCCCTATTAGGATTAGGATCGATCCACTTGGACATGTGGCCGTGCACGTAGCAATGTCTAGGGGATCACTCGAACCACCGACTTGAGGCATTTGGATTGATGACCTTTTGCCTTTGGTGCAAGGTTTGGGAGCCTGTAACCTTTATCAGTCTAGATGCATTAGTGAGCTCAACCTCATGCATCCATGTTAGAATTGCCTAAGGGAGAGTCTACCTTACCCTATTAATGGGATCACTAGACACGAGGAGGATTCCACCCCTCTTTATTTTTATGCAATCTGTTGCTCCAACGTGTTATGTGATATCTGTTGATTAAACTAACCTTTTGTTGTCTTCCCTTTTCTTGCATTTCACAAACTCTAGAAAATAAGAGTCTTGGCACTCTTTTAAGACAAGCCATCCTTCTAGATAGGCTATTACACGTTTGAATTTATTACATTTAAGTTGTAATGGCATATCACTTTTAGGCTTACCCCGGCATTCAAATGGGGCTCCTATAGGCCATGTTTCATTTTGCACCTTTACTTGCTTTAATAAAATGGCATCATGCATAAGCCATAGAGGGAATGCCACTTAGGGAATCCCGTTATAGGACTATACCCACCTCACTTCTCCTGGGTACATAACCCTTTATAGGAGATTCATGTTTAAATTTCAGTAAACTGGATAGGTGGGGCTGTAGGTAAGATATTTGACCCAGTTGACGTGATTGATGGATAGACCCGTATCAAACAAAGCGTTCAGGTGGAAATTTAGTTATGGCCCGGACTTCTCTCACCAGGCGAGATCAATCAAGTGGGGACCTATCTCGGACCAATTGGGGATTTTAAGGACATAGAGTCTAATGGGTATTTGGTAGAGGCTCTAATCCAACCCTAGCTGTTCAGCCTTTAAGATAGGAAATAAGGAATTTACTATAAACATTGAGGAGGTATCTGGTCTTCTTAACTTATCGGTAGAAGATGCTACGCAGTGATATTCCCGTGCTTACGGAAAGGCGAGTTCGTTTCACTGGATTAAAGGAGTCTGTGGTACTAGGGTTAGATCAGAGTATAGATGTGAGGTTTTTGTTTGATAGGTTTGCTACAAGAGATGGATTTGACAAATATGCCAAAGATTTTTCGTTCAATTCCAAAGCTGTCTGGGAGCACAAAAGACCGTGGGTATATGGATTTGTCATGGCGGGGATCTACTTATTTCCAAGAAGAGACGGAAAAATTGGTTTTAAAATCACCAAGCTTATGAATGACCTATTCTATGGGATTGGAAATCGACGAGACTCTATAGTACCGACCGTGATAGCAGACATCTTCGTAGCTTGCACAAATTGCCAAAAGGGGATGAAATTTTTCCATGGATTGAACCGAATTCTGCACATATGGGCTATGGAGCATTTCAAAAGACAACTGCCCGCTCCTGATAGTTTGCCTCTAGTGAGATACAATTGGCTGATTACCCATTACAAGAGAGTGGATAGGAATGACCTACCATGGAATGCTGCCGAATGGGTGGATTTTCTGAATACGCTGCCAGATCACAAGGTTAGATGGGTATTAGACTGGACGGACTGCCTCGGTCCGGTTCTTCGCACCAAATCCTCTGATTTTATACCGTTGCTAGGAACTCAAGGTGTTATGAGCTACACTCAAAGAGATTTTGAGCAGTTGGGACGCGTTCACGCCTCTACCCGATTTGACCAACTTAACTATCATTTTTGACAAGGGAATCTGTCCGGCCGAAATTCCAATGAAGATACCGATCACGCAAGCATGGGGAACGTTGTCCAAAGACAAGGATATTTCTTACATTCCACAACATAAACAGTTGGCTCTGGTCACACCTCGGTATGAAGGCGGCTTAGGAATGCGTGATGGAAGTTGCACCAATGAAGTCAAGAAGGCGATGGCGATCATTGAGGCAAAGGATAGAGAGAATGTACAATTGAAACAATCAGTACAAGCAAACAAAGAGTTGGCAGACAAGAACAAGAAGATGTATGAGGAGATGCAAGAAAAGAACCAAGACTTGAAGCGGAAATGTGCTAAACTATATGACCAATGAGGAACCCTACTCTAAAGAACCAAAAGATGCTGTAATAGATAGGCTGAAAAAATTCAATGGTTTTGTACAAGAACGCCTTCAAGAGATGATGTAGACTATGATGTTTTAGAATTTGCTAATGAAGAACTTTTTTCATCATTTCACAAGTGTCCAATTTCAGCTCCCCTTTGGAATAAGCTCCTAAAGTGTGTTTCCTTTCCAATTCAGGTACTTTTAAAAATAGCTTCACGCAGAAGCCCCATCGTTACCCGATCTAAAAGCAAAAGTTCAAAGCAACCCGTAAACATGAGTTCTGCACCAGAAGGCTCAGATAGGAATGCTTTGGTCACTTCGCCCGATTTTGCTGCTTTGGGAGCTCAGTTAAGTGAAGTATTGGGAAGGTTTAATAAGATGAACGCCGAGATGGTCGCACAAAGGCGTATAATTGATCAGTTGGTGGCAAATAATAATAGAGGAGGTGTCTCGAATGAACAGGGACCCGTTGTTAGCAACCCCCCTGTGACAGATAGTCAACTCCCTTTCCTGACCACTATTCAAACCACTTTTGTCCCACCTACTTCTAACCCACACGATGTTGCCTTTTCTCATCACCACACCAATCTTCCACATTCTCACCCTAATTACATCCTACTAAGCCCAACCAAAAAGACAAACCCTCATACTCAGCCTCAGATCACTCTAAACATGCCTACTCACCCTCCAGAGCCTCAATACCATACCACTGAACCTTTTGTGTGGGATCTGACTTCCCAAGGAAAACCGGCGGTGGATGACCTTATTGCACCGATTGACAAAGATTTGCAGAAAAGGCTGGATAAATTTGATGAGTTCATGAGGAAAAATCATGGACTAAACCGACATGGTGGTCTTGATTATGACGACCTTTGCCTGTTTCCTGACGTGCAGCTGCCCGTGGGTTTCAAGACCCCCAAGTTCAGCAAGTATGACGGAATCGGTAACCCCAAGATGCACCTTAAGATGTTTGCCAACAAACTGGGCAAACCGATAGATGATGAGAACTTGCCCATGCGTCTGTTCCCTGAGAGTCTGGAGGGGGATGCTTTGGATTGGTATTCGAACCTGAAGTCGAGTGAAATTAATTCTTGGCTGGATTTGTCGACTGCTTTTGTGAAGCAGTATGAGTATAATTGTGAACTAGCACCGACCAGAACCACGCTTGAGGGGACCAAGAGAAGGCCCTCAGAAGATCACAAGTCATATGCCAAGCGGTGGAGAAAGTTGGCCGCTAAAGTTGAGCCTCCCATGACAGAAGAGGAGATTGTACGTACTTTCATTAAGGCTCATGATCCGCCTTATTTTGAGGAGATTTTCCGAATGACTGGGAGTTCTTTTGCTACAATTGTCAACAAGTTGGAGGAATACGATGAATTTGTTAAAGTTGGAAAAATTGTCAATGTGACCAAACAAGCTGGAAGCATTGCAAGGGCAGAATGGCGGTAGGAGGAAACTCCCGTTTAAAAAAAAAGAAGGGGAAGCTGCTTTTGTGTGGGATCACAGCTCACCTTTCAGTCCCAAAGTCCGGAGTAACCCAACTAGTTCAAGCTCATACTCCTCTTATCCCTACCCTCAACCTGTTTATCACACTGCCACCCAAATGCCTCACCCCCGACCTATTCATTTGAATTCCCCACCTTTGTTTTCAACTTCCCAACCTATCTCCCACCCCCGTCAGAACTATGCTCCTAGACTTGCCCCACAAAATGTTGTCTAAAATTCTTTTCAACATAATGAAATGCAAAAATAGAAAACCTTTCGAATTTTCACCCATTGTTGTATGAAGCAAAGGTCAGGGAAAATCGACCTTGCCCCTCCCAAATTATATCCCCAGAGGACTCCTCCAGGTGCGACCCTCATGCCATCTGCACCTACCATTGGAAGCGGGACATTCCACGATTAATGGGTCTTGAAGCATAAAATTCAAGATATGGTAGATGCTGGGGACATAGTTCTGAAAATAAGGAATGAGCAAGGGCCGAACGTCAATAAAAATCCTCTCCCGGAGCATAAAAACACCGTTGGAGTGATTAGTGTGGATGAAGAGTTTGTTGACCCTACTCATTTCATTAAAGAGGAAAGTGAGGTAATGGGAGTGGATTATTTGAGAGAAAGGAGTCTTCTGTCTGCTAAGGAGTTCTTGACCACGAATATGGAAGATATCTTTGAAGGAAAGTTTAATCAACCGTCTGTAAGAAGAGAAGAGCCTTTTGTGATAGAGGTGGACCCTCCGGTCATGCAGTCTTGAAAAACCTTTCATTCTAGAATTGCCAGAGCCAGCCATACTTGAGGTACCTGAACAAATGCCTGTCAATAATTTGCAAGAAGTGCCATGGAACTACGATGAACCATCCCTGCATTTTGAAAACAAGGACATGGAGGAAAGGGTGACTGCTATCACAAGGTCTGGGAGAGTCCTTACTAATCCAGAAACTAGTCGAGAGAGTCCCATGCCACCTAAGCCACCTGTGACCGATACCGAGACCTTGAATTTTTTAAAAATGTTGAAACGAAGTGAGTACAAGATTGTGAAACAATTGGATAAGATGTCCACACAGATTTCCATCTTGAATCTGCTTTTGACGTCTGAACTTCATAGGGAAGCGCTCCTCAAGATTTTGAATGAGGCTCAAGTGCCTAAGGATCTCCCTGTGGAGAAGTTCTCACATGTCATTGAAAACGTGCTGGCCGCTAATCACATCTACTTCTCTGACGAGGATCTGACTGTCGAAGGAATAGGGCATAACAAGGCTTTGTACATATCTGTGCGCTGCAATGGGAGGCTGTTGCCAAGGGTACTAGTAGACAATGGATCGGCACTGAACATTTGCCCGTGGAACACACTTGTGAAACTAGGTTTGTCCGACACCAAGTTACGTCCGTCAGCTACTATAGTAAGAGGATTCGATGGTGCAAGGAGAGAGTCTATGGGAGAGGTGGACCTGGTTTTGGAGATAGGACCTGCCCAATTTCAAGTGGCTTGTCAAGTAATGGATTTCACCAGCGTCTACAATATTTTGTTGGGGCGACCTTGGATACATACTTCTGGTTCGGTGCCTTCCTCTCTTCATCAGATACTGAGGTTCACCATGAATGACCAGCTGATCACCGTGTTTGCCGAAGATGATTGCACTATGGTTGTCAACCCCGGATCCAAGGATGAAAGCATCAAGAGAAACTTAGTCTCCTCTCATCATACAGCAGACATAGTTTCTGTGGGGTGGGCCCCCAATGGGAAATCGCTCGTCAATCATGTTTTGACTGGAGCTAGTGTGATGATGGCCAAAGAAATGATCAGAGGAGGATTTAAGATGGGAAAAGGCCTTGGGAAAAACTTGCAAGAAATTCCAGAGCTGGTTGAAATGCCAACACAGAAGAACACTTTCGGACTCGGTTTTCATCCAACCGCCAAGGATAAGAAGGAGATGAGGGCACACAAGCAAGCGGAGAAGGAAAGCGGTCGACATCTACATCCCTCAGACGCACATTCCCTCACCCGTCTGGAGTAATCATATCAGAGGTTGAAGAAGAAAAGTCTGACGAGGATATAGAGACGGGATTATCTCAACTGTTTGTCGGGGCTACCCTTGACACCGATCCTGAGCAAAATGTGGAGTTTCCTTTGATTCCTCAAGAGGCCATGCAAAATTGGGCTACCGATTGTCTACCTACTCGGAGGAGGTTTCGGTAAATCTGAGGGGATTGTCCTTAGAAATGAATCATGCTTTAATATCAATCATGTCTTCAAAAAATAATGCACTTGTTTTTTTTACTTTTTGCTTGTTTAAAATTATGTCTTTAATTATGCTTCCATGTTACTATCTGTCATCTTGCTCTTTGCTAAATGAAATGGAATTTCTCTTTTGTCCTTCAGTTATGTTCCACTCATTTTACTTTCGCACATTTATTTTATTTCTTTTCAGATGGCCTCAAATAAAATCATTTGACCCTTTGGATATCACCACTTTGGAATTTGATGGTCTCGATATCCCTCATGAATGTGGAGTTTTAGAATTTGAATTTCAAAGCGAAAGTGATAGAGGAGATTATGAGTATGAATCTATTTGAAGACCCTTGAACAATATGAGGAAAAACCAGGGCGAACTTAGAGGAAACAGAAATCATTAACATTGGATCTAAGGCAGAGATTAAAGAAGTCAAAGTTAGTATTCACTTGAACATAGAGCAAAGAAGAGAGATGATTGAGTTCTTAACTTTGTTTCAAGATGTGTTCGCATGGTCTTATGATGATATGCCAGGGATTTCTACAGACATTGTGGTCCACAGACTGCCTACCGATCCAAATATGTCACCAGTAAAACAAAAGCCCCGCAAGTTTAAACCAGACATGAGTCTCAAAATAAAAGAACAGATCGTTAAGCAACTGAAGGCTAGGATTATCATGGTATCACACTACCCTATATGGCTCTCAAATCCTGTCCCAGTTCCTAAGAAGAGTGGAGAGGTGCGGGTGTGTGTTGATTACAGAGATTTGAACAGAGCTAGCCCTAAAGATGACTTCTCTTTACCAAACATTCACATCCTTTTGGACAACACTGCTGGACATGAGATCGAATCCTTTGGAGACTGTTTCGTGGGGTATCATCAGATTTTGATGACAGACAGAGGATGACCGGGAGAAGACTGCTTTCATCACGCCTTGGGGGACTTTTTGCTACCGAGTCATGCCCTTTGGTTTGAAAAATGCAGGAGCTACCTATCAGCGAACCATGACCACCCTGTTCCATGATATGATTCACAAGGAGATGGAGGTTTATGTTGATGACATCATCATCAAGTCCAAAAGGGTTGAAGATCATTTGATTGATTTGAGAAAGCTATTTGAGCGATTAAGGAAGTACAATTTAAAGTTGAATCCTGCAAAGTGTGCCTTTGGGGCTCCCGCTGGTAAATTGCTAGGATTTATTGTCAGCAAGAAGGGCATAGAAATAGATCCAGCAAAGATTAAAACGATCCGAGATATGCCAACCCCGAAAACCCAGAAAGATGTGAAGAGCTTCCTAGGAAAGATCAACTTCATTGGTAGATTCATAGCACAGCTAACATCTACGTGTGAACCCCTGTTCAAGTTGTTAAAGAAAAATGCACCGATGGACTGGAATGAAGACTGTCAACAAGCCTTCGATAAGATCAAGAATTATCTGCTTCATCCCCCTGTCCTAGTACCACCAACGCCAGGGAGGCCTTTGATCATGTATTTATCTGTGCTCGATGAAGCCGTGGGGTGTGTTTTGGGACAACACGATGAATCTGGAAAGAAGGAAAGAGCCATCTACTATTTGAGTAAGAAGTTCACCACTTACGAGGCTAACTACTCTTTTCTCGAAAGGAGTTGTTGTGCTTTGGCATGGGCCGCTCAAAAGTTAAGGCATTACCTGCTTAGTCACACCACTTATCTCATTTCCCGTTCTGATCCTCTGAAGTATTTGTTGGAGAAGCCGATGCCAACGGGACGTATGGCTAAATGGCAGATGATGTTATCTGAATTTGATATTGTCTTTACCACGCAAAAGGCAATTAAAGGACAAGCAATAGCCGATCACTTGGCAGAGAACCCAATGGAAGATGACTACCAGCCCTTGCACACCTATTTTCTTGATGAAGAGATCTTGTTTGTCGGTACTGTGGAAGATATGGATGAGCAATATCAAGGGTGGAGGTTATTTTTCGACGGTGCTTCAAATTCTTTCGGGGTCGGAATCGGAGCCGTACTTGTGTCGCCAGAGGGAAAACATTATCCTGCTGCAGCCAAGCTACAATTTCCTTGCACTAACAACATGGCTGAGTATGAAGCTTACATGTTTGGATTAAAGATGGCATTAGATATGGACATCAAAGATTTGATAGTATTCAGTGATTCAAACTTACTTGTACATCAAACTCTCCAACAGTGGGTGACCCTGGATTCAAAGATCATACCGTATCACTGCAGCCTACTCGATTTGATCAAGAGGTTTAGAGAATTGGAGCTTAGACACGTCCCTCGCACTCGCAATGTCTTTGCCGACGCCTTGGCTACTTTGTCTTCAATGATTCAACATCCGGATGAACTAGTGATCGAGCCTATCTGATCCAACTCCAAGAGAAGCACATTGCAGTCACGAGGGAACCGGCGGTCACCCTTGGTACCATGACATCAAGGAATTCATCAAAATCAAAGTTTATCCCTACGGGAGATTCAGCCCTGAAGGGTTTTCTACGTCGGATATCTTCAAAGTTTTTCTTAAATGGTGAGGTGCTTTACAAGAAGACATCTGACCTAGGGCTTTTGAGGTGCGTTGATGAAGAAGAAGCTGATTACCTGATGAAGGAAGTACATAGCGGTGTTTGTGGGCCACACATGAATGGGCACTTGTTGGCTAAGAAGATCATGAGAACGGGTTATTTTTGGCTTACTATGGAGCATGACTGTGTAAATTTTGTTCAAAAGTGTGTCAAATGCCAATTGCATGGTGACGTTATACATGCCCATCCTACAGAACTGCATAGTACCACAGCTCCTTGGCCATGTTCGATTGGGGAATAGACGTAATTGGAGCTATTGATCCTTATGCTTCGAATGGGCACCGTTTTATTCTAGTGGCTATTGAATATTTCACTAAATGGGTGGAAGCTGCATCTTACAAGCACATGACTAAGAAAGTAGTAGCAGATTTCATGAAGAACAATATCATCTGTCGTTTTGGAGTGCCAGAAACTCTGATCACAGATAATGCCAGGAACCTCAACAACGACATGGTCAGCGGTCTGTGTGAGCAGTTCAAAATCAAACACCGAAACTCAGCTATTTACAGACCTCAGATGAATGGAGCAGTGGAGGCTGCAAATAAGAATTTGAAGAAGATCATCCGCAAAATGAGAAACCCATGATTGGCATGAAAAGTTACATTTTGCCTTGATGGCATATGGGACTGCAATCGAACTTCTCTTGGGGCAACACCTTACTCTCTCAAGTATGGGATGGAGCGGTATTACCTGCTGAATTTGAAATCCCATCTTTCGCATTCTAATGGAAGCTTCGGTTAGAAGAAGGCTGAATGGACCAAGCAACGCCACGAGCAACCGCTGTCTTTGATCGATGAAAGAAGGTTGAATGCCATGTCATGGGCAATGTTACCAGAGGATGGCTCGGGCTTATAACAAGAAAGTTAGACCTCGCAGGTTGAAGTGGGGACAAGGTTTTGAAACGAATCCTTAGATACAAGAAGAGGGCTAAAGGAAATTAGCTCGGCGGCAAGGGCCGTTCATTATTCAAAAGGTGTTACCTGGAGGAGCATTGGTTCTCATGGAGATGGATGGACAGATCTTTCCTCAACCAATCAATTCAGACATGTGTAAAAGATTTTTCATATGATTGAGCAAAGTTTTCTTTAGAAATTGCCGCAAAAGGGTGGTCTGAACAGCCGACCTTTTTCCTTTTCATTTAAACACTTCAAAACCCCCAATTCTCCCATTTGAGCCTATAAAAGAACGGTTAATCATTTAGCAAAGCCCTCTGAGAATCACAAACCCCACACTGGGGCAATTTTTGTATTTTTGAAAAAAAAAAAAACCAAGTTTAAACCTGCCTCTACACCACACTCAAACCCCTTGCAAAAGCCTAGTGTTATAGACCCCCACCTTTTTGCAAAAATTTCTGAAAGGAACTTTCTCAATCAAAAGGCAAATGATGCAAATACATTCCCTCTGAATCTTTGTCGGAAAGGATTGTCTCACTGATGCCACCATTTTAACAAACATGTTTAAATTGACGAAATTGGGGTTAAGTCTGTCCATTTCACTATACTACTTTATCAGTCAACTTTAGTGCAAATCTGAAAGGGTACTAAGGCAAGCTTTGAAAAGCAACAGTGCAAGCAGAAAGGAAAAGTTCATGGGACAAGGGAAGTCGGTGATTACGTTTATTAGGGTTTACCTTATATCAAACATTCCCTTGTCGTCAGTAAATTCCAAGGAGATGATATCCAAAAGGGTCAAGTGCGACGCTTTTGTGTTAAATAATTTTCCTAGCATTTGGCTTTTATTGATTTAAAATGTCATGTTTAGCATTCATTCTATGGTCATGATGTCATTTTAAAATAAAATTGTTTCTTTGCACAAACTTTTGCACATATTTTCATCAAAAGGGCATTTTCATCAAAGGACAATCCTCTTAGATTACCATGAAGGTATGGGTGATATGGATTCGAAGCAACGAGCAGTCTGGTCGAACAAAAGGAATTCAGTTGACACCGCTCATCGACGTCCAAGAACTCATGTTTACGGGTTGCTCGAGATAAAAGGGTCAAACGATGGCGGCGTTATTATTACTTTTCACCATTTTTTTCTTTTGCAGAGAAGCAGGGACAAGTGACTGATCGGTCAAGTCGAGGAGACCAAATTCATTTTGAGTCATGTCTAGACTGTATGATTAAATCATTTTGAAGATTAATTGCAAAATTGAGGAAGGACAAGTGCCTTTTCGGAAAATTTGGGAAACGGGTTTTCATACGCACACTACTAGGTGTTATAACCCACAGTTCTTTTCAAATTCCTCTCTTCTGAAATGTGGCGTGCCTCGACATTCCGTCTGAGCAGCCTATCCAAGAGGCCACCGGAGGCAATGATGGAGCTGAGGGGGTCGATAAACCCACTCCCCCTGATTTGCAATTTATTCCATTCTTGCTTTATTTCTCTTTTGTATTTTATCTTGTGTTCTGTTTTTTTTTAGACATAGGTTTAACTGTTAGAAATACTTTTGATTCATTTGCTTGCATCAGAATGTGTATATTTGTTTAAATTGGACTCTTATGTGCTTATTTATGATTGAAAAAAATTCTAAATTGCACATTTGCCTCATAAATTGATTTGTTTTTCGAAATTTGATTCAAAAAGGGTGCAAATGTCCAATTTTGGTTGCAACTGCTTTCATCCTTCTGAAATAAAAGCCCGTGTGATGCGAAAGATCCTTTTTCCATCTTACTCGGAAATAATTGTTATGTGATTGTAACATTGGCATTTTAGAAAGTATGTTTTGTAAAATAGGGAAAATTATGCCTCAATTTTTTTTTTCCTATTAAATGAGATCTCTTCTTTTATTGGATTTTACAAGAAAATGATTGATATTGTTGGCAAATGATCCTTTTTCAATTGATGTGAAAAAAAAAAAAAAAAAAGAAGAAGAAAAAGAGAAAAAAAGAAAAAAAGAAAAAGCAAGAAAAAGTAGCAAAGTGAGAATTTAAATTCTACTCCAATGATTCTAGTACTAAGTAACGGAGGTTTAGCATCTACAAATGTTAACTTTAAAGCGGTGCTTGAATTATGAGTATGCAAAGCAGTTTGAACAAGTAAAATGTTGAGTAACTGGGAGTCTTCACCTAAAAGTGTTGATTTTTCGCGTCAAAAGACATCTTTACTATTTGAGCAAGAAGGCATATGTCGAGTAACCGGGAGTCTTCACCTAAAAGTGTTGATTTTCGCGTCAAAAGATATTATTGCAATTTGCATAAGAGGATGTGTTTCAGTAAATCCTTTTTATCAGTAAAATCTGAGAAAATATGGAAAAGGTAAGCTTGAATTGACCATATGAGTCGTTTGATTGCAAAATTTGGTGAAAGTGAGAAATCAAGCTTGAATTGTTAAAATTGAGGTATAATTGTCTTTCTTTTACTTGACATTATGAGTACTTGATGCAAATTGAATAATTGCATAATAATGTTTTGCCGAGTTTATGAGGATTTGAATTTCCAAGATCACATGGTTTATTTCAAATCCCATAACTTGTTTTGATGAATATTTCCTATCACTTGAAAACAAGCAATGTTTCATAAAGCATAAGTATCTCATGAATGTATTTTATTGCATGATTCTCATACGATTTAGTCATTCAATGGCCAACAGCTGTGATCACAAGAGTTTTTTTTTACACTTTATGAAAAAAAAAAAGAAAAAAAAAAAAAGAAAATTTTTTGAATTGCCATGGACTAATTGGTTAATATTTCATGACTTCTGCAGGGTTAACGATTCAGTTGACACTGGGGCAATTTTGTTTTGAGAGAAGTGATCTCCAATTTTGGAGAATGCATTCAAAATTAATTTTTGCCGGAAAAGATTTGCAGATCAAAACGATGGCAGCATATGTGGATTTGTTCCAACCCTGCAGAGGAAGGGTTTTAGTTACACTCTTCAATTTTTCAAAAATCCATCAATTCTTGAAAAAAAAAAAGAGAGAAAAGAAAAAGGTCATTGTTCCTATCAATCACTTACTTTTCAAAGTCAAGAAAAATCAAAAATTAGAATGGCACCATTTCATCGAGTGCATCATTACTTGCATTTTTACATTTATCATGTTTGAACAACTTGTGTTTTATTTTTCAAAGTCTGGCAATCCAGCATTTATGTTTTCATCTAGTCATTCAGGCTTGGGTCCAATCCCACTGAATAGGTTTTTTTTAGTCATTCAGGCTCGGGTCCAATCCCACTGAATAGTGTGTTTAGTCATTCAGGCTTGGGTCCAATCCCACTGAATAGTGTGTTTAGTCATTCAGGTTCGGGTCCAATCCCACTGAATATTGTGTTTAGTCATTCAGGCTCGGGTCCAATCCCACTGAATAGTATATTTAGTCATTCAGGCTTGGGTCCAATCCCACTGAATAGGTTTTTTTAGTCATTCAGGCTCGGGTCCAATCCCACTGAATAGTGTGTTTAGTCATTCAGGCTCGGGTCCAATCCCACTGAATATTGTGTTTAGTCATTCAGGCTCGGGTCCAATCCCACTGAATAGTATTTTTAGTCATTCAGGCTTGGGTCCAATCCCACTGAAGAGTATGTTTAGTCATTCAGGCTTGGGTCCAATCCCACTGAATAGTATATTTAATCATTCAGGTTTGGGTCCAATCCCACTGAATAGCATATTTGCATTTTCCCATCTAGTCATTCAGGTTTGGGTCCAATCCCACTGAATAGTCTAAATTTGAAAATTCAATTTAATTTTCGTTGTGCTGCCTCGCACCCTTCTATCCCCCTGCTTCAATTTAAATTTCTGTTGGTTGCTGTCTCGACCCTGCACCCTTCTATCCCCTTCAATTTAAATTTACAGTTCTTGTCTCGACCCTCGCACCCTTCTATCCCGCTTCAATTTAAATTTACGTTGGTGAGTCTCGCCTGCTTCTACCCTTCTTCAAAATTTAAATTTCTGTTGGTGAGTCTCAGCCTCCGCCGGGCACCCTTCTACCTCCCCTTCTTCAAAATTTAAATTTCTGTTGGTGAGTCTCAGCCTCCGCCGGGCACCCTTCTATCCCCCTTCTTCAAATTTAAATTTCTGTTGGTGAGTCTCAACCTCCGTCAGGCACCCTTCTACCTCCCCTTCTTCAAATTTAAATTTCTGTTGGTGAGTCTCAGCCTCCGCCGGGCACCCTTCTACCTCCCTTCTTCAAAATTTAAATTTCTGTTGGTGAGTCTCAACCTCCGCCGGGCACCCTTCTATCTCCTGTTCTTGAATTTTATGAGATTCAGTATTCATTTCATCATGGTTCATTTGTTTGGAACTACGTTTGACCTGATTCTCATGTCGAGATACGTAGGCAACTCTACACGAGTTCGGTCACATTATGCTTTTTTAGCTTGAAAATTTGCAACATAACATTCCTGTTGTTTACAATGGTTCGGATACAACCAGTGAAATCAGGTAAGCATTTGGTGTCTACGTCTTTGTCTAGAGTTTCTTCGAAACTCAGACAAAGAGGGGCAAGCTGTAGACACCAAATTTTGACTATTTCTTTTGTTTTCTTATATTTTTATCTATTAATGTTTAGTTATTTATTGTTGAATTTTCTAACACTTTTTTTCTCATTTTTGTAGGTTTTTCTAAAAAAAAAAAAAAAAAAGAGAGAAAAGTTAAAAAGCGGACCGATTCTGTGGATAAGTCCAGTAACCAGCGTAACTTGATCGAAAAAAAAAATGACGCTGGATTTTTCCAAAAGCTCGGATCATCCTTTTCCAGCTGTATTTTCCGATATTTGAACGATAAGAAACCTATTTAAACATTCCCCAACTCACCCCTAACCCCTAACAACTCATCTAACGTTCAAAATTAGCTCACCTCATCCCAAGAACATCAAAACCCTTAGTTCTAGGTTTGGTGGCTATAAATAGCCTAGATTAGGGTTTAACAAGAGAGGTTGGAAATGAGAGAAAAGAGGCAATTAGGAGAGCTTTGAGAGAAAAAAAGAAAACGGTTGGGAATTGGAGAGAAAAAAGAAAAGAAAGAAGAAAGGAAAATCTAGGGTTTCATACTTGGGAAGATTATTCTTGGAATTTCGGCCTCCTCCTTCGTTTAGATTCAAGCTTCGATTGGGTAACATCCTTCTACTTTATTTACCATTTTTGATCGTAAAATTACGGAAATTTGGACCTTTTGGTGGAACCAAGGTCTTGAATAGTGTTTCTTTTAGTTTGGGATATTTGATGATGATTATCAGTTGTTATATGAGCATGTTGTGTTTATAAAGCCTTGGTAAGGCTAGTAGACTTGTTTTTACGTTTAAAATCAGACGTTTGATGTTTACGTGATGATCTTTGTTGTGATTTCGAGAAATTTCTGGAAAAATGTTCTTCCGCGTTTTGAAGATGTGAAGAAAGCGGACTATTTTGCGGATGACTTGGCGTAGCGGTCCGCGTTTCCTCTGAATGTTTGAAGTTGTGAAAGAAAGCGGATTTCTTGCGTGGGCGACTTCAGCGCCCGCGTTTGTTTGAATACTTGAAGATGTGAAGAAAGCCGAGTAGTTCGCGAGCCGATCGCGTAACTACCCGCGTTTCTAACCTGACAGTTCTTTTCCTTCCCCCTTGTTGTCCATTTGATGATGCTAATGCTTATGATTTGATCTTTGTGGGTTTAGCTTGTTTTGACATGATCTGAATGATGATGTTTGATGCTTTGAATGGATCCCCTTGCCTCTGAATATTTCGTTTGTGTTATTGAAAAGCGGAAGCAATCTTCGATATTTTGAAGATGGGAAGAGAGCGGCTGGTTCTGGCTGAGTCAGCGTTCCAGTCAGCGTTTCCTCGAACTTTGATTTTGCACTGTAACGCGGACTTTGTTGCTTGGCTCACGTTTCTAGTCCGTAACCTCTCTTTTTGTATTACGTTGATATTTCACGCTCTTTTGTTCCGAATCTTACTCTATTTCTAGTATTATCGTGTTGCTTGCGAATCTGTTTAGATACCCTCTCTTGGAATTTTTGATTGGTTTTTCCTTTAAATTGGTACCTTGATCCCTTTTGTTGATATTGAGTCTTAAATAACCATTCCCATCATTTAAGGATTCAATTAAGGCCTCACATCAATAGATGGTAACTTCTTTCCCCTATTATGTGCTTATTATGTGTTTTTGCATGATTTTGCATGTTTTAAATTAAGTTTTCCTTTGTTTTTATTCATGTCTAGCCTTTATTTATGTTATTTAATTTTTGAGTAAATCATTCGGAGGCCTTGGATGCCAAGTTGTAATAGATAGGTTTAATTTTGGCAAAACTGTATTTATTCTAGAAAGTGTAATAGTTAGATTATCATTCCGAATTTTTCCCCTCTAGAATGTATTTAGGTTCCCCCCCAATGTAATAATTAGGTTTTATATGCTTATTTTGCATGCTTGCATGATTATGTGTTTATTTGCTTTCCTAGGGCCTTGCATCTAGACATTATGCCTATGTGTTACGTGTTTATGTGTTTTATGTGTTTATTTGCTTTATTATCATGTCTACATGTTTATTGTGTAAATGTATTGACGTTACCACACTAGTCCAACGCTAGTTGTGGCCTTTCCATTCGATTTCTCACTAATCCAATGTTAGTGAGAACCTTTTGACGAGGGCTAGTCCAATGCTAGACCCTTAAACGCCGTTCATGCATTAGATACAAATTTCACACACTTTCCACTTTTAGAGTTTCTTTCCCATTTTGCATGTCACTATTCTCCCATCCCGTATGCGAAACATCTCATTTAGTTTTCTTTTTATTAGATTAGTGCATTTAAGGCATTACCCTTTGAATTAGGGAAAAGAGCGAGTATGGCTTCCTAGCCTTAGCACGCTTTTATTTCCTTCTATGAAAAGGAAGAATTAAAGTCACGAATTTAGTCCCCCGCACCCATTATGTTGCATTATCCCTCTTTAGGACATACATGTGCATTATTTTAAACTCTATCAAATTCATTCTTTAAAAATCAACTTTCTTCTTCATGTTTTAGCAATTCAAAGTCAAAAAACCATTTTTCTTAAAATTACATCTTTTTGAAAATTCAAAATTCCTCTTTGCACTTAAAATTGATCTTTTCAAAAATCCAATTTCTCTTCTCTTGATATTTTTAAAGATTGCATTTTGAAAACCCTATTTTCCGTTTGTTCGAGTCTCATTTGCATTCTTCGTGACCTCCTCGAGGGACCAAAATTGGATGACACAATTAATGTGATCAATTCCAATCACACCTCAAGGAGACATTTGCCCCTCCCGATCCAACATTAGGTCTAGGTTTTGCATCCATATAGACAACATCCAAATGTGATAAATTTGAAGTTAGAATTAGGAAATTTTCAACTAAGTCTTGCAACTAGCTTTGGCTGGGTTAGAAGGGTGCCTTAGAGACGAGTAACATCGAAT